>JAJOZX010000688.1:792500-1112500 GCA_023014485.1 Bathynomus jamesi
AAAACCTCCGAGTCGAACCGTTATCAGGCAAGAAACTACCAGAAGGTTAAACAGAAACGGATCTTTCTTGAAGGACCTTAGGGATACAAAACACGCTCACTGAAAGATAATGAATTTAGATACACAATTTGCAACACAAAAGTGAAAACATAAATATAGTCCTGGCAAATATTCGAGGTCTAAAACCGAACCACCCGTTAAACAAAGTTGAAGAACTTGTTATGCTAAGATTTATGGATGAAACAAGGGCTACCATCGTGTGCCTCATAAAAACATCTTAAAGACTGCCAAGGAGACTGTCGAAACTGCAAATACTGCATAAATAAAAAAGAAGTATAAATCGATGGTTAAAACATATTGTACTACGAGCTGGCAGAAAAGTAAAACGAAAAGGTGGTTGTGATATATATGAATATGGCAGAGACAATAATAAGTACTGTAAATCAAACAGATATATATATATATATACTATATATAATATATATATATATATATATATATATATATATAGAGAGAGAGAGAGAGAGAGAGAGAGAGATAGATAGATATAGCTAAGGTGGAGTGACACGTTTGACCTTCGTCAGAATAAACAATTAGGGCGGAAGTAAAACAAAGGTTATATATATATTTAATCAGAAATGCCCAAGTTAGCAGAACATTTGTGCAAATTTTCGTTCGTAACTATTTTTTACGCAGTAGTTCGAACAGTTTATTTATTTAAAATTTTTTAAACACTTTCATTTGTGTTAAGAAATGGGAAAGGGGTTCTGTGAGAAAGTTGAGAGAAAGCGTTGTTTTACTGTATGCAATGATTTATTTTTCGAATTTCACCCGCGTTAGGATTTTAATTAAAAAAAAAGTCGAAGTCAAATATGATTCCTTGAACTTTACTTCCCCCACCCCCCGGGTTTGTTTTAGGTTAGTTTACGGTAGGTTAGTTTACGTTAGGTTAACCTGAGTTAGCTTAACCCAACCTCATAAAATGTAGGTCGTACAAGAAAATTTGACTTATTTACAAAGTTGGACATATACAGGGTTGGCCAAAAAGATCTATTACCCTGATTTTGAACAATATAATTTTACCTTTAGCATATGTTATTTGTACAATCAATATGTGTCCTGTATAAAATTTCATGGTCTATCTCGTGGTGAAGTTGGATTTTTGCTAACGGTAACCATTATTTTGTAATTGAGTCCAAGATTATGCGGGATGTGCCCTCCACCATTATCAATGCACGCTCGCAACCTTGCTCGCCATTGATCTAGTGCAGCATTTATGAATCGTTGTGATATCTCTCTGTAGCCTGCAGTAATTCTTTCCTTCAGATCTTCGACGGAATTGATCTCTTTTCCTTTATAAACCAATTCTTGTAGAACACCCCCAGAGAGCGTAATCGCATGGGTTTAGATCTGGGCTATTCGGCTGCCAGAATTCTTGTTCAATATAATCCGAAACATTTCAGTTGAGATACTCCTGAGTTGTGCGAGCTGTATGGCTTGTGGCACCATCTTGCTGGATCACAGTTGTTTCTTGACTTCTCCCTTATCGACGGCAGTACCGCATACACGATTTTTTCTTGGTAATAAGCAGCAGTGGTTTTGGCATTTTGATCAACAAAAACAATCTCTGACTTCCCTAACTTTGAAATAAAGATAGAAACCATGACTTTTTGAGAAAAATGCGGACGTTCCATGCAAAGTGGATCTAGACTGATATTTTTGTCCTGTCTTCCATGAACTTGGCCATTTTGTGTGTTTATTGTTGAAGCAACCGTAAAGGTCTCGTCGCTGAACCATATTTTCGACACTTCTCTGTCTGGGAATCAATCTAACAGAGCACGACATTTTTCAACTCTTGTTTGCTTATTTGGTGCAGAGAGCTTATGAACTTCAACTCTTTTAAAACATTTAAGACTCAGATCATCATTTACTATACGACGAACACTAGAGCGAAAAATACCAGTAGTTTTTAAAATTTCTCTAACGGATATGCCGTTCTTCTTGACTGCATATCATGGATGAAACCGTGTCAATATTTTCCTCAGTACGTGGTATTTTTGGCCTTCTTTTTGTTTGGTCGACCTTTTTTGTTTGGTTGACAAATTAAGGACGGGAGATCAGGCATACCTGAGTGTTATGGTAACGCCTATAAGGTATCCCCCGTCAAGAAAAAGATTTGAGAAATTGGAAGATACTGGGTTTAGAATTTTGATATATTTTAAGTTGGTGGAAACGCACTCTGTGCAACTGAATTCCACAGAGTACATGTGCATGGTATAAATGAGTTTTTATAAAAGGATATTCTACAATGTGGCATTTGTACTGCCCCTAGTGGGTCTGAAATGGGTACGGAGGAGTGAAATTATTAAGTAAAGCTCATCAGAGCGTTGGGTAATAAAATATCTATAAAAAAGAGAGAGGGAAGGAAACATTTCTGTGTAGGTAAAGTAAGGGAAATTTATTGGTAATAATTTATTGTTGATAACAGAGTACAACAAAGAAAAATATACACACTAACAATTATCATTTTTATGCTTTTTAAGGGGTGTACATTATGAAACAGATATCAGTTTTTGTGTATCACACACAGTTTTTTTGTATTTTGAGAGTGAATATGATATACTAGCCCCTTTATATACACGATTTCAGAATGCATAGTTTCGGCTGTACAACATTTTGGTTTTGCTCCTTCCATTTGAAATCCAGGGGGGGGGGGAGTCTCAAATTTACCGGTTTCGACCTTGGACAACCGTTCCGTCCCCCCCCCCAACCCGACCCGTACTGGGACTTTTTATTGATGCATCAACCTGCAGATGCAGGAAGTGGCGTATTTAGCCACAAGTGACGTCATCAGCTATCGAAAAAGCCGATTGGCTACCTTAAAATACTGTACTGAATGACTCTTCTGATTAGTTAATGAAACCCAAATGTTTTGGTAAACAAAATCTGGAATAATCCGGTTTCGGTGACTTTCCCCTCTGAATACCTGACATTGAGAGGTGGCAGATTGAAAGCGGGTTTTTCCAGAATTTGTTTACCAATTTTGAATGAAATTGTCAAGCATATAGCATATTTCAGATTTTCGCAACATTGTACTTAAGTTAAAGTACAAAATGTTTCCCAAGATTGTACTTAAGTTAGAGTAAAAGTATTACAAAAAAATGTACTTTCTAAAAAGTACATTCTCGAAAAAGCTACTTAAGTATATCTACTTCACTACTACCCACCTCTGCATACAGTATATGGTCCGAGAGGGAGTGGAATTCAGGTGAAGATCTAATATCTCAATGCAGGGAAATATGGGTATCAAGGAGTTATTAAAGTGGTGGACGGATGTTGTGTTTATTGCTGAATGTATTTCGTTTTGGATGCACTGAAAGAAACTATATATTTGGCTCCCCACTCTGCCAGAACTGAGAAATCTGAGTATAATGAGATAGAAGCAAGTTGTTTGTTTGGAATCAGAGAGTTTGATTTTAGAAATGGGAGAGTTGGGATTAAATGAGCTATGGAGTGTTGAGTCATCAGCGTAAGAATGAATAGAGTTGGCTGTGACAGAGAAGATACCATTTATATGAATTAAAAAGTGTTGGAACCAATATACATTGCTGAGGTACACTGGAATTGATAGAGTGAAAGTCGGAGTGAAACCCATCCAACATAACCCTGATTGTACGGTCAGATAGGAAAGATAATAAGAAAGGCATGAAATGGGACAGAACATAGCAGGGGCGTCGTGTAGCAAATATTTTTTGGGAGGGTCACTGTCAGATAAATAATTACATTTTATGGATAAGAAAAGTCATCATTATATATATGGTTAATTTATTTGATTAATTAATTCATTTCTGTTCTCTTATTAAATTTATTCCCGTAATTTTTTTTTGTGGAGGGCACGTGCTCACCAAGCGTCTATGGGCATGACGCCTCTGGGCCATAGGAAGGTAGTTTGGAAAGAAGTACTTGATGCCAGACTCTATCGAAAGCTTTTGATATGTCTAATGTCATTCTGTGAGATTCACCATATGTCTATTGCCTGATGAATATTATGAGTAAGGAGGGAAAGCAGATCAGCAGTATGTTATTTTTATTTTCAAGGTGTTTTGTAATGTGGTTATTGACTATTGTTTCGAGTGTTTTCCGTATGATAGAGGTGTGTGAGATTGATCTGTAGTTGGTGAGGTCTGAATGATTTCCCTTCTTGGGGATTGGGTGGATGTTGGCAGATTTCCAGGAAGAGGGGAATATGGAAAAATGAAGAGATAGACGAAGAGTTTGTATAGAACGGGAGTAAGTTCGGAGGAGCATTTTTTGAGGACGACGGGCAGAACCCCGCCTGGGCCAAGGGCTTTGTCGGTTTTAAGTCTGTCAAAGACGTCTCTGACATTCTTATTTTTTAACTTGAGATGTGAAATTTATGGGGCCTCCATGCCCAGACTGGGAGCAGCTCGGTTATCCCCATGGAATGTAGAATTAGAAGCGAAAACCTAAACGAGCAAATTGGACTTACTCCGAGAAATAGACATCATGGTACCATCGGGTGAACATAGAGGAGGCATTGAAGAATGAAATTTGTGTTAACCCATTACTACCCAAAACTATTTGTTTTTATGTCCTGATATTTCTTGATATATTCAACTTCAGAGAGACTTTAAATAAACATGAAATAGTTATATGATATAGAAAATTTAAATTAAAAAAGAGAAATTAAAAATTAATATTTAAAAATTTAACTTTTAAGTTCTAACCTAAATTGTACTGTTACAGTGTGTATTCAATGGGTTAATGGGTTAATGGGTTAAAGTAATTAGTATTATAGGTGTTAAAACGGCGAAAAGCAAAAGAGGGAGGAGGAGAGCGGGGAAAGAGAGCTAAAATGTGGCGGAAGTTGGAGGTAGAATGGGAGTAATTGGGGGCGGGGAGGATGAGATAAGGGGATTGAGGAGTGCCAAAGGGGATCCTGACTACTACTTTAGCGCCAATCAGTTTAAAAGATTTTTTTTAGCCCAGTATACTATATACGATATATAACCTATTGTTTCTATCCCACATCCCCTTCTCATAAATGCATTTTGTGGGCGTGGCTTAATCCGGTGACAGGACAATTGCGTCCTGGTCAAGTGCGTCCCGGACAAATGCGTCCCGGTCATTGGCGTCCCTGGACAATTGCGTCCGGTTTTATTTCGTCCAGGACAATTGCGTCTCGGATAATTGCGCACTTCCCCAACTACTACATGAAGTTTATTTATTAGAGAAGTGAATAGAAAGTTCATTGTGACTTCACCTACGCAATTGTCCAGGGACGCCAATGACGAGGGACGAGTATGTTTGTTATTGTAATTTTGTATGGGATATAATACCCAGTTCGATTAATTGAATGCCCAGTTAGGTCAACTGTATGCCCTTGACGATTGGTTAGGTTAAGTTGTGATATTTTCGTTAAAACTAACGAAACTAACTTTATGTTAAGTGGACGTAACCCATAAAATTTGACAATGATGCTGCTGATGATGGATAAAGTTTTAGAGAACAGTTTCGAACAGAACTTATGAACATATAACAAGTTTAATAGGTTAAAATGAAAAGTATATTTGAAATTCCGATACTAACTTTCTCTTCACTTCTCTAATAAATAAACTTCATATAGTAGTTGGAGAAGTGCGCAATTGTCCGGGACGCAATTGTCCAGGGACGCCAATGACCTGGACGCATTTGTCCGGGACGCACTTGACCAGGACGCAATTGCCCTAGTACCGCTTAATCCACTTGGCATTCTTCGTTTTATCTCTGTTGTCCATATCGCTGTGTAAATATACTCCCTACCTTAATAAGGAGTCAATACACAAATTGTATCATTGGAATGTAATTCTATCCACTGATCTATCAAAAGCGTTTTGCAGTTGATAAGAATTTTTTAGATTTGTAACTGGGGTGACGAGGCCCTACCTTTGTATCATCAGCAAATTTAGAAACTTTGCTACCTACTCCCTTCTCTCATTCATTTATATATAAAATCTAATTAATTTTTATATAAAATAAAGAGTGCTGCCCAACTTTTCACTTTCTGTCAACCTGATTCATGACCATTTAAAAGTGCTCTCTGTTCTCTGTCTTCTAGTTATTTTCTACCCAATTCATAACTGACCCTGATGCCCCATTAGCTTTTAATTTATATAGAAGTCTCCCTATGTGGAACCTTGTGAAGTGTCTTACTAAAGAACAAATACACAACATCTGCATCATATTCATTATCTAGTTGATCAGTTAAAAATATAAAAAGCCTACGACATTCTCATCATTCATCACTAGAATGATTAAGATGCGCATAAATCTTGATTTGCAATAAAGTTTAATAAAGGATTCTCTTACACAATAGTTTTTGGTATTTTGTTAAGGCTAAAAGCTTAGATAGTTTGTTCTTAAGAATTGTTAAATTTTACATGGGCTTAGAATTTTCATTCTTCAATCATTTACCTCTCCCTTGCACCATATCAGATCTCTCTTTTATGGTATTTGCACTTGAAGATAATATATTTGAGACAAGTCTCATAAATCTTAGCTAAACTTAATTTGTTCATAGTAGCAGCGAGGAGTATGGCATACTTAGTGGTGAGGCTATGGTTCACTCCTGTTTCCTGTCTCCTGGACTAGGTTGATTTGGTCACTTATCTTGTTAACGCTCAGACAAATGGTAATCCTTTGGATGCACTCACTCTCACATTGTAGGAGAATGAGTTTGCTCTTTCTACCAAGACTGTTATGCCATAATATTCTAAAATTTATATTTTGTAGTTGATAATTAATTTTACCAACTTATGTAATACCTGACATAACAAGAACTCAGTAAGAAAGAATAACCGTTAATTTGTCTAGGTTTAACATGCAATAGAGAATAGAATATAAAGACAGAACATATCATCTCTTTATAATTTATAAATTTCGTATCTTACCTGTAGTAATCTTTGATCAAATGATTCTCACTGTAAACGCACAGACATGTATCCATGTTAGCTAAAGGTTGCAGGAAAGGCCATGATTAAGTTTTATAACTGTCATACTAAAATTAATCCTGGATGGAATGATAATATTGCCCCTCTGAAGAGAAAATAAAAAGACACTTGTGGTTTATGGTACCTTCATGATAGATCCAGAATAGGACTGGTTACAAGAATATATGTAGAAGTAATGGTCAATATAAAACAGTTATAAGATAGTGTAAACAGAAAGAGGAAGTTGCAAGACTATGGAAAAACCATTCTTCAAACGTTCTTAACAATGTGGGAAGGATTAATCTTATTACTGGGACCGCACTGGGACAGCAGTGAAACACAAAATACCTGGACTTCAGTTCCTGAAATTAGGAGTATGATTAAAGAGTAAAAAATTGGCTCTGCTTCAGGGAGGGATAGATGACCAATCATATGAACATTTAAAATATGCCAGTAATATGGGGAGTTTGCATATCTCATTGCTTTTCTCAGCCATACTTACTTATATTTATATTCCTGCAAAGTTTCTAATGGTATATATATATATATATATATATATACAGTATAAAATTATGAGTGGGTTCGATAACGTAGAGAGAGATAGCGTTTTCAAAATATCTCAATATAATAGGACTAGAAATAACGGGTGTAAGTTGACAAGTAAAGGTTCGAGACAGCAGTTGCCAAAAACTTTTTTACGCATAGAATAGTAAATAGCTGGCAGAGCTGGGCAGTATTTAAATACATTTGTATTTAAATACGTATTTAAATACATTTGTATATTTAGAACTGTATTTATAAATACATTGTTTTTCATGTATTTAAATATAGTATTTAAATACTTTAATGAGTATTTAAATACAATGTATTTAAATACTCAAAATATGAAAATGTAAATACTTTTACTAGTTTAATACACGTTCTGTACTAGCACAGTACGACGCGTCGAGAGTGTAGTACAGCATGGTTCATGTTTCAACGTGTCAGTTCAATCAGTTGTGTGCCACTCTTAGTCGAAAGCGGTTGATTTCTTTATCGTGTGCGTGTCATGGCTTCAACAAGCAAATCCGGTGAATCAAACAGTGATATATCTGCAGATAACAATTTAAAATGTATTTACAAATGTATTTAAATACAATTGATGTATTTTGTATTTAGTATCTAAATACATTCGTAAAATGTATTTAGTATTTAGTATTTAAATACATTTCTTCCATGTATTTAGTATTTAGTATTTAAATACATTCAACGTATTTATTGCCCAGCTCTGATAGCTGGAATAGTTTGCTGGTAGAAATAATTAGTAGCACGTCTATAAACATGTTTAAAAATGGATTAGACGCATATGTTGATAGATTGGGTATAATTTAAGGTAGTAAAATTAAGGCCTTGTGGTTCGGAACCATGTAAAATTGTATGTCCTCTCCGCCACCACGAAGGACGTGCACAATACACAATTACGAACACAGTTAGGTAGACCAACCATGAGTGGCTCGTAGGGTCTTTGTTGGTCTGAAAAATTATATAACATTATAACATTTTATATATATGTATATTACCCTTTGTCAAAAATAAATATGGGGACATTCTATCCAGCAATAATTACAGGCCTATTTCTGTCATCTCCTCTTTTTCGAAACTAATAAAAGGTCTCACTCTATTGATCTGTGTATTTAATAAATTGAGGAATCTAAGAAAGATCTATGAACTCATAAATCTTTTCACGTCATGATTGTATCAACGTTCATTGGATTTAAGTGAATTTGGGTTCGGAGAGTGTCTGTATCGGAAACTATCCTCAAGGTTTATTAGTTGGTCGTTTGAATCTCTGTAACTACAGAAGAGAAAATCGTAATATATATATATATATATATATATATATATATATATATATATATATATATATATATATATATATATATAAATATATATAATATATACATACACATTTTAACTGCAAACAACACAAGTATAATTAATGTAAAGAAAGACGCTTGTGTAGAAGAGCGTTCCGCACAAGATGAGGAGGAGAACGAGCAAATTAAAAATGAGGTACCTCCCAGGAATCGAATCCGGGATCATCCAATTGCCGGTCATCTCCTCATCTTGTGCGGAACGCTCTTTTACACAATCGTCGTTCTTTACATTAATATATATATATATATATATACAGGATGATTCAAAAGTCAGGTTACATCGGGAAATACTGTATTATGTAATGATACAGGGGAATAGTCACATCACATGTTCGATATGGCCACCGTTAACGGCAATGCACTTGTGCAGCCAGCTAGGAATATGACATCAATGCGCTCCTCCTTCGATAACATCTCATAACTCATTTACCTGCAAAGAAACAGAAAAGCCCTATGTAACCTGACTTTTGAATCACCCTGTATATATATATATATATATATATATATATATATATATATATATATATCAGGAGATTTTATCAATATGAAAGTAATTGAATTGGTAAAAGATTTATTTAGCACATAAAATTTTTTTGTACACGCGGGGAATGTATCAACACACCCTCAATCACTGAACTTAAGCGTATTTTGGCCTGATGAGTATCTGAGAGGAAACTATCCTTGATAAAAAGGGTGTTTGTGTGTGCCACGTAGTGGAAGTATATTATGGAAAGGGATGGGGAAAAAAAAATAATAATAATAATATTCACCACTGACCAACTTCACACTCTGAGAGAGAGAGAGAGAGAATTTATTACATTATATTTGATTGATTCATTTTGTTATTAAGCATTTATCAGGGTATGGGATATATTTACCCAGCTGATGTGGCCAGGAGAGATAAAACGAAGGATGCCGAGTGGGTTAAGTCACACCGAGAAAAGGCATCTACGACGAGGGGTGCGGAGTAGAAACAATAGGTTATATATATATATATAATATATATATATATATACACACACAAAATTTTTATTTTATTTTTTAAAATGGTTGCCGCTAAATTTCATAGCATGACGTCACATATATATATATTTTTTTTTATTTACTTTTTCTTATCAGGCTCCCCCTTGGCACTCCACCCACCCCATTATCTTATCGTATCCCCATTTATCCCCACTCTTTCCCATCTCCCTCCAAATTTTAGCCTTTTTTCACCTCAGCTTTCCCCCTGTCTTCGTTTTCGCACCCATACTACTGAATTTTGTGAAGACCAGAAAATTTTGTTAAAAAGCTTGGAAACACCAATTGTATATGGATATGTTTAACCATAATTGGTTATATATATATTTTGAATGGGGGAAATATATATTATGGAGTATTATTAATCTAAACACTCAATACATATACACAAAATGAAATCAGCTGTTGAACATCAAGTATATGGCATAATGACTGCACTAAATTCTAGACGCCCACCAGCGATCGTATGTCACAATCGGTGTCGATTGGCGATCTGGTGAGCACCATCGCAGCATTGGCTCGGTGTAGTGCGATGCTGAGCCCTTGGTGTATTCATCTCAGGCTCTCATCACGTTCCTGACCCTGACGATATGCCCACCGTCTCGCTGTGGTTGTGATTATTTTTAGGGTGAGAGGAGTCCATCCGCCAAACGTTTCCACGGACATAGGAATGAAAGTGATACCCGCTTCTTCACACACCAACCAGACAGCGTTGTCTTTTGATTGCTCACGCGCCAACGCAGCCGCGCACTTTCCCCTAACATTCATAACATTTCTGTACCTATACTGAAGTTTGTTAAAGATAAGATATCTGTAACTTTGGCTAAAATTACTGGTATGCAACATATTTGATGTTTCAACATATATAACTGTTTTCAATCAATTCAGGTGTGCTGAATCCAAAAATCACATCCATTTTTTCTCATCACGTACAGTTTTCTTGCAAATACCTATCACCCATTTTTTATGTGTGGTATATAGACATACACCCAATTATGCAATACATGTGTACAATATATACATAGAATGATTTGTTCATTATATTTATATGCAGATACCATATATACACTCGGTGGTGTAGTGGTTAACGCGCTGACTACGAATCCATCGGTCCCGGGTTCGAGACCCGGTGACGGCAGCCGGCGCACAGAAAAACCCAGCTGCTCATCCTTCCACACAATAAAGAAAGTGGTTGGTAGATAAAAGGGTACCATGGGTGGCCTAGTGGTTGGGCAGCGCTGGGATGCTGGTGGGGCGTGGTTCGGATTCCACGTTAAACTGTAGGTCTACGGTGGAGTGAATGAACAATTCGGGCGGAAGGTAACCAAAGGTTACGAAATATATATATATATTTGAAAAGCTAGGCTGCAATATGAGTCTAGAGGTTCACTTCTTCACTCGCATTTGGACTATTTTCCTGAAAACTTGGGTAGCGTGAGTGAGGAACAAGGAGAAAGGTTCCACCAGGATATCAAGACTATGGAAAAATGATACTAAAGAAGGTGGGATGTCAACATGATGGCAGACTACTGCTTGTCTCTTTAACGGGAAGGCTCGGAAGAAATGTAGCACAAGAAGCGAGCAAAAAAACGACGATTTTTTCCTACTGATCAATCATGATTGATCTATTATGTATCAGTTAAATATAAAAGATGAATTTACTTTGAAATGTATTGTCTTTGTATTTATTATAATTTTGTACTCTTCGAAAGTTAGTTGTTTTAATCCATAATATGAATATATCTGACTTATATTTTGTGAAAAACCCTGACGTGATATGTAAAACTGGTTGTGAAATTTGAAATCAGCATGGCAAAATTGTATAATGCATATCTACTTTTTTCAATTTTCCCAAAAACTTTGCTGAACACAGATAATGAACACACCGGCCCGTAATTAGTTGGAACTGCAGGATCACACCCCTTAAAAAGGGGTGTAATATAACCGATTTTTAGCATTGAAGCAAATATTCCTTTGGAAATACTTTAACTGATAACACAAGTCTGCATTTCAAACCAAAGTACGAAATAAAACATATCGTATTTTGGTTTAAGATGCAGACTTGTGTTATCAGTCAAAGTATTCCCAAAGAAATATTTGCTTCAATGCTAAAAATCGGTTATATTACACTCCTTTCTAAGGGGCGTGATCCTGCAGTTCCAACTAATTACAGGCCGGTGTGTTCATTATCTGTGTTCAGCAAAGTTTTTGGAAAAATTGTAAAATGTAGAACGCAGCGATATTTAGAATGCTACAAATTATTATCTCCAAATTAATATGGCTTGCGAAATAATAAAACAACGAAAATCTTATGGAAAATATAAATATAGCCAAAGAAAACAAAGCAGTAATGATAGCAATTTTATGGATTTGAGTAAAGTGTTTGATGTAATAGAATAGACCATAATATTCTACTTGACAAATTATATTGTTACGGCTTTAGAGGAGCAGTCAGTGATTGGTTTAAAACTTATTTGTTCAAGAGATATCATTTTGTATTAGTAAATAAAGTCTGTTCAACTAAAACGCTTGTCACACATGGTGTACCACAGGACTCAGTTTTGGGTTCACTGTTATTCTTTTTATGATATAGATGACCCTTCACACTTATCTGATATACTTAATTTCCAGTGGCGACTGGCGTATAGGAGCGACGGAGCGGTCGCTCCCCCTTGCTTGAAACGATAAATATTAATTTAACAGATAAAAAATATATTAATTTTAAGATATTAAAATAAATATTCTTGAAATATATTTTAAAAATTCATGTGGCATATCATGATTCATGAGGCATTTTGAGTAAGCCTTCATACAGTACATAATATTCTAAACTTATAGCATAGCTTCAAACAGCGTACCCTGTTTGAATACAAAATAATATTGCAGCCGAATGGAGCGATAGATTTTTCGCTCAATTAAATATAAATTATATTTTACTGTTGTAATGAAAATATAAGTACAATCGCGAATTTTTTTTATAATAACAACTTTATTTTTACTAATAGTTACTTCAGTAATAATGATATAAACCATTTATATGTATTTTATTGAAATTATTACTTATTTGTAATTAACTAGAATTGTACGTCTGGCATAGCCGCATATGTTAATACAAGTACTCTTGTGAGCGGCAGTTGGATTCGCGCTAGCCTATTGTGAGTCCGTGTTGTCGTACAATTTTATGAAATCGCACCCCCATACATTTATACCACGAGTCGCCACTGTTAATTTCACATTGTTTGCAGATCATACAACTGTATATTTGTCTTGTAAAAATGTCAATTCAGCTAAAAATATATTTAAATCAGGATTTATCATTGAAATGAAATGGTTGACCACCAATAAACTCTTCCTAAATACCAGTAAAACAAATTTCTTGATCTTTGCTAATAAACGAAATGTATATCCTGATGAACTAAATGTTAATGAAACCGCTGTAAAGGAGTGTATTCTAAAAAAAATTCTTGGTGTAATGCTGGACAAGAATTTGCAAATTACATCTCAAAATAAATTTCACGGAGCGTTGCTATAATGTTTAAACTTAGAAATGTAGTCCCTAAACAGGTTTTATTAACTCTCTATAACACTCTTGTTCTGTCATATATAACGTACTGCACCCTTGTTTAGGAAAACTCCGCTAACAATATCTTTGTCATCCAAACACGAGTAATAAGGTCATTCCTGATCATTCTAGTGCATTATTTCAAGAGCTAAAACTACTATAATTCAAAGATGTAATCAAACTGGCACATTTTATTTCATTTACAAGTGGAAAAACAAAATCCTTAACTGACAATGGGTAAATAAATATTTTGTAACTCATCAAGAAGTCCACTCATATCAGACCAGAAATAGATCAAAGCATGTTATTCCCGAATTTAGATTGTCTTCATCTCAAAAATTACCCATTTTCATTGGACTGAAACCATAGAATGATATAAATGCTGACATAAAAAATATTGTGAATGAAAATTCGTTTAGAACCAAGTTGAAATCTTGATTAATAATGGAAAACTCATAAAAACCTAGGATTAAATGTACATTACTATTACGTATTCATTTATCGGGTGTAATCTAGAATTAAATGTACATTACTTGTTACTGTTCACCTCTCATGTCTAATATTAATAATAGGAAACACTCCTCTTTGCAAAAGTAAATGAAGTTAAAGTTCTTGGCATCAAATTAAATGAAAAATTGAATTTCAAAAGCCACACAAAACATATCAACTCAAAAATATCTCGATTTCTCTACGTAATGTTTAAACTAAAAAAAAACAATTCCCAAAATGCCCTCCTCACACTGTATTACTCGTTTATTCATCCACATTTGAATATGGAATCACAATATGGGGTAGTACAAAGAATTATATACGATATCCACTTGAAGTAACCCATAAAAAATGCTTACGAACTCTCTCAAACAATGATAACAGACGATCTCATGCCTCCAATGTTCAGAAATTTAAATATTCTAAAACTAAATCACCTGTATAAATTTACTGTCGGTATTAGTATGTACAAAGTTGCTAATAATAGAAACTATACTTCGCCCATTCACAGGGCGATTACCCCTATCAGACCAATCATAATCATAATACAAGGCTTCCCTATGATTTTCTACATAAACCAAATTATTCCATGCAAATTGCAGGAAAAGCTCTCTCTTAGAAAGGGGCAGATATCTGAAACGCTGTACCTATAAATATCAGAAAAGCACCATCGTTAATTTCGTTTTGCAACTTACTGAAGAAACACTTTATTACCTCCTATTAATGTATGTGTGCGTGTATATATATATATATATATATATATATATATATAATATATATATATATATATATATATATATATAATATGCATACATATTGCAACTTGTAAATATTACTAAACAATGAAAATCACCTATTATATATGCAAAATTCACAACCTTTTTTAAATTGGATTCAATCACAAGCCAAGTAAATTATATGTTAACCCTATATGGACAACTGTTACAAATTTCTAACCTTTCATATACACGCATTTATAACTTAACCCTAGAGAAAATTCTGTCCATAGAGGGTTAAAAGTTTCCATTATATTACGCCATGGTTACAATGTGCCCCAGTAGTATGCCCGCATTTGGCTCGACAGAAATGGATCAATTTGAGAATTTCCTCCTTACCGTCCTTCTTGAGGGGTCCCCCTCCTTCTTGGGTTCCTTTATGAGGTTTCATGGTCTTTCATGAGAGATATTTGTAGGTTTAAAAGAAAAACATTAAAGAAAAAAGGAAAAAGAAAAAAGAAAAACAAGCGGAATGGATCATTTTGAAAATTTCCTCCTGGGGTTCCTTTAGAAGACTTCACGGTCTTTCATGAGAGAAATTTTGAAAAACAAACAAACAAACATTCCCAGGCCAGGGATAGGTTAATCTAAGGTTGATTTGAGTATAAAAAAAATTTCATGGCACTTTTTACGCAGCGTTCCGGCGCGTTCCGTCAGCGTTCCGCTGTGTCCGGTTTCGCGGCCCCGTTAGTTTAATTCACGTCACTTCTAGCTGCATTCGTGAAGGGGGAACAGCGTTTCTCACACATCAGACTTCTGATTATATATATATATATTATATATATGTAGTGACTACTGAAGTGGCAGAGACGTTTGCAAACATCTTAGCAATGTTCCATCAATACAAACACGACCAAGATGACGTCACATAAACACGACTAAGATGACGTCACAGCGCGGGAATATTTTCAAGACAGCACACATCGACTTCGTTACAAGGACTTCAGGACGCAGCTTGAGCTCTCCCTCCGAAAACAATCAGTGGCACGCAAGATCTCACCATGTAACAACGTGTGCAGGCCCCATTGGCCTGGTGTCATTCACCTAACTTTATATAAAGACTAATCATTACCTCGAGCGTTATTAAATCAAAAGCCATTATTATATTGAAAGCATTATTTCAAGTGTACACATTATTTCAAATGTAAACAGTCAGCATATTCTGTCTCATTCATAAATCTTTTATTTTGTGTAATAAAGGAAGTAAACTCATTCTATCAATCAACCTAATTAATAACTTAATTAGTAACATTATTTGATCTGCAAAGATCTGGTGACCTCTGCCAAAGCCTTTATAATTAACATTCAATTAACCGTAATTATCATCATTCATTATAGTATCGATTTACGCATCAAAGTGGCAACAATACATTGGTAGCTATAAATTGGTTAATATATATATATATATATATATATATATATATATATATATATATACGTTAATACCCGCACGATCAATTTTCAATACGGCGTCGACTTCGGCAACGGTTTATTTTTATATTTACTGAGGCCTCCTACCATCATGTTTTATCCACGACAAATATGTAGAGCGTGTATCGCAGAGAAATACGCAATAAAGGGGAAAACATAGCGAATGATGAACGCCAACACGCATTAAAGATTAGTTGTCCTGACCGAAGCACAACTCAAGACTATAAATACATCGTTTAAATTAATCTCAGACTACATCATCATTAGGTTTTCACTTCATCTATAGTTCATATTTTAAAAACTGTTTACATCATTAATTCATCTATGAACCATTTAATGTTTGCAAAGTTAGTGTGTGTGTGTGTGTGTGTGTATATATGTATATATATATATATATATATAATGAATAAAGATTTTGATAATCTCGATGTTTAAGAACATTTTGACTGCAGAAATGTAGGGGGCACTCAGGGTATTGCTCTCAAATTAGCGGGTAAGCATCTTAATTCTAATGAAACTAAACGTTTTTCATTCAGACATACAGTATGTTAATTTGTGGGATGGAATGTCACTAACGTATTTCAAAGTAATTAAATCGGCTCTTTTAAAAGAGACTAGATGTCTTAAATCTCCGTTTGAACATTTTATACCGCATAAAAGTATTGTCGAATTTTCATTAGGAATCAAACCTCTTTACTCTTAAATTTTCGCTTTATCTTTAAAGTTCTCTATTTCCTTCCAATCTCTCTCCTATGTCATGCTTTAAAACTTCCATTTACCTTTTCAATTTTCTTACATCTTTTATCAGAGCTTTCTAAACAACATTCTTGGATGAACCATCCTGACTGCTGTTGTTTGCAGCCTTTTGTATCCACTACTATATTACATATTCTTATCATTTAAATGAATTTTTCGTTTGAGCAATAACCACAGTAAAATAACGACATTGTAACGAACTAGAAGATTTCAGCACGCGACACATCGGTACATGTATAGGCTTCACCTGAAATTTGACTATGAGAAGATAAATAGCCATCTTATTCATGTAGACATATTTTGACTTTTCATACTAAGCGAATGTATACTTAACAAGCTCTTCAAACGCTTGCAGGAAGACTAAAACCTTGATTTATAAATGACTTAAAATAATATTAGCTGTCTTCACGTCATTACTACTGAATGTGGAAAACATTATGCGTTTATTCGGCTCTGAGGTACTTATTTGATTGACATGTATTGCACAGAGCAATGATGGTGTCTGCAATATTAATACTGAGACTAAGTTTACGTCATTAATAAACTGTTGAAAAAAATCCTGCATTATTAATGATTAGTGTGTACATATACAACTTTTACTTCCCCATAACTAATATATTGAAGGTTGTTAGAATGAAAAGCAATCTAATACAAAACAAGAAATTTATTATCAGTACAAATACGATACAGAGAAAATTGTTAAAAGTGCATGGTAAACAGGGATACAAAGAACATATAATAAAAGAAAGATGTAAAAGATACATAAATAATTAAAAATGTCTAAGCATTACAAGGGATGTATCTAGTCGATACAGTATCCAAAGGGTACGGTGTCGTAGCTGCCAGGCACCTGGTATCGTTTCCTATATGTGTTACGACAAACCTTCGTGTCCTAAGTTCCTTCACCCCACCCAACTTCTGTGCTCGGAAGTTATGAGTTCTTACAACCAGGTGGGGTGGTTGGTCACCCTCATTTTCTAAACTCACTAGCTCTTTCAGCGAATCAAAGTTGACGATCTGCTGGTTCGCCTTGTTGAAAGTGATACCTTTAGCCTTCACGATATATTTCATTTCCTCCCCCACCCTCACACGTACCCCGTAAGTTTTTGGGCCTGTTGAGACAAAAGAATCAGCGTAGGCGCTATCTCTATACTCATCCTTGATCTCGGCAGTCAACTCGCCGAGGAATTTCCCAATAGGAGGCATATATTCACCTTCCTTCTCCGTGAATATCACACTATCTGTATCTGGTACAGAACCCGTCGCCCGAGAGAATGCAGGAGACTCCAAAGTTTGATGCGGGCGTATGCTGTTGTGAAACTGGCTACAATTATGTTTGTGACACGCGATGTATCTGTAGCCAATTATTATGTACGTATTACCCACATTCACAATCTCCATGACCTCTTTATCGAGAGTGTTGGCGTAATCCCACAGTTCGTTATAACTTTGGGCTAGATGGACGTTCCCCTTGTCTGTATTCTGAGCAAATTTCCCCCAAAGCCTATTTAGGCACAACTTTGCGCTAAAACGCTTGCCAGAGTTACTCACAATTTGGACACGTTCATGTTGTATCCTTTCACGATCACGGTAGCGCTGGATATAAGCCGATTTTTCATTTTCGGTCTCAACTTCTCGTAGGTATCCTGATGCTTCTACTTTATCCTTCAAAAAAGTATTTATATATGGCGTGAAAAGGTTTGGGAGTTTCGGAAACCTCCACACCTCACATATCCAGTATTCTGTAATGTGATGAAGAGCTAAGGCTAGCTCAGGACTTGTATATACGCCTCTGATCTTCCTCTGGTTGATCGTGTGATTACAGTCCCCATGGTTCTCCTCTGTACACTTCACACAGAGAGGGAACAATGAGTTTATGGTCTATAACAACAGGCAAAAAACGGCATCCATAAATCGCGACGTGGGAGCACATCTACGAAAGAAAGCCCAAAGTAGCTCTCAGTCAAGTTAGCTGAGAACTCCTCGATGGTAGGCATGGTGGGCCCACAAGTTTTTCAGGGGCGTCTACGGGGTACAGATTGTTCTTTATCACGTAAGGGTATAATGAACAGAAATCTTCACACCGTCCGTAGGTGGAAAGTATAATTTGAAAGGGTTTGTACGATCTCCAAACAAACTATCGCCACATTTGAGGGGGTCCAGCGCCATTCTACGTTTGATAGCCCTTATTTCTTCGCGGTACTGTTCATCGGTCTCCATCCGTGCATCATACTCGTGTTCCCACAAAACCTTGTGAGTGAACTGTGTGCTTATAAGTTGGCCGCGGGTACAGGTCCATGCGAGACTATCGGCAGGAGATCTCCCATGGAGGACCCCTGTGACGGCGCACTCAAGACGTGGGCATTAGGGTGGATCGATTTTACATTTTTTTCGATTTCCATATTCTAATAGAGACAAAAACTTGCGCATGCATGAGAAAATAGCCTCTGCAAAATCTTAGCTTAATAGGTAATCATCTTCTGCCCCCGGCAGAGCGATGAAAATCATATTTTAGTAGTCAAAAACGTATTTTTAAACCCTAGCCTAGAGTCATAAAATTTTGCGTGTGTGTTATTTCATGCCTAAGCAACGATATAAATGCTATGGGAAATATATAAATGCATTATTTAAGACAAAGAGCCGATCTGAAAATATGTATAATATACATATTTTCAGATCGGCTCTTTGTCTTAAATAATGCATTTATATATTTCCCATAGCATTTATATCGTTGCTTAGGCATGAAATAACACACACGCAAAATTTTATGACTCTAGGCTAGGGTTTAAAAATACGTTTTTGACTACTACAATATGATTTCATCGCTCTGCCGGGGGCAGAAGATGATTACCTATTAAGCTAAGATTTTGCAGAGGCTATCTTCTCATGCATGCGCAAGTTTTTGTCTCTATTAGAATATGGAAATCGAAAAAAATGTAAAATCGATCCACCCTAGTGGGCATCCGTGCCAGCGGCAGCCGTTAAAGGAGAACACACATTTCTCACCAGTGGTTGGGTCTTCACTTAAGCCGTCCACCCAAAAAACACGACCACTGATCTTAATGGCAACTTCCCCTGTGTTGCGAGCATGTTTTATGTATACACCTGTCTGCTGTTGTATGTGTGTAAGCCAGAAAATGGCCTTATACCCATAACTGCGCTGGGCGTTTCGGGGAATGACGGCTAACGTGTCTTTAGGCATGAAGTTATTCTCCAATACAGTAAAACATAATGAAGCGATCGTGGTTGAGGCTTTTAGCGGATCACAGTTGAAACGGGTTATGTACATCCTTCTAAAGGCTTAAAACCATACTCTAAGTACACGTACGTCATTCACACAATGACATTCACAATATATATGCTATATTGTAAGGATTATCTTCATTAAATCTGTTGTAGTAGCGGTCAAAATCTTCACGTTCGCTTGTACTCATACATTCATAGTTAAAGTAATGTTTCGGGGGTGGTAGACCGACATAATTTAAAGTGTCTTGAGTGAGGATGTGTAAGGGAAGTACCCTTTTGAGACTTCGGGTCTACCCCCATCACCTTGGGTAGCTTGGCTAATTTATAATGTGTGAACAATAGGGTGTCTTTAAACTATATATTTCCCCTTATCTGCATCTGTATAAGTTTGTTCCCTCTTTTCAGGGGATCACCCGTGAATATCTCTGATGACTCGTGCTCAAGCAGCTCCTTATAAAAGAACTGAGTGTCAAATTTTGCCGCGTTATGGCCAAGAATATACAAGGTCATTTTTTTTAACTGGTCCTCCAGCTTGACAATATAGTTCATGAAGAGTTTCACTGGGGAATCTCCTGCAGACACCTTAAAAATGTTTGTCCGCTTACCACATTTGAGGCATTCATCACACGCAATGTTCATGCACTCGTCACAAATAGTCTGACTTACGAGTAAATGCGGGATAACTTCTTTTGTTTCGGGATTTGTGCAAGTTTCTATGTCATAATGCACTGTTATACAGGGTTTATTTTTAGGTTTGGCATCTTTCATATAACATACATGCTTTACACCGTCCGCCTTATATTTTTCATGACATGTAGAACAGTGAATTTTATCGCATTTGTACTCAAACTTTCCCGAACTGTCCATTGTATGAAACATACCACACTCGCCAATCCGCATTTTCCTGCAAGTGCCATTCGATTTATGGTGAGCAAAACAGACATTATTGAAAAATATGCGTCTACACACATTACAATCCCTCTTCTCAGTTTAAACATGACACCTGGGGCTTTTACACTGCTCGCAAACCATGTGGCACTCCTTACAGTGCTTCAACAGATCATTCGTAAACTCGAGACAACCCATATTTCGGCTTTTATCATAGTTTACGTAAAGATCTCTGATGCTTCTAATAGGAAGGTAAGTTGCTCCCACCAGCCCTAAAACAAGTAAAGGCTTTGTACGTTCTCTCACGCAACTTTTAAATACATACGTTGTTCTACCATTTCGATCCAGACCAAACACAACAATCTTAACTTTCATCTGTTCTTCTACCATCGTCAGCTCTTCAGGGCCCATATCACAGTTAAACTCGAGCTTGCAGTCTGCGGCCAACTCACGCGCGCGCGCCGCAACCGTAGGTAGCCGGAAATTTTTTGTGGGTATATTTAATTAATACGGTAAATACAGTATATGAGCCAGGATTACGGCTATAAGATCGCAACCAAGCTCGGAGTTTATGTGACGTTTGTAAATAGCCTGAGAATTGAAATTAAATGTATAAGGCGTGACCGTATGTCCCACGACACGGAATACGTGGTCAATTTCAGCCGTGAAATTCTCCAAGCTAAACTTTGAACCGCTTCAGTCCATGTCACTCTATTTGTATAATAGTGTAGAATAAATTAATTTTAATTAGGAAAGACAAACGTTATCCCTATAATAAAAATAAAATGTAATTTATTTTAATTTCATATAATACAATAATTCAGAATTTGAATAGTAAATAGACTGTTATTCACCTTATTTTTGCTTTTCGTAACTACTGTATTTAAGCTTGAAAAGAAGTAACTGATATCCGTGTGGTTATATGAAATAATGCTAAGGAAAATAACCTTCGGAATATAACAACCTTTGCTGTCTTGTATTGAGTGTTTTTAACCCTTTCGTACTAAGATAAGGAGTTTTTACCTCAAGTTTTTCTCTCTGTTGTATGATAAACGCCGCTTCCCCTAAACGAATGCAGCTAGAAGTGACGTGAATTAAACTAACTGGGCCGAGAAACCGGACACGGCGAAACGCTTACGGAAAGCGCCGGAACACTGCGTAAAAAATGCCATGAAATTTTTTTCATACTCAAATCAACCTTACATTAACATATCTCCGGCCTGGGAATGTTTATTTGTTTGTTTACATGTTTGTTTTTTAAATTTCTCTCATGAAAGACCGTGAAGTCTTCTAAAGGAACACCAGGAGGAAATTCTAAAATTAATTCGTTCTGCTTGTTTGTTTTTTTTCTTTTTGTATTTTTTGTTTTACTTTTTCTTTTAAACCTACAAATATCTCTCATGAAAGACCATGAACCCTCATGAAGGAACCCAAGGAGGAGAGGGACCCCTCATGAAGGAACCCAAGGAGGAGAGGAACCCCTCGTGAAGGACGGTGAGGACGAAATTCTCAAATTCATCCATTTCTGTCGGACCAAATGCGGACACACTACTTGCCTCATTTATTTGTATTTTTGTAACTTTAAGATTGTATTATCATTTCTAGTTTGTAATATTAGAAATTAATTATTATCGGTATTTCAACATGTGCTGTTTATCGTATTGTTTACCATTTTCCTTTTCTGTTATTTCCATTATCATATCATATTTTTTACCTCTTCCTTTTTTATTGTTTCAACGATTATTTAAATTTTCATTTGCAATGACAGAATTAACTAAATGCAACTTTATTTTTTTTTCCACAAATTCTATTTACATTTCTTATTTTCCTTTGTAGAAATAGGAATGAATATCAAAGATTTTGGGTGGAAATCTGTCATGCTTCCCAATGGCATATTCAGATAAGAATACTGTAATTAAACTACTTGTCATAAAAAATACAAAATTAAACGTTAATGCTAACATTGTGTAAACTTACTGTACATGGATGTAATGTGTATATATTATGTAATGTGTTCATTCTGAAAAAAATTATTATTATTATTAAAAAAGTATTGATTTCATGTATAATGCGCCTCAATGGTGTAGTGGTTAGCGAAGCTGACTACGAATCCATCAGCCCCTCTAAGAGACCCGGTGACGGCAGCCGGCGCGCACCAAAACCCAGCTGTTCATCCTTCCAAATAATAAAGAAAGTGGTTAGTGTATATAAATGGGGATCCTGGGTGGCCTAGTGGTTAAGATGCTTGGGTGCTGGTGGGGCGTGGTTCGGATTCCACTTTAAACTGTAGGTTAAGGTGGAGTGAAAAGCTTGACCTTCGTCAGAATAAACAATTCAGGCGGAAGCAAACCAAAGGTTACCAAAGGTTATAGTGTTGGTGTCATACCTTCAATAATGATTTTGTATTTGTTTTATATCTGCTGCATTTCATTTTGTGTCATTTTGTGCTTCTTTCGAGAGAGTAGAGTTTCAGGGATTATAGTCGAGACCAGTCGTCTTCACCTTCCGTTTTTTCTATCTTAGACGTAAAAGTCCTTTGTATAGCTGCAATGTTCGCAATGTCTCGTTTTCTGTGAGTCACAGTGAGCAATACTTAATTATTGGTAGGACTAGGTTCTTCCATAATTTGAACATAATGTTTGTTTTTTGCTCCGGAAGCTCCTCCAAATGATTCCCATATTTTTCTAGCCGTTGTAATTTTGATGTTATAGTGCTCTCTGAATTCTGTATACGACGACATTATTACACCAAGATCCCTGACTTTTGGATTTGGTGTTATCTGTTTGTCTTGCAGAGTTTTGTACCATTTTTTCTGTAGTTCCTTGTTATTACCATATCTTGGAAGTTGAAATTGTTCTTCGTTGAACTTCATAGTGTCTTCTTCTGCCCACTGGAATAATGTTTCAATATCGTTTTGTAATTTTCCTATGTCACCTTCGTTCACTATTTCCTTACATATCTTTGTCAACTGTATAATAATAACTTAATATTAATATATACTCTAATTGATAATACTTATTCATGATTTATATATTATTAATAATAATAACTATGTTTTATTTCTAATTAAAAGAGCAGTAAAGCCTGAAGCTTAAGAGCCAAATTAAATAAACTAAATAGTTCAATTTCACAATTATTTATGTTAAAACAAAAACAAAAATTTTAAACTTTATTTATTTTATCAATAAAGTTTATTTAATTCAAAAATATATTTTTCACTCTTAGACTTGTTTCCTTGTCTTAGGTTCGGATTTTGGTGCTTCCGAAATTTTGAATACACACACACACACACACATATATATATATATATATATATATATATATATATATATATATTATATATATATATATATATTAGGCTTTTGAACCAAACATATAAAAGCCAACAAATTACTGGTAATAAGAAGGGATGACGTCGTCTTCATTCCTTATCGTAGAGTGCATACGCGGCCCCTCTCTTAAAAGAACTCAAATAATGAGATAAATGAATCGAAAAGAAAACACAAGACTCTTTCAACAATTTAAATTGATATTTGTTTAATAAAGTGCCACTCTTATCCAAAACTCAATGTGAAAGAGATTCACTAATATTTTAAGCCATTATTATTACACGTTTAATGTCAACATTTGTTCTTTCGCATTTGTATATATATAATTTTTGTCTGTATATTTATATTTTCTCTAATTATTTGAATGAGAAGTAATTGTTAAGAGAAAGTAGTTAAAGAAAGATGTAAAGATGTAAATTTTGAAAGGTGAAATGAAAAAGAATTATATGAAAACAACAATGGAATAACAAGATCGAATTTCCTGTTGTGCGCAATTCTTTTACTTAGGTGTGCGCACCGTTCTTTCTTTGGCAACTTCTGACACCATTTATGTAGTGCCGAACCCGTTTATTTATTTATGGCACTGTACACCCTTTTAATTATGTTAATTCACTTCACTGACACCCTTTTGGTTGTGCGCCAACCTTTAATTCTATTTCACATTATTTCTTACGCGCGTTTCCTTTGCGTTCAGGATGACTCGACCTATCCAGACGGATGGCCCTTTAAATTGATAGGCGTAAGTTCCCTTCGGCTTACTGAAAGCCTACTTTGATTTTCAATTTTTGAATGTTAATTGACCCTCAGCTTACAAGAGAGGCCTATTGCAAGGTATCTAAAACAACACACGCCCTCTTATAAAGTTTATTAAATGTCACTCGAAACAGTACATGAATTTAGGAAATTTATTCTGAATTAAATTTATCAATTTTCATACAATGCAAACCAATTTTAAATTCAAAGACAAAGTTCACAGTTATCTGAATTTAAGTTGTTTAAATTTACCAATTTTCCGTGAAATACAATTCAATTATAAATCCAAAGAAAGAGTTCACAGTTACCTGAATTTAAGTCATTTATATAGAGGGGCTTTATATTTTAGTGCAACAAAACAAATAACGAGATATGAAGTGGTCAAAATCGACCAAGAGAATTGAAGAGATGGGTTACTTACGATGGAGGTATACCGTTACTCTCAATTGTTCTACGTAAAGACCGTAGACTTATCGTTCGCATACAACCAAACGAAAATCCGTCAATTACAGTGGCTCCCTTTGCCAGCCAATCGACGGGTCATGCAAACTAGGGCACAGACTTACCGTTTAACATTTACTTTGGACCAACTTAATTTAATTTAAATTTCACAAAATGTTTGGTCTGTTAACTAACAGTGGTTCAGATCTTCTACCTAAGTTCTCGTTTTCCGATCGCTAACAATGAAATTCTTATACAGAAGTTTCGCGTAAATGAACGAAATGCAGTACAAGTTCTTAATTACAATCATGAGACAGTTATACTTTCAATTCTAATTTTTCTTACAACACAAGTCTAATAGAGTTTATTTAGCCACAGTTAATTTCAAGGAGGACGACTACCAACTGATTTGAAACTGTAAGTTACACCTCAGGATTACAAAAACTCCTCACTTTGGTGTTTAAAGGTCCTATCAAAACCATTTTCATTACATGACATCATTCGTACAAAAATTACTGATCTTCTATTGGCTCTAATCTCAACTTCGTTAAATTCTACGCTCCGCCTTTCTTAAAGAAATTTTCACATTACAATTTGAAATTTGAAAATTTAAATTTAAAATTTTAAAATTTAAAACAAAAATTTTAAATTTTCGCTCTAGGGTCTTCCTCCGACGAAACCACGAATAAACAAACCCGACACTTTACAAGGTTGAAAATGAAACGTGCCCTTGTTAAGCTATATTTTCCCTTTGAACTTCTACCATAAATCTACCCAAGACTGTCAAACAATAAGTTCTCTTCTTTGATTACACACTCAGCCTTACTCTTTACTTTGGTCGGTGTTCATTTTAAAAGATTTAAATTTTCACGCGAAATTAAATCGATTTCAAAATCACTTCACTCTTTCTTTCTACCCTTTTTATTTACATTTTGATACGAGATTTTCGCATACAAATTGACCGTCACAACATCCCTCCCCTCCTTTAATTTTGCACTCCGATGCAAACTTTCTTAATTAGGGTCGGGTATCATCATTTGATTCACAAATTTCACTACGTTTTATTTTATTTATTTGTCCCCTTTATGGGGACACTAACACTGGCACATTTAGTTTTAATCGTTGTCGATTTCTTGGTAGTGTACTCGAGGTCGGGGCCTAAGAGCATACGGACGCTCAAACGGTGGCCCTGTGAAAGCAGCCTGCCTGCTTTCACCGGGGGACCCTGTTCCCACAAGGTCCCCGAGAGGAGGTAGTTCGGAAGCACCCGGCGGCTTCTGCCCGCCACTCGGTCCTGCCAGGGGGCAGGAGGTGCACTCCGGTTCACCTCCACGGGTCGATGCTCCTCCGTTCCCTGGGCGAAGCTCTCTGGGAGGAAGTAGCTCGGAGGCGCCCGGCGGATCCCATTCCGCCACTCGGTCCCGCCAGCGGGCAAGAAGCGCACTCCGGTTCACTTCCCCTTGTTGATGTTTCTCCAGTGTCGAGGGTGAAGCTCCAGAGAGGAGGGGCGGTGGCCCTTCCCCCATCTCATCCCCTGCGCCGTCCACCCCGCCTTGTTGCTCGACGTCCCATGGGGCATCGATGCTGCGGCGGATACGGTCTCGATGAATCACTATTTGATGTCCAGTGATCATGTGACGCAGGAGATAAGTGACTGGAGTCTTCTGTTCGATGATGATGTAGGGACCCTCGTACCTGGGCTCCAACTTGCCTCTACCCGGTCGTGGGTAATCAATGTACACCAAGCCATGGGGCGCCTTCTCTTCGAACGGCTTCAATTCCTTGATTCCGTTAGCCTTCTCGTATCTCCGCATGAACTCTTCCACTCGGCGGTAGACTTCGCTCAGACTCCTCTTTCGGTCTTCGGCGTATTCCTCTGGGTTGTACGGGCTCACGCACGCCTCCTGTGGCATGCGAAATAGTTTTGAAGGTACGTTGGGGGTTCGTCCGTACATCAAGAAGAACGGAGAATACCCCGTGGCTCGGTGCACTCGGATGTTCAGGGACAATTCCACGGTGTCGAGGATTTTATCCCAGTCTCGTCCAGTTTCTTCACAAAGTATGCGGAGTTTGATGCATAACTCTTTATTCAGACGTTCGATCTTCCCGTTGCTTTGGGGATGGTAGGCGGCGGTCCGTTGGTGTTGTACTTCCCAAACCCGGAAGAGCTCCTGCAAGGTAGAGTTCCAGAACTCCTTACCTTGGTCGGATACTACTGCTGAAGGGGCGCCCAGTTTGCACAGTATCAAACGATGGAATTTGTTCGCCACCTCCCGGGCCGTCTTGTCCTTTATTGCTGCCAGGATGGTAAACTTGCTGAAACTGTCCACACATGTGAGGATATAATGGCTGCCTTCCCCGGTCGGAGGAAGGGGACCAACTAAGTCCACGCGCAGAAGTTCCCACGGACTGTGGCCTCGCACACAAGGCATTGTTTCCACAGTCACTTTCCGCGTCTGTTTGTTTCGCGCGCAAGTGTCGCACGTTTGGACTACTTTACCTTTAAGTTGGCGGTGCGTTGGCTATCCAAGGCTCGTTGTATCCTCTCGTCATGTTCTTCTAAAGACCTTCCAAGGACAATGAGGTCATCCAAGTAAATCAGTACTTCCTTGTCCAGTTGCTCCCGAAAAATAAAATTCATTACTCTTTGGAACACTGGTGCACTATTGGACAACCCCGAACGGGACCACCCTGAACTCGAAATGACCGCTTCACGTGGAGAAGGCAGTTTCCGAGACGCTATCGTCGTGAAGGGCCAACTGCCAATATCTCGAGCGTAAGTAAATCCATGCTCGAGAAGTAATGAGTCCCGTGCAGCTTGGCCAAGGTTTCATCAATGATGGGTAATGGGTATTTGTCCTTTATGCAAATGGCGTTCAGAGGTCTATAGTCTACACAGAGCTTCAGGGCACCAATCTGGACTCCTGTGATCGCTCTTCGTTCCTAGTGATCACGTGGTCCTGATACTCTACCGGTGACGGTAGTAATTAATCTTGTCTTTCCCTCGTCGATCTTCTTCTTTTTAAGAACGACGGACATCGGTGAACATGCGTCTTGAAGTGTGCCAATCTCTTCTTAGTCACTTGTGGAAATTTGACTCTTTCTCACCGTGACACTTGTTCCATTTTTCTTTTTCGGGCGAGGAATCGAACGGCTGTTCCGACTAACCTCCCCGTTCTCGTTGCCTCAACCACCATGCCGATGTCATCTTGTCTTCAAGGTAGTACTCGTCAGTCGTCACTTTTATTTCTCAAGAGTAACTTTACCGCCTCCTTGGAAAGTGTTAACTTCCCGTTGAAATTTCCGCTCTGTGATACTTGCAAATCACGCTGAGCCTCACTGCACACCCATTGCAGCGGAGAGTAGACGTCCAGGGGAAACCATACCCCAAATTTTCTTCTCTGTCTATTCCCTTTTCCTTTAACTTCCCTTTGGAATTCTGCTCGACAACTTCTCCAAGTATCCTTGAGCCTCACCGCATATCCCATGCAGCGGAGAATAGACGTCTAGGGGAAACCATATCCCCAATTTTTCTTCACTGTCTATTCCCATATCATTTAACTTCCCTTTGGAATTCTGCTCGACAACTTCTCCAAGTATCCTTGAGCCTCACCGCATATCCCATGCAGCGGAGAATAGACGTCCAGGGGAACCCATATCCCAATTTTTCTTCACTGTCTATTCCCATATCATTTAACTTCCCTTTGGAATCCTGCTCGGTAACATTTTTAAATTTCCACGAGCCTCACCGCACATCCCGTGCAGTGGAGAATAGACGTCCACGGGAACCGCGTCCCCGGGTTTCATTCTGACCCTCCTGGTCAGAATGATGCTGGCTTCTTTATTCTGTCTGCTCCCATTTCTGGTCTGGTTACCTCTTCGTTCAGAGTGACGACTCTTCTCTCTTCAAAGTCACCTTTGTTTCGTCTTCCTATCCTCCGAAACAACACGCCTATAGTCGAATTGCGGAGCCTCTGGAATTATACACACACAAAAGAATTCTTCAACAACCCTTTCCCATAGTCAAACTTAATTCTACTCCCTTACATGAATGGGCGGGACCGGTGTAACTGTGTACTGAGAAATTGGCAACTGTCCAAAGAAGGCTCCCGATGTTCTTGTGCATAGCTTATGTCAATGTGACGGAAGCTCCACCATCGACCAGCGCGGTGAAAGCTTGTTGAGCGACGAATACTGGTAGGGTGATCAGTCCCAGCCGACGACTCGCCGTTACTGTTTTCATTCTCGTTCAATCCTTTCGTTCGTGAAACCGACCAAAACATATTTCTTTAACACCATCTTTAATTTCACATTTTTAACTTCATCATCATCACCATCATCACCTTTATTATTATTATTATTATTGTCAGTATTACTATAGCTAGTACTGATTTGTGCTCGCTTCTCTTTGGATTCTTACTCCCTACTTCTCTCTCTCTCTCTCTCTCTCTCTCTCTCTTTTCCTTTTTGCTGATTCTCTCGTATCTGTTTCGCCTCGAATGCAATATATCTCACTTTGTTCGACGCACAACTGACGAGAGCGATAAATGATCGAGGAACGCGGTTCATTTTGGCTCCATTGCCGCGACCGAACTCGAATTGAGAGTAAAATGGTGAAATGATACTCGAAACCTCCTCATATAAAATTAAAAACTGAACTCCTAAACGCCAGCTATGATGTATGATGTAGGACGGGAGTTGCTGTAGAAAAGGAAAGCTCCTCTTAATGAAGTCATCCAAAAGATAATCGTCCGAATTTTACAACGAAGAAATTAATCGAAGTGATTATGCAATGAATGAACTGAAATATTCTTCGTTCAAACGTGTTATTTCTTCCATCAATAAAGAATCAGTCTTTGGTATTATCAGTCGAGTCATAAATAACGGGAAACAATCTTTGGACCATATTTTTTTCTTATCTTATTTCTCAGAGAAACATAATTTTTAATACCCATCTTAGTGCCCCTCCGCATGACTAGGTTACTCTGTCAATCCATAACTGTTGAAATCCTTAACAAACGAACAGGAAATAAAAACCTTTCGATCCTTCGATGGATTTTGCATAAACTTCAAGAGGAATACCTAATTCTTTTTCAGTTTTCTGCATTACGATAATCTTTCTCGTTCATTTTGCAATGAAAAAACAGGATTCTTTCATTCTTTCATTAATCCGAAAGACGGAACGTGATTATAAATATTTTATGATTATAAGATATGTTATCAAATATTTGCTGATTATATTAATTACAATTTAATATGCACCTAATTTAAAATAAATAAACCGCTCATCATTAATCTTTAGGCGCAGTATATTAATAATAAATTCTCATCCTTTTGCATAAAAGACAGAAATACGCATCATGTGATACGAATATTTTCATACTGCATCTCATTCTTTTACGAATGTAAAAGAAATTCTATCTTATGACACGTTAAACATTTTTTATTTTTACCCTTTATTGCACATTGTTAATTTGAATTAACACACCCATTTTTAAGGTATTTGGGACACTGTTTATTTGAGTTAACAAGGGAAACTCCTCCCACACACTAGTTGGGCGGAGCTACGTTGAGTTTTAACCAATCAGAATGTAATTAACATTGCATGAGCTACATTTACGAATAATTCCACTAATGTTTACTCCCCTGAGGAGCCAGTGTCCACTGCTATATACAGGGTGTCACAAAAAAACTATATACTCTTTATAACATCATATATTTTATAATTAAAAAAAACCAAACAATATATTGTTATAGCAATTGCCAATGAAAGGTAAATTAGTAATCTAAGTGATCAAAATGTTATAGCGAGTTGTTTGCATATAAAATTTAATTAACTACGCCAAGTGCTCAAAATGTTCTCCAGCGGCATGAATGCACTTTTGAATGCGTCGACTAAGCCTGGCCTTGTTTTATCAAAGGCCTTGTATTGGCGAAGCCTATGGACCGAACGTAGTCTAGTCACTCACAAGCTTGCTTCGGACTTAGCCTACGCACTCATTCCACGATACAAACTCTACAGCATTCAACTTTATTCAGTTCAGCAAAAGAACCCATGTTGCGTAACCGTTTGACACTGGACCAACGAAAAAGTGTTCTGAAATGGTATTGGAAATTTGAGAATGTGTCCGAAGTCCAGAGGCAATGGATCCTGGAATTTGGTACAAAGCCACCGACAAGTCTCGCCATTACAAGCATCCGTGACAAGTTTGAGGCAGAGGGATCTGCTCAAGATATGCACAAGCGAAGATCTGGACGAAGCAAATCAAGTGCGAGTGATGAAAACCTCCGTTTTAGTGTTGCAAAAATTTAATCGATCACCACAGAAATCAGTTAAGCAACGCGTCCGTGAGACCGGAATCAGCAAATCAGGTGTTCACCGGATTTTAAAGTCGGCAAAATGGAAAAGCTACATTCCAAGTCTGTTACACGCCATGACTGAAGACGACCCTGATCGCAAACTCGAATTTTGTGAATGGTTTCAGTCAATGGAAACCGAAGACGTACAGTTTGCCAACAAAATCGTGTGGTCTGATGAAGCTACCTTCAAGCTGAATGGCACAGTAAATCGACACAACTGCAGGTACTGGTCACTTGATAATCCACACGTTTATGTGGATAAACATGTTAATTTACCAGGATTAACAGCATGGTGTGGTTTATCATCCAGGGGTTTGGTTGGACCATTTTTCTTTAATGGGACAGTTACCGGTGCCGCATATCTCGACATGCTGCGGACAGAAATTATACCTGCAGTTCGGAAGTTGTTTGGAAACGACGACTTTTACTTTCAACAAGATGGAGCCCCCCCCTCATTATCATTATGATGTCAGAAGGTACCTCGATGAAACGTTGCCTAACCGTTGGATAGGACGAAGAGGAAGCGTTGAGTATCCTCCACGTTCACCGGACTTGACTCCACTTGATTTTTACTTGTGGGGCTACCTGAAGGATGCAGTTTATGGTACAAGACCTGCAACACTCGAACACCTTAAGGATGCAATTAGGGAAAAGTGCGGGATCATCACAGCATCCACATTAGTCCATGTCTGCGAATCAGTTAGTCGACGCATTCAAAAGTGCATTCATGCCGCCGGAGAACATTTTGAGCACTTGGCGTAGTTAACTAAATTTTATATGCAAACAACTCGCTATAACATTTTGATCACTTAGATTACTAATTTACCTTTCATTGGCAATTGTTATAACAATATATTGTTTTTTTTTTAAATTATAAAATATATGATGCTATAAAGAGTATATAGTTTTTTTTTGGGACACCCTGTATATTTTTTGTTTTCATTTGAGTTTTTATGAAGGTAACTGTACAAATAAATTTATAGTAGCTTGTTATAAATAAATATAAGTATCTAAGCAGTATATTTAATTAATATAATATATGACGTACTTAGAAAGGCTAAACAGCTACTTAATTCAAATTATCAGTGTCCATTTCTCTATGGAACATATTGGTAGGCCTAGCTTGGACATTTTTATCAAAGTATATGAATTCATGACTTATTTGTTAGCTTGTTTTTAACAATTTTAGCATATAATTGCTTGATAAGGGAAGTACATGACATTATGCTTGGTGTTTATAATATTTTTTTATATTACAATTATTTTGTGGTTGTTACAGATATGAATTATTGAACTATGAATGCGCTACGTTTTTATGGATGGAAGACACCAGCTGTTTCCGATATTCCAGAAGATTCAGAAGCAGATCTTTCATCTGAAAATGACGAACAGGAATATATTTCGAGAAACGAAGAGGAAAATAAGTCAAGTTTACATTGTTACACTTGAAACTATAGATCATAATGTTCCACCAGGTAAATTTTATAGTTTTCTATACACACACATACATATATATATATATATATATATATATATATATATATATATATATACAGGCATAGCTCGCTTTACGAATTATTGCGTTCCCTGCGTCCAATCGTAAAGTGAGGCATCGTAAAGCGAGGCATTATTTCCCATAGGCTTAATGTTATATTAAGGGATACGTTCTTGGAAAAAATTTATTAAAAAAAATCGCAAGAAAAGTTAATAAAACGATAATTTATGCAGCAATGGTTTAATGAAATGAAAAACAAAGCAAAGATATATGTAAAAAGACACACAGAAAGTTTAATTTTTATTTGACTCACTCGTAGAAGCACCTTTCAGACGCACTTGTAGATGCAGTCGTGGATGGAGGACTCTTGAAAAATGCATCCAAAGTGGTTTGTTTTAAAGAATATTTTTTCTTTTCTCTGTAAATTTCACGATAACAGGCAGCTGTATTTTTTAAACCAGTCGCAACTTTTTCTCTTCTTTCGAAATTAGGATCCAATGACTGAAAAATATCGATAGCTTTATCTAGATGAAGAAACCCTTCAGCGAGTCCTTTTAGAGTTAGTACAGGATGAGTAGGGATTTCAGTTGTATCAGGTGCCTCTTCCTCTCCTTCTTCTAATGTTAAGTGATCTTTCATTGCAATAAGATCGTCGTACTTATTTTTGACGCGTACGATTTATTTTTGACGTTTAATATTTTTTTTTTAACTTTATTTATTTTATTATTTCGTTTAAAATAAAATTCGTAAACTGGGGTATCGTAAAGCGAGGTGTCGTAAAGCGAGGTATTACTGTATATATATATATATATATATATATATATATATATATATACAGGGTGTCCCATAAGTCCGGCATCATAGGAGAAATTCATATTTTTCTATTTCTACAAACCATAATTCATATTTTTCTCTTTCTACAGGCCATAATGTCTATGCTCGGGATACCAATATCCCGTCCACCATTCTGTCCAGTGACGAGGCTATTTTTTATGGAAATGGTGAGGTAAATCGACAGAACACCCGCTATTGGTCTCAAAACAACCGTCACTGGTATACCTCTTCAAAGGAACAAGGTGCATCTCGGGTGATGGTATGGTGTGGCATTTGGAAGGATCGCATCATAGGCCCCCTCTTTTTCGATGAACATGTCACTGGAGGCACCTACCTACGTATGCTCAAGGAAGAAGCATTTCCCAGTGTCTTGAACGAAGAAGGAAATTTCCCAACATGGTTCCAGCAAGACGGCGCTCCTGCACATTACAGCACCGAAGTAAGGGAATACCTGTACCAACAATTCCCTGGTCATTGGATAGGACGTCGAGGGCCTGTGGAATGGCCAGCTAGAAGCCCGGATCTCACGCCACTAGATTTTTATCTCTGGGGCCACTTGAAAGCGCTGGTATAGGCAGAGAAAATTAGGAGTGTTGAACATTTGCGGCAGCGCATTATTGGGGCATGTAACACCATTACTCCTGACATCATTCACCGTGTGCTTGCTGACTGGGTATCACGTCTGAATTTGTGTATTGAAAACAATGGTGGACATATTGAGCACGTTCTGTAAATAAAAGCTTTTGTTTTGCCTTTTTTTATTATTTTCCTATGATGCCGGACTTATGGAACACCCTGTATATATATATATATATATATATATATATATATATATATATATATATATATTTCTCCCAGATCCCTGACTTTTGGATTTAGTGTTATCTGTTTGTCTTGCAGAATTTTGTACCTTTTATTCTGTAGCTCCATGTTATTACCGTATCATATATATATATATATATAAGCAAACAACCACAGGGAAAAGGAAAAAGAAACACGAAATCCGAGCGCTTTCGTGATATATTCACATCTTTAGGGAAAAACAAATAATAGTTCATCTTCAGGGAAAAACAAATACTATATTTGTTTTTCCCTGAAGATGTGAATATATCACGAAAGCGCTCGGATTTCGTGTTTCTTTTTTCCTTTTCCCTGTGGTTGTTTGCTTATTAATAAGATCACGTGTTATTCGGTGCTTTTACTGCATATATATATATATATTATATATATACAGTGCCCGCGAAAAGTATCCGATCACTCAAGAAAATACAATATTTTCCCTTGATATTCAGAGACACGTAATTCACTTTCTATTTGTTCTAGCGACATCTGGTAACTTTGAGGTTGCTCGCTGATATGAGAGCTATCCAACGCATTCTCAAATTAGTGTTCTGGTAGCCTTCGTTGCGGGTGGCTGTGTCTCAAATTTGTCAGATTTCACTGTTTGTGTAAATTTCTTGATATTTTTTTTTTTTTTTACAGAAAGTGGTGTAAATAAAATTTATATATAATGTGTGCTAAAAAACAACTTAAGAGTGATTGTCGAGGTGCTATTGTTGCTTTGCATGCATGTGGGAAATCACAGAGACAGATAGCTAAGGAATTAAACATATCCCAAAGTACCGTTAATTTATGGGTTTCACGGGCTAAGAACAATGGTGGCCTAACCACGCCAGTCCCTAAAAAACGATCTGGCAGACCGAGAAAAACAAATTCGCGAACAGACAAACTTATGAAACGTTTAGTATTGAAAAACCCAACAATAACTGCGAAAGAAATAAAATTTAATATGAATAATTTGTTATCTGGTGTTTCTGAACGAACTATCCAGGAGCGGCTCCAAAAAGAACTCGGATTACCATCTCGCCATGCTGCTAAGAAACCGTTCATTAATGAAAAAATGCGTAAAAAACGTGTCGCATTTTGTAAAAAATACATTCATTGGACTGTTGATGACTGGAAGAAGGTTTTATTTAGCGATGAGTCGACATTTTTGACATTCAGAAGTTGTCCAAAAAAGGTTCGCCGGCATATTGGCTCAAATAGGATGGACCCTAAATACACCCTAAAGACAATGAAACACCCTCCAAGTGTGATGGTTTGGGGTTGTTTCGGTTACTATGGGCGTGGAAACTTATATTTTCTTCCGAAGAACATAACTATGAATGGTGCACGGTATTTAGCAATGCTACAGGATAAACTTCCAATGGCAATGGCAATCCAAAGGACAAAAACATACATGCATGATGGTGCACCATGTCACAGGGCCAAAATAGTGACAAAATGGATTACTGACAATAAATTTGATATTTTGGATTGGCCTGGTAATAGTCCAGATCTCAATCCGATAGAAAATCTGTGGCTAATAATAAAAAATAAGGTTGAATGCCACGACACTGGCTCAGTTGAAAAATTACAAGAGGCCATCAAAAAGGTATGGTGCAAGGAAATATCAGTGGAAGTTTGTCAAAACTTGATTAAATCCATGCCAAAACGTCTAGAACAAGTCATCCAAACCAAAGGACAGATGACAAAATACTAATATAAGGTTAGTATACATTTAAACATTGTTTTTTATGTAAAAAATACAAATTTCAAGGGTGATCGGATACTTTTCGCGGGCACTGTATATACAGGGCTATTGAAATTGATTCATCCGATTTCAACTGAGAATACTTCCGTACCTATCAACCGTGCATCAACTGGGCATACACCTCACGAAAGAGGAAATCTTCGAGTTTTACAAGATCACCGCGAGAGGGCTCCAAAGTCACGCCGTGGCCTAGCCTAGCAACAAACAGTCAGTGTGAAAATGGCGTCCGCACAGCAGAAGGCGTTTTGTGTGTTGCAGTTTTCGAGCTGTAAATCGGTAGTCACAGTGCAGCATGAGTTTCGTCGACGTTACAGAACAGATCCACCGGGTGCTCAGAGCATCCGGTGGATCTGTTCTGTAACGTCGACGAAACTCACGCTGCACTGTGACTACCGATTTACAGCTCGAAAACTGCAACACACAAAACGCCTTCTGCTGTGCGGACGCCATTTTCACACTGACTGTTTGTTGCTAGGCTAGGCCACGGCGTGACTTTGGAGCCCTCTCGCGGTGATCTTGTAAAACTCGGAGATTTCCTCTTTCATGTGGTGTATGCCCAGTTGATGCACGGTTGATAGGTACGGAAGTATTCTCTGTTGAAATCGGATGAATCAATTTAAATAGCCCTGTGTATATATATATATATATAATATACACATATATATATATATATAATATATTATATATATATATATATATATATATATACATACATATGCCTATATATATGATTTTACAAATATCCTGTATTCCCATTTTATTCCTCATCCAAGAATGGAAAATTCAGGAGAGAGAAAACAATTTTGAAATCGATCCCTTCTTATTCCTAATATAGGATTTCCACTTCAAGCAAGATATTTTAAAGTAAAATGCCTCACCGTCCCGTTTTACCCTTTCCCAATTCTGAAACTGCCACTCTAAGACTTTCACTTGAGGACCGCGGCTCGGAACAGAAATGGCAGGGAGTGGGAAGTATTCGTTCAAGTCCTGTGAGTCGTTAATATTTAATTATAATGGTTATGCTTGATGATATATATATATATATATGGAAAGAAAGTATGCTTGTACCTAGAGAGACTCAATTTAATATTAAATAAGAGAAAAAATCACAATGAAAAAGACTTATTTCGAGTGGAGTCACGACTCTTCATGTCCCATCTTCGGTGACTAATAAAAATTTTTGTTATTACAGCCACGATGAAATCATAAAAAAATAGAAGAATTTACAGCTTTAAAAACAATTAATGAATTGATTAAAACTTTGATGGTTGGATACTTAGAAATTTCCGTAACCAGCTAGTCTGGAGTAAAACAAACATTACTTCCCGTTCAGTGTTATCTCGTATTCCAATCCGCCATCCACAAGTAGGAATAATCGAAGTGGCAATTTTAGATTTAGTAAAGAGTAAAAAACAGACGATGATGCAATTGTAGTACCGAACGGTATTATTTTCATGAAATATCTAACTTAAAGTAGGAATTCTACAGTGGGAATGATAAGACAGGCCATCGATGTTTTTGTTGTCCGAAATATTTTATCACTGATATAGTAATTTTTGCACGCTGATTCCGAAAATAATATTCATTTTTCGCCATCACGTACAGATTTTTCACAAAATGTCATATTTCATATTACATATGTAAGTAATTTTCATTAAAATTGACAATTAAATTTTGATTAAAAACTACTGCCTATAAATGCTTCCAGATCAGAAGTGACGGCATAGCGTCTTCCAGAACATTCGAAAAACGCACCGCTATTATATAAGTGATTGACAAGCCGAGATGAGTCAGTCTCTCTTGTGCGTGCGAGGTAAAAGATCTTTATTATTCAAAGGTGCGCGGTGACTATATTTCTCTTTTGAAATTTGTTTATTTGTCGCTGTGGCAAATAGAGGGTGTGGAAATAGCCCAAACATTTTCTGTTATATTCGTAGAAAATTTACTGTGAAAAAACAAGGACGAGATATTACAGAGTTCGTCAAGAAAGCATACTATGCGTACTTCGGAATGAAACTTGGGATCAAAACAAATCATGGGCTCCACATAAAGTTTGCAGTGTTTGTGTTGAATAACTTAGACCGTGGAGTAATGGTAAAAAGGATTCTTCACCTTTTGGGATTCCATTGGTCTGGCGTGAACCTACAAATCACAGCAATGACTGCTATTTTTGTTCATGTAACATGCAAAGGTACAATACTAAAAATAAAAAGGAATTTTTTTATCCAAACTTTCAGTCTGCTATAAGACCTGTTACTCATGGACCTGGTATACCTGTACCTACTAAACCAAATACTCTTGGTATAACTTCATTTGACTCGGTGTCTGATGACGATGGAAACGATGATATTGATTGTTTTCAAACCGAAACATCTGGTGAACCCAAATTGTTTACACAAAGTGAACTTAATGATTTGGTAAGAGATTTGTGTCTCCCGAAGGATTCTTCAGAGATTTTGGAATCCAGACTTCGTGCAAAGAACTTGCTTTCTCCCGGGACGTCATTTTACTGGTACAGAAATCGAGAAAAAGAATTCATCCAATATTTTTCTAAAGAAAATCCACTGGTATATTGCAACAACAATATTTCGGAACTAATACTTAAGCTGGGCGCTGCAGTCTATGACCCAAATGAGTGGAGACTTTGCAGTGATTCCTCCAAATGAAGTCTAAAAGGCGTCCTCCTTCAACGGTAACTTGTATGCATCCGTTCCTGTGGCTCATTCGCTTCATTTGAAGGAAACGTACGAAAATCTTGAGCTTCTTCTATCTAAGGTTAACTACAAAGAACACGGTTGGCTACTTTGTGGAAACTTAAAAGTGATTTGTATGTTGTTACAGTAGGTCAACAACCAGCACTCGATAAAAAAGGAGTGGTCATGCAGAGTCAACCTGACACTTGGTTCTAAAAACATTCATCGTGAAAGTTTGGTTGACACAAAGAAAGTCCTTTTACCTCCGCTTCGAAGCTTAAAATTGGGCCTGATGAAGTAATTTGTTAAGGCCTTAGACGAAGATGGACTTTGGATGAACACTTTGAAAGAACAATGAACAATCTTGAGAAAGAAGCGTGGATTGCTTTTAAGGATGTTATCAACAAATTTTTGGGGAACAACAAGGACCCAAATTACCAAAACATTGTGAACAACATGCTAAATAAGTTCAAAGAGCTGGGTTGTAATATGAGTTTAAAATTACATTTCTTACATTCACACTTGGATTACTTCCGTGAGAATCTCAGAGCACTCGGCGAAGAACAAGGAGAACGGTTTCACCAAGACATCAAAGAAATGGAGAAGAGATATCAGGGAAGGTGGGACATCAGCATGATGGCTGATTACTGCTGGATGTTGAAACGGGATACTCCCGAATTATTACATAAAAGAAAAGGGACTGTGCGTACATTCAAGACTAAAAGGCATAGATCTCACAAGAAAACTCGGGACAAATAAAGATGAATATGTAATTGACGTTAATAGTCTTCTTTCTTTTTAAAGTTGTTTGCATTTGTAATTATTATAACAAAGCGAAATAGGTACCTAATGTAAATTGAAATAAATAATATTTATTTATGTTGTTGTTTTTTCCCTTCCAGTTTGCAGAAAATCCTTAAGTGATAGAAAAAAATGGACACCTTATTCTAAATCACCGTAGTTAAATTATATAAAATCAGTTATTAGTAAGAAAACAACTCTTACAAAGTTCTCATTCGCAGGCCTGTGTATTTAATCGTTATGAAAATCGTCTCCTTTTAGATTCTCACTCTTGGGCAAAGAATGAAATGAGTACGGCATGGAGTGAGATGAGGGCAAACATATAAACAGCTAACTCACTTCGTGTAGATATTTTCGCAGAGATCTATCCTTGGACCATTACTTTTCTTTCTTAATGCATGCAAATGATTGTTATCAATTAACATTAAACTGTATTCAGTTTGACAACGATACAACGCTCACTTCAACACCTCAAGATATCAACTCCCAAATAAATGAAACGAACAGACAATTATAACATGTCTGTAAATGGATGTGTGCAAATACTCGTAAGCTTTTACTGAACTTGACACAATCATCATGTACGATTGCAACAAAATAACTTGCAAAAGTAAATAAAGTTAAAGTTCTTGGCATGAAATTAGATGACAAATTAAATTTCAAAAACCGCATCCAGCATATCATATCGAAAATATCTACATTTCTCTACATACTATTCAAACTAAAAAAAAACGATTCCCAAAATGCTCTCCTTACAAAGCAATATTCATGTATTCTTCCAGACTTACACTATGGAATTACAGCATGGGATAATACAAAGATTAATATATAAAGAATAATAAGATAGCCATAAAATATGCTTACTAACTCTTTTAAACAATGATAACAGACAATCCCATACCTCTCCAGTATTCAGAGATTTAAATATTCTAAAACTAGATGACTTGTATAAACTAACTCTCAGTATCGGTATGTACAATGACGCTGATAATAGTAACTACCGTTCGTCCATTCACAGGGTAATTACCACTCATCAAACCAAACATAATCATAATACAAGACTTCCCAATGATTTCATACACAAACCAAATTATTCATTGCAAATTGCAGGAAATGCTTTCTCCTACAAAGGAGCAGACATTTGGAACTCTATACCTATAAATGTCAGGTAAACACCATAATTAACTTCGTTTCGTAAATCACATAAGCAATATTATATTAACTCCAGTTAATGTACATCACAGTTGCATATATATGTGTGTGTGTGTGTGTGTGTGTGTGTGTGTGTGTGTGTGTGTGTGTGTATTTGTGTGCATATGTGTATATGCTTGTATATGTGTATATGCTTGAACTGAACAAAAAATCGCAGGGGTCTTTTCGGTTTTAGGTCCGGCATTGGATTTTTTCCATGTTTTTGGTATAGACGTAGATTTTTACGCTCATTCCATTTCTGCAATCCGTTTCTTGGAGAAATAAACACGAATAAAGTTATGGCCCAAAACTTGTATTCAAATATCCACCTATACTTAACCTAACCTAACCTACCCTACCCTAACCTAACCTAACCTAACCTACCCTACCCCAACCTAACCTAACCTACCCTACCTAACCTAACCTACCTACCCTACCCAAACCTAACCTAACCTACCCTAACCTAACCTACCCTAACCTAAACTACTTCTGTTTGTATATTAATGTTTTTTCATATTTTTCAGATTTCATATTGTGCACTATGTCGGAAATAAATTTTAAGTGGTTGTTTACGAATTTGAACAGCGAGAAAGATGCGGTTACGTTCTTTCAAGACAACGATGTGATTCCACGCCAAAAACTGTGTAAGAAGAAGTATGACATGACGCTGTCCTACCCGGAATAACGGCAATGTCATGTGGCGCTGCATGAAACGGTCATGCGACGAGCTGGTCTCGGTGCGGACTGGAACATGGCTTGAAGATTCGAAGCTTCCGCTGAAGAAAGTGGCCTGTTTTGTTATTGCTGGTGTTATGAATGCACCAGCATCGAGTTCTGTGAGCGCGAGCTTGGCATCAATCACGAAACGATCGTCGACTACAACAACTTCATGCGCGAAGTTTGTGCTGACTCGCTGTTGAAGCAGCCAGTCACTATAGGTGGACCAGAGCACACCGTAGAAATCGACGAAACTATGTTCGCGCGGCGAAAAAAAACACGCTGGAAGGCAGTTTCCTGAACAGTGGGTGTTCGGCGGAGTATGCCGCGAAACCAATGAAGTATTTATGTACGCTGTTCCGAATCGTTCGCATCAAACGCTGGAAGCATGCATCAAAGCATGCATTCGACCGGGAACGACGATAATGAGCGACAAATGGAAAGCGTATGAACGCATCGAACAGCTCGAAGGGTACAGCTTCAGTCACAAAACCGTGAACCACAGCGAAAACTTCGTGGACCCTTCAACTGGAGCACACACGCAACGGATAGAGTCGACGTGGAACCAATTCAAACGCGGTAACAAGCGCCTGTGTGGTACGTACCGTTCCATGATCGACTCGTATCTCTGCGAGTTTCTCTGGCGTCGCCGTCACGCAGGCAAAGATCTAGTGCGCCAAATGCTGAACGATATTGCGCAGTTTGGCAAGTAGCAAACTTTAGTTTGTGTTCCGTTTTGTGTTCTGGAAACCTGTAAACGTAATAAACTTGCACAACTTTTTTCGTGTTTATTTCTCCAAGAAACGGATTGCGGAAATGGAATGAGCGTAAAAATCTACGTCTATACCAAAAATATGAAAAAAAATCCAATGCGAGACCTAACACCGAAAAGAACCAATCGCAATCTTTTAAAAATTCACTTACTTTGTTTGTTTGTTTTGTTTATTTTGGATTTTAAAAGATGAATGTGAAGACGCTGTATTTTCGAATGTTCACTTTCCATGTATGAAAGTGAACAAGGGAAGATGAAATATGTTTAGGGAGATGTTCCGTATGCTGTACGTAGTTCCGTATGGATAAAGCAGTGATGAATGTATACCTGTATAGTGAATTTTAGACAATGGATTAAGAATGGATTTGGGGTCAGGTGATAGAGGTCAAATAAAAATGCACTGGTGAAGAGTTGCGGGGAGGTGAGGATACATGTCAGACAGAAATTTTTATGAAAAAAAGACCAAAACGACATGTGCTGCAGGAGGACCTGCTCTTTCCTACTCAAACCCAATCCTGGCTATATAGGGATATGGGAATATCTAAGGAAAGGGTCTTCAAGCAAAATTCCAGGATATTGAAAGCTTTCCAAACAGTGACTGAAAGAGAAATCCGCTCCATTTCTATAGAAACGGTGAAGGCTGTAATAAAATATTCCACTGTCCTGATTCTTTACGTAATTTTGAAAACGGGATGGAAATTTGAACTTGTAAAGACGTTCTATCATTTCACAATAATTGCGTCAAGTTAAATGAGTAGTTAATTTTAAATGAGTAGTTAATTCAGTGACTTTTAATAAATTGTGGGGAGTGTAACATAATTAAAACTCATACTCACTTTATTTATATATATATATATATATATATATATATATATATATATATATATTATATATATATACTTATATATATATATAATAACTTTCTCAAGAGTTTCAGCCACAAAAAATTCAATGAAACAAGTTTCATTCAATTTTCTGTGTTACCAGGTATTTATATTTTGAGGTTTATATATTTGTTTGTTCATTAATAAATAATTAATACTTTACATGAAATGTGCATGACACAGACTTATAAGCTACTTTATAAGCTAATTTAATTGTAAATTGCGTAATTTATTAGAAGTAATATCCGCATAACATCCGCAGTCAGAAGTGTAGATGCGGATGCGGATGTTATTTTTTTGCGGATATCCGCAGATGCGGTTGTGGAGGATACGGATATCCGGTCCACCACTAAATTATATATATATAGATATATATACTCGTATATAATATATATATTTCATCAGGAACAAGAATAGAAGAGACGTAATCATCTCTAGTGGGCGACGTTTCGGCTTTGTTACCCATTTCCAAGGCTGAAATTATAATAAAATACAATTAAAAGAAATGGGTAGCAAACCCGAAACGTCGGCCAATAAAGATGAGTACAACCTCTTTTGTTCGTGTTCCCGATCAAATTGAGAATTGGACTTTTCAAAAGCGATCCCTTTCAGATATATATATATATATATATATATATATATATATATATATATATATATATATATATATATATATATATGTGTGTGTGTATATATATATATATATATATATATATATATATATATATATATATATATGACAAAGTTACCTAGAATTTCCGCAAAATTAATTGCCAGGACTATTGGAGGATGTTCCTTTGGCTATACGCGCTAGTATGTACTTTCAGCATGACGGAGCTCCTCCACATTCTACCCGTCTGGTGATGCAATACCTAAATCAAACTTTCCCTGGTCGATGGATCGGCAGCGGTGGTCCCATTCAATGGCCACCAAGGTCTCCAGACCTCTCTCCGTTAGATTATTGTTTGTGGGGGTGGATACAAAGTCAAGTTTACAAAAGAAAGGTGGATGCACGAGAAGAATTGCTCGCGCGCATTTTGGATGCTGCTGCCCACATAAAGGAACGTCAAGATCAACTCAGACGAACAACACGCGATCTTCGCACACGAGTTGCAAAATGCATTGAAGTTGACGGTGGGATTTTCGAAAACGTATTGTAAACTGCAACAAATTTGTCATTTCTGTATCTGATACCATTCAAAATGCCAATGTTTAAACATTAAATGTTAGAAACTGTAATTGGTTTCTCTTGATTACCATTAACAATGCTTTTGTATTTGTAGATTCAAACAGTTCTATCTCCGTAACCATTCAGAATTAGACACACGTTCATATGAATTTTTTTTCTCACAATGACCGATACTATCACCTCCCGAAGTATTGACTTTTCGTCCTGAAACACCCTGTATATTATATATATATATATATATATATATATATTTGTAGCTACCGCTTACCCTGTGAACACCCACCGCGCGCCACAGATATATATACAGTATATAGCCTAGTAGTATGACCGCAAAATGGTAGAATGCAATGCAATTGCAAATGTTGCAAGAGTGCCCACCCCCTTTTGTTGCAAGGCACCCGTAGTGCCACCCCCCCCCTTTGTTGCAAGGCATCCATAGTGCCAACCCCACCCCCTTTGTTGCAAGGCACCCCCTAAATGGAGGAGGGGGGAGGGTTGCAACTTGGAGACGGAGTTATCCCCCAACTTGCAATGAATCCCCGCTGGGAGAGACCTCTTTCGGGGATAAGCTGGGATGGCCTCAACCACAAAGAGGTATACCTAACCTAAGAGAGAGGAGAGAGAGGAGAGGTGTTCGCTTGACAGGAGCCAAGCGCATATTAAGACTTCAGCCGAGCCGCCGTTGTCTTATAGGGCCCCCAATCAGCCAGTTGGCTTAGAAGGTTGAGTTGCCAGCTTGCACTATTTATTTAATTAAAGCATATATTCTGGCGTAATCAGCCAGTTGACTTAGAAGGCTGATTTGGCAGTTTGCACTTTTATTTAATTAAAGCATATATTCTGGCTTAATCAGCCAGTTGGCCTATCTGGCTGAGTTGCCAGTTTGCGCTATTTATTTAATTAAGGCATATATTCTGGCTTAACCCGCCAGTTGGCATAATCTGTCAGTTGACTTAGAAGGCCTAACCAGCCATTTCGTATAATTAAATAATTAATATAATAACGTTTATATATACAACCAAAAGAATTAAAGAAAACACCACCACATCACTCTTTATTTAGACGAATTATTGGATTGGCATAATCCGTCAGCTGGCTTAACCCGCCAGTTGACTTAGAAGGCCTAACCAGCCATTTGGTATAATTAAATAATAATAATAATAACGTTTATATATACATCCAAAAGAATTAAATAAAACACCATCACATCACTGTTTATTTAAACAAATTATTGGATCCAATTTCACGAAATAGGGTGGGCCTTTTAACTCTGACGGTTTTAATATCCTTATAACTTTTTTGTTTTTTAACCAAATCAAATAAAATTTATACACAACATATGTACATACATAAATTTTTTTTCATTAAGCTGCTTTTATCTATCTGCAGAATTGACGAAATGGCGAAGAAAAACCTTTTGACGTATACGAAAACAAATGCTTTATAACGAAATGTATAAAATAAGCCAAAGTTATTGCGTAATTGCTAGTCTAAGCTCTAAGCTCTCCCGATCTCACCCCTTGCGACTTTTTTTATGGGGGTTTATTAAGTCGAAAGTCTACGCGACAAGACCAACCGACATTCATGAACTGAAACAGAGAATTCAAGCAGCTTTTGGTGAAATTACGGTCGAAATGCGACAAAAGGTAGCTTTGGAATACAGAGCAAGGCTGCCTATACTGATCGAAAATGGTGGAAATCACATTGAAGTTTATAACTAACCTTGTAAGCTTATAAAGGTAATTAAATTTATATCACCAAAAACTTTATGTATGTACCTATGAAAAACGTTATAAGGATATTAAAATACATTCCTATACAAGCGACGAAATATACGCAATCAAAAATAATAGTAGCATAAGGACGAATTACTGGATTAGCATAATCTGTCAGCTGGCTTAACCCCAGTTGACTTAGAAGGCATAACCAGCCATTTAGTATAATTAAATAATAATAATAACAAGAATAACGTTTATATATACATCCAAAAGAATGAAATAAAACACCATCACGTCACTGTTTATCTGGACAAATTATTGGATTCACCTTAGACCTAGAGTTTAACGTTGAAGCTGAAACACGTCTAAAATAAAATGTTAAAACACTCCTTAACACAAAATCTAATTTCAGAATTAAAAAAATTTTAAACAGCCTAACCACACAAAATATCACTCCGGAGCGGAATAAGACGGTTTACCGAGAATAACAGAATCACCTTGTGAAAATAATATTTATCATTTACTACAGAAATGCTCATTCCTTCGAAGGTCAAGCTTTTCACCCCGTCCTAGACCTACAGTTTAACGGGGAATATAACTACAATAGATCTAGTTGGCCTGGTGAAGTAGTGAATTGACTTCTTTTACTCTCCATCTCTCAGGTACACCCGGATCATCGGAGATCTTTTTTTCTATTCCATGGAATTTTAGCTAATCCCCTTTTCCGTACCGTAACAGTATATCTATGCAACATCTCCTAAAGCTTACTACATCATTACCCCTACCCCCGTCCTTCATGCATTAAAAAAGTTCTACTTTATCGGCAATCTTTGTTCAGCATCCCCCTGATTGCTTATCCCGGCGAAGGTCAAGCGTGTCACTCCACCTTAGACCTACAGTTTAACGTTTTAATTCGAACCACGTCTAAAATAAAATGTTAAAACACTCCTTAACACAATAAAAACTAATTTCAGAATAAAAAAATTTAAACAGCCTAACCATACAAAACATCGCTCGGATTTATCCTGAAAATGAAAGAAAGAAAATAATAAACAACAATCAGTCCACCTATAAAAATATAAAAATTTATGAATATATATATATACACACACACATGGTGTCCATAAATGTTTACCCTGAAAACAGTATGCTCTCATGTTTTAATGAAGAATCTTACATCCGTTTTCTTTTTACAGGTGATCTCGTACACGGATAGTTTCTGTGTTGGTGGTGTTTCGTCTACCGCATTCGCCGCTAAGAGCGCTGCAGTAGCTGTTCAGTTAAGATGGCGTCTGTGACAGAGAAGGCACAATGTGTTGTGCGGCTTGCAGAAACAAAATCTCCTGTCAGTGTTTAGCGAAGGTTCAGAACAAAGTATGGAAAGAATCCACCTGATGTGAAGTTAATTAAGTCGTGGATGAAAAAATTCTTGGAAACTGGAAACGTGGAAAAGGGAAAGAGCAGTGTAGACCATCAGTTTCAGATGGGACGGTGGAAAACAATGAAACTGCTTCCACACGGTCACCAAGGAAATCGGTGAGACAAGCTTCATGCCAACTAAAGATACCGAAGTCTACGGTGCACAAGGTGTTACAAAAACGTTTGAAGTTACACGCCTACAAGGTACAAATTGTTCAAGAACTGAAGCCTGATGACCGTCCAAAACGTGAACAATGCGCTATTGACATTTTGAACAACATGACGAGGATAATGACTTTTTTTACGTGTCTGCTTTTCAGACGAGGCTAGGATTCATCTTAGTGGTAGAGTCAACAGACACAATGTGCGTATTTGGGGATCGGAAAACCCACGTGCCGTAAGGGAGCATATTCGGGGCAGTCCGAAGATCAATGTCTGATGTGGACTAATGCATGACCAGATAATTGGTCCTTTCTTCTTCGCTGAGAACACTGTTTCCACAACTGTGTACCTGGATATGCTCACTAATTACACCATTCCCCAGCTGCAGGACACGCAGCCAACTGTCATCTTCCAACAAGATAGAGTACCCTCTCATTGGGCGCATGTTGTTCGTGAAACTCTCGACGCAACATTTCCAAATCGATGCATTGGTAGGGACGGGCCAATCCCATGGACCCCAAGATCACCAGACATTACCCCGCTGGATTTCTTTCTCTGGATTGATGTTAAAGATTTGGTTTATGCAACAGTTGTTCCAGATATCAGGACATTGCGAGAACGCATTACGGATGCAATTGCAACAGTTAACCCACAAATGTTGGAAAATGTGTGGAGTGAGTGTGAATACCGTTTAGACATTTTACTTGCCACTAGTGGGTGCACATGTGGAAGCTTATTAAGTTCATTAACTATGTATCAAAATTTTGTATGTTTATCTACTTATGATTAAAACTGTTTGAATACGAGTGTTTATTTAAAAGTTATAGCGTTCTTTACGTTAATTATACTGCGTGTTTGCAGTTAAATGTATATAATGTTACGGCATGCGGGAGGTGCCCCCTTGGGGCATTGGTTTCTGCGAGTATGTAGAAGAATTACGGCATTTGGAAGAGTGAGGCCCATGGTGTAATGGTTATCGCATCTGACCGGCAATCGGAAGATCCCGGGTTCGATTCCCGGGTGGTTATCTCATTTTTTCATTTGTTTCGTTCTCTCTCTCATCTTGCGCGGAATATCTCCTATACAAGCGTCGTTCTTTACGTTAATTATACTGCGTGTTTGCAGTGAAATGTATGTATATATGTATATATATATATATATATATATATATATATATATATATATATATATATATATAAGGTAAAAAAACAAATTAATTTATCAAAAGAATTTACGAAAACAATTTCTCTATTTCAATTAAACAAATTTTGCTTATTTTGAAGTCTCACACAATTTATGTACGGCAAGAACATTCAACTTAAACAGTCCGAATTGACCCAGTATAAATTAGTGTCTTTAACGAATACTTTTCGACTTTAAACCATACAAAACATCACTCGGAGTTGTCCTGAAAATGAAAGAAAGAAAAAAATAAACAACAACAATCAGCACACCTATAAAAATATAAAAATTGATGAATATATATATATATATATATAAAGTGAAAAACAAATGAAGTTATCAAAAGAATTTACGAAAACAATTTCTCTATTTCAATTAAACAAATTTTGCTTATTTTGAAGTCTCACACAATTCATATACAGCAAGCACAATAAACGTAAACAGTCCGAATTTGACCCAGTATAAATTAGTGTCTGTAACGAATATTTTTCGACCTTAAACCTTTAAATTAACTTAAAATTATAAAGTGAACTAAAACTACAAAGCGATACCTGTAAATCCATTATTTACATCCCGTCAAAAAATAATCTTAAAATCTCGAATAGATTCTGGAAAATTTTGCTACTATATATATATATTATTACCTAAAAATGCGTCATCATACACTCAAACATTTTAAGCCTTGCCGTATAAAAATTAACGCGAAAAGGAAATAAACAACTCTCGAATTTCGACTCTAATTTTGACCACATTATTTTGGCTTCGACATGACTCAAAATTTGAGGCAAAGCGGTTTCGAAATCTAGACTCCAACGAAAAGAAAAAAAAAAATTTCTGCGAAAATTAAGAAAATGCTCGCTATGAGAAGAAATTTTGAAAATGATGGGCGTTATCTTGTAAAACAGCTGCAATGATTGTTAAGGAATGAGAATCGAAATTTGCTTGCAAATGGGGTAACACAATGCATCTTGCTATATAAATAATCGAACCAGAATATTTGTTAATGCTATAATATGGGTAGCAACAATTTTGACCGAAATATAAAGCGACGTGGGAAAACCCTTATATTTATATAAAGGAACACCGCGTTGCCACGAAAATGTTGTGTTTAATTTCTTTAAGGGCCCATTCTTTCTTTATTATATTTCATTATTTACTCTACTTTCTATTCATTTTCTCCCTATCTTTCATTTATCGTTCTCTTTACTCTCGTTTCGCTGTGCTTTATAAATAAGGGCAGCACGTGGGCTTGTTTGAGAAGCCATTATGATTCGAACAATGCAAAGGAAACCGAGAGATTGATTATACACTACACTTTACTAACTTTTATTTATGCCGATACGCTTTTAAATAGGCGGGGTAATGCGAGGGGGAGGGGGGAGTAACGTAATACTATTCTAAGTTTACAACTACATCGTAACACACAAAATCACCTTCTTCACCCAAAAGCCGACCGATGACTGAAGGGCTTCTCCGCCCAAACAAATGTTTTCACGAGCTAAACATATTTTTTATTTATTGATTTTTATTTACTTTTTAATTTATTTTTATTTATTTGTATTTATTTTATTATTGTTTATTTTATTATTTTTATTTATATATATATATATATATATATATATACATACAGTATATATATATATTTTCATATATATATATATATATATATATATATAATATATATATATACATACAGTATATATTATATTTTCATATATATATAATATATATATATATATATATATATATATATTATATATTTTTTAGTATAAAATACAAAAATTAAGTCGTTGAAATGAATGAACAAATTAACAATATAATAAATATTGAACATTTTTGCAGGAATTCCGCCATTTTGTCGAAACGGAAAATCATCGAACCTCATACTTAGCCTAATCTAACTTAGCCGAACTTAACTCAGTTAAATATAACCTCATACGAGTAAATTTAACCTAATCACTTCTACCATAAATGTAGTAATCTGACCTTTTAAGTTAGGTTAGATTAAGTTTTGATAATTTTCAATTCCGAGAAAAAAAGAATTTCCTCGCAGTTTCTCTACTCTTGTGACCATATCCACCGCAATACCTAAGTATGACGGAGGGGACCTAAAGCTTTACATGGGAACCGATCTTCGAGTCATTACATAATATAGACGCAGAAAGAGGACCGTCTCCCATCGAACTACTTCCCAGAGCCACTGTCGCTTAACTCCTCTGATCGACGGGAAGCGGAGTTACGACACTCGCCACAATGTGTATATATATATATAAATATATATATATATATATATATATATATATATATATATATATATATATATAAATAAGTATGAAGACTAATTACTTTCTATCTTTGGTCCAAACTTTTATACTTCATAAACTTTATGCATTAAAACTGTCTTAAATTAAGAACGAAAGTGAGAAACAAACCTTCAATCCAGGTGCGACAGTTAACGAATGAATAAAGTCCTCGTACTGTTATGTTCACCTGTTCTCTGTCAGCGACGTCAAATGGAATTTGAAGAATAAATCTTCCGTCAATTTCGTACTTTGATAATGATAATGATGGATATCAATACAGAAAGGATTCAAATAAGTAGATCAAGAACGTTTCTGTTCTTTTTTATTGAGTAATTTTCAAGTAGCCTATCAACTCAGATAACATCCAATCAACATCATCAGGCATATTTACTTTCATAAAGGCAATAAATCTAAATAAAATACACTTTTGCTAAAAATGATCATGGGTATTCCCTCGCTGCTATCTCTTTTGAACCTTAAACAATTGAGACTGAACAGGTGAAAATGAATGTGTTCTTTTAGCTACCGGTTGAAAAAGGACTTAGTATATCTTATATATACGGAGTGTGATAAAAAAGTTCAGTAAATAGTCCCGCAACTAATGAACGCGCGTCACTAGGTGTTGTCAGTGTGTATGGTTATTGGTTTAGTTTGAGGTTTGTTACCACTCGCTGATTTTTCTCTTTGCGTCTTTGATAATTTCGTTCGTAATATTGCCTTTGGTCGCACTGAGAGGCACTGACTGAGTCGCATTGTGTCGGTACGGCGGGGACCCGCGAATGTAAACACCTCCAATTCGCGGTTAGCACCATGCCACGATCAAGGATAAGTGCATGATGGTGACAATTAGTAGGTCATGTTAACTCAATTGACGACAGTGAATCACGGTTAACTGCGTGAATAAAATGTGTGTATGTATGTGTGTGTGTGTGTGTGTGTGTGTGTGTGTATGTGTCACGATGCGTTTCCGCGTGTCGGACTCTCTTCACACGAAGATCGAAGCTGGTGTTCCCTGCCTCTAGGATTGGCTTGGTGAAGGAATGAGCCGTTCTCTTGCACTCTCCGCCACTTATGACCGCTTGGTGGAGGAGCGAGTTGCTCTCTCGCAACGCTTTTGACACTCAATTTTTAACCTCAAACAAATGAAATGGAAATTTTTAAAAGGTTATAATCATTTTTAGCAAAAGTGTATTTTATTTAGAGTTATTGCCTTTATGAAAGTAAATATATCTGATGATGTTGATTAGGATGTTTTCTGAGTTGATAGGCTACTTGAAAATTACTCAATAAAAAAGAACAGAAACGTTTTTGATCTAGTTATTTGAATCATTTCTGTATTGATATCGATCATTAACATGAGCTTTTTCTTACCATTTCTTACCAGGCGCCTTGTAGACCTAAAGCGGTCTGTCAGTTGGGAGCCCTCAGACGAGACTCCTCCATGCCTCACGATCTCCACACATCAAGTTCGCCCATTGGAGACTGATTCCACACTTCTCGACAGCACTCTTGATGTTATCCATCCATCGGATCTTGGGTCTTCCAACTGGTCTTCTATTTTGAGGGGCCCATTCCAGCATTCTTCTTGCTGTCCTTTCCATCGGCATTCGTTGGACATGCCCGTACCATCTCAGTTGGTTCCTCTCAATATTCTCATTAACCGAAGTTACACCCAATCGCCTTCTTATTTCAGTGTTCCTTATTTTATCCAATCTACTTAGAAGGAGTAAGTAGATTGGATTATCATTATCAAAGTACGAAATTGAAGGAAGATTTATTCTTCAAATTCCATTTGACGTCGCTGACAGAGAACAGGTGAACATAGTACGAGGACTTTATTCGTTCGTTAACTGTCGCACCTGGATTGAAGGTTTGTTTCTCACTTTCGTTCTTAATTTAAGAGAGTTTTAATGCATAAAGTTTATGAAGTATAGGGTGTCCATAAATGATTACCCTGATTAAAGCATGCTATAACTTTTAAATAAACACTCGTATTCAAACACAGTTTTAATCATAAGTAGATAAACATACAAAGTTTTGATACATAGTTAATGAACTTAATAAGCTTCCACATGTGCACCCCTAGTGGCAAGTAAAATGCCTAAACGGTATTCACACTCACGCCACACATTTTCCAACATTTGTGGGTTAACTGTTGCAATTGCATCCGTAATGCGTTCTCGCAATGTCCTGATGTCTGGAACAACTGTTGCATAAACCAAATCTTTAACGTCACCCCAGAGAAAGAAATCCAGCGGGGTAATGTCTGGTGATCTTGGGGGCCATGGGATTGGCCCGTCTCTGCCAATCCATCGATTTGGAAATGTTGCGTCGAGATTTTCACGAACAACATGCGCCCAATGATGGGGTGCCCCATCATCTTGGAAGATGACAGTTGGCTGCCTGTCCTGCAGCTGGGGGATGGCGTAATTGGTGAGCATATCCAGGTACACAGTTGCGGAAACAGTTTCTAAGAATTTTTTCATCCACGACTTAATTAACTTCACATCAGGTGGATTCTTTCCATACTTTGTTCTGAACCTTCGCTGAACACTGACAGGAGATTTTGTTTCTGCAAGCCACACAACACATTGTGCCTTCTCTGTCACAGACGCCATCTTAACTGAACAGCTACTACAGCGATCCTAGCGGCGAATGCAATAGACGAAACACACCAGCACAGAAACTCTATGCGTGTACGAGATCACCTGTGAAAAGAAAATGGATGTAAGATTCGTCATTAAAACTTGAGACCATACTGTTTTCAGGGTAAACATTTATGGACACCCTGTATAAAAGTTTTGACCAAAGTTAGGAAGTTATTCCTCTTCATACTTTCATATTATATATATATATATATATATATATATATATATTGTGGCGAGTGTCGTAACTCCGCTTCCCGTCGATCAGCGGAGTTAAGCGACATTGGGTCTGGGAAGTAGTTCGATGGGAGACGGTCCTCTTTCTGCGTCTATATTATGTAATGACTCGAGGATCGGTTCCCATGTAAAGCTTTAGGACCCCTCCGTCATAATTAGATGTTGCGGAGGAGGTTAAACAGCCCCATCATTATATATATATATATATATATATAATATATATATTATATATATATATGGTCACAAAAGTAGAGAAATTGCGAGGGAATTTTTTTTTTCTGGGAATTGAAAATTATCAAAACTTAATCTAACCTAACTTAAAAGGTCAGACTACTACGTTTATGGTAGAAGTGATTAGGTTAAATTTATTCGTATGAGGTTATATTTAACTGAGTTAAGTTAGGCGTAACTTGGCTAAGTTATATTAGGCTAAGTATGAGGTTAAATTAGGTTTCGACGGTTTTCATTTCGATGATTTTCCGTTTCGACAAAATGGCGGAAGTCCTGCAAAAATGCTCATTTGTTCATTCATTTCAACGACTTAATTTTTGTGTTTTATCTCCAAAAATATATAATATATGTGTATATATATATAATATATATATATATATATTTATTAATAATGAAAATAATAAAATAAATTCATAAATAAATAAAAATAAATAAATAAATAAGTAAAAATAAATAAATAAAAAAAAAAATGTGTTTAGCTCATGAAAACATTTTAGGCGGAAATGCCCTTCAGTCATCGGTCGGCTATGTGGTTAAGGTGATTTTGGATGTTACGATGTAGTTATAAACTTAGAATAGTATTACGTTACTCCCTCATCCCCTCGCATTACCCCGTTTATCTAAAAGCGTATCGGCATAAATAAAAGTTAGTAAAGTGTAAAGAGAACGATAAATGAAAGATAGGGAGAAAATGAATAGAAAGTAGAGTAAATAATGAAATATAATAATGAAAGATTGGGCCCTTAAAGAAATTAAACACAACATTTTGGTGGCTACGCGGTGCTACTTTATATAAATATAAAGGCTTTCCCACGTCGCTCTATATTTCGGTGGAAATTGTTGCTACCCGTATTATATGATAGCATTAATAAATATTCTGGTTCGATTATTTATATAGCAAGTTGCATTGTGTTACCCAATTTGCAAGCAAATTTCGATTCTCATTCCTTAACAATCATTGAGCTCTTTTTCAAGATAGCGCCCATCATTTTCAATATATATATATATATATATATATATATATATATTAGTGTAAAATTTTCCAGAATCTATTCGAGTTTTTAAGATTATTTTTTGACGGGAAGTAAATAATGGATTTACAGGCATCGATTTGTAGTTTTAGTTCGCTTTATAATTTTAAGTTAATTTAAAGGTTTAAAGTCGAAAAATATTCGTTAAAGACGCTAATTTATACTGGGTCAAATTCGGACTGGTTACGTTTATTGTGCTTGCCGTATATAAATTGTGTGAGACTTCAAAATAAGCAAAATTTGTTTAATTCAAATAGAGAAATTCTTTTCATAAATTCTTTTGATAAATTAATTTGTTTTTTACTTTATATATATATATATTAGGGTGTTTCATAAATTAAAAGTTTGGACAAATTTTAATCCACATGGATCCCCTTGTTCCATTTGCTGAGGAGACTGATAAACCGAAGTATTAATTCAATAGTTTAAAGTTTACGGGTCCCCAGTTTGATGCTCTGGCAGATCATAAACGGAAAAAATTAAACAAAAATCTGTCAATGAATTTTTATTCAACAAACGAGTACCATTTCACTACACATTTTCACAAAGATACAAAAAACATAACCACTTCTTGCGAATCATTTGTCCATGAAATCCTTCTTGGTTTTATTCGGGTATTTCGCCCTATGCTGCATCACAGTTTTGAGCAAATACTGCTTCTGCTCTTCGTTCTTCGTCAGAGAACAGTTGAACTCTTTGGTGAGCGCGATGGCTCTTTCGGCCCGATCGTTGACGACAGAGATTTTGTTAACAGTTGCCGCTGCTTGCTTGAAGCCCTCTACTTCAGTCCACTCGGCAACTGGCTTTTTCAAGAATTCTGTGTCCAAGTAGAATGTATGGAAGAAAGCCATCGTCTTTCCTGTCACGAACTCCGCCAGGTGTTTCGAGGCAAGATTCCTGACGTTCTTCCCTTGGGGTCGCTTGAGTTCCTTTTTCGATGCGGGCTTACCCAAACTGACGACCATCTGAGCCTTTTCTTCATCTGCCACATCTGCGTCGAAGAACGCCATGGCAATAAGAGTCTCAGAGATGTACCATAGGTGTCGAGACATGGCTTCTTGCGCAGCGTTAACACACGAATATCCCGACATGGCAAAGGCTTCCGCGTCACGCAGAAATTCCAGATCAACTGCGGCAGCCTTGCTTGAGGTTGCAGCACGAGTCCAACCTCGGATGTAGACGAGGGACACGAAGAGACCTACGGCTGTCAGAGCTTCCAACTCGTGACTCGACATCTTGAACTGCTTCTTCAGTAGAATTACTTTCAAGGAGTAGATGGCTATCGCCATCCATCGAGCGTGATGGTAAGCGCCAGGGGCTCTGAGAGGGAAATCCACCACTTTTGCTTCTCCCAGGAAGATGAGAACCAACTGTAGCAGTTCCTTGTAGTCATCGCGCTGATGCGACGTGCTCACCATCCCTCTCACCAGCAGGACTGACTTCTCCCTCAGTTCCCTCATAGAGTCATTGACTTGAGCAAAATCGTACGGCCGCACGTCCAACCGGTCGATGAACTTCCATTGTGCCTGAAACCTCTTGAAAACGGGTATATCGGGGCCACTTGAAGGGCCGTATGCACGCTTGAAGACGGAGCTGAGGATGACTTCATAGATGTGATGCCGACAGGGGAAGTACATGAGTTCTCTGCCAAGACCTTTCTCAATCAGGACGCAGGCCCCGATATGAATCCCGGTGTTCGACGCTGTCGTGTCGAAAGACAGTCCCCGCACGCGCTCTTCCATCCTGTGTTCCTTGACCAAATCCAAGCAAACTCGCGCTATCTTCTCGCCGGTTCCGGACGTCACCTTAGGAACGCCGAGCAACTTCTCCTTGCCGTCGCCAGAGACGAGGACGGCGATCCGGTCAACGCTCTCCTTCCATTGCTCATTGTCAGGTAGGAGCTTACCGTCCCAATGCAAGACAAGAGGCTGACCAGGACAAACTTCGTCGGATTGATAACTTTCAGCAGCAACCTTCCTGAGAGCCTTGCGTGTGCGGTACATGGTACTGGCAGAAATGGACAGTTCATCCAAGTCAAAACCTAGTGATTTAGCCGCTGCAGCGTACGACATAGCTGAATCGCGGTACGAAATATTCAGCCGATCGTAGGTAGTCGTCACATCCTGTGAGATCAGATTCCTGCGTCGCTTCTTGGTATTTCCCTTGGAGGAGGATGGAAAAACTTCCACGGTTGGGTCAACGATATCTGAGTCAGTCTCTGACGAAGTTGAAATCACTAAAGCCCCCGTATCTTCTGCAGCTCCTTGTTCCTTCCTGGCCTTCTCCTGTTGTTCCTTAATCTTGTCCAGCCTCTTCCTTTTCCTAATCTCCTTATAGTGAAGCTTCATGTCAACAGGGCCCATGCTGCAGGAATTTGGATCTTCACGCTGCATGTCGAGAAAGTGGATGTCCTCCTGATTCTTCATCATTTCCTTAGCCTGTGAATGAGCAATGTCCATGATCTCCTTCGCTATTGCCTCCTTGAACATCGCCTCCTTCACTCGGAAGGACTCTGCTTTATGTGACTTGTGCTTCACAAGCCGGTCGTATTCCTTGAGAAGGGATTCCATCTTCCTCAAGGCCGAATCTCGACGCATCATGGGGATTCTCGCTCTCTCCCAAAATATGAGACAGGCATCCAGGCACAGGTTCAGGCATTTAGTACGTCCAAATTTTTGCTCCTTTTGGTGGTAAAAGTACTTTTTGAGTACTTGCAACTGAGTTGGAAGGCCACTTGATGTGATGTTCGCATCCGTCTGGCCAATAAGAAACACTTCTGTTTTCGCTCTGGTAGACACCTGGAAAAGAAAACAAACTAAATAATTCCACAGAAATAATTTCACATCGTAATTAATTTCATTAATTAAATAAAGAAAAGCAGTAACTGGGACTCGAACCAGTGTCATAGCCGTTTGGCGGCATCGCTCAAGTCGGCGTACACGGCACGCTATCCACTACACCATCTAGGGAGTGGATAGCGTGCTGTGTACGCCAACTTGAGCGATGCCGCCAAACGGCTATGACACTGGTTCGAGTCCCAGTTACTGCTTTTCTTTATTTATAAAACTGATACGTGTACACTACGTTCTCTTTGACAATTCATTAATTAAATAAATTTCAATACCGCAGTAAAATTACATTAATTAGTATCATAAATAATTACCAGCTTAGTTGTCCAATATGCAACAGACTAATTAATTTCATGTAATATTAATAATAAATATCACTACCACAGTAAAATTTCAGAAATTAAATAATAATAAATTTCAATACCACAGTAAAATGAGATAATTAGTAGCATATATAATTACCTCCATAGTTGTCCAATAGGCTATACAACACGAACCGCTCAAGTGACGAAGAAAACCGTCTTCACTGCAGGCAGGCGAGAAATGAACTGACAAAAAGTCGTCAAAGTTGGGGACCTCTAAATGCAGCGCGATCTGGTTCAAACTTGCACAAACGTGTTTTCTTGTTCTTTAGAATACGAAGAAACGTGTGGATTAAAACTCCAAGCTCATTTTTATTTTACCCTATAGGTATGAAACACCCTAATATATATATATATATATATATATATAATATATATATATATATATATATATATATATATATATTTATTTATATATATATTCAGCAATTTTTATATTTTGTATAGGTGTGCTGATTGTTGTTGTTTATTTTTTCTTTTTTTCCTTTCCAGGACAACTCCGAGTGATGTTTTGTATGGTTTAATATCGAAAAGTATTCGTTAAAGACACTAATTTATACTGGGTCAATTCGGACTGTTTAAGTTGAATGTTCTTGCCGTATATAAATTGTGTGAGACTTCAAAATAAGCAAAATTTGTTTAATTGAAATAGAGAAATTGTTTTCGTAAATTATTTTGATAAATCAATTTTTTTTACTCTATATATATATATATATATATATATAAATATACTCATCAATTTTTATATTTTTTATAGGTGGGCTTATTGTTGTTGTTTATTTTTTCTTTCTTTCATTTTCAGGATAAATCCGAGCGATGTTTTGTATGGTTAGGCTGTTTAATTTTTTTTATTCTGAAATTAGTTTTTATTGTGTTAAGGAGTGTTTTAACATTTTATTTTAGACGTGGTTCAAATTAAAACGTTAAACTGTAGGTCTAAGGTGGAATGACACGCTTGACCTTCGCCGGGATGAACAATCAGGGGGGACGCTGAACAAAAATTGCCGATAAAGTAGAACTTTTTTAATGCATGAAGGACGGGGTAGGGGTAATGATGTAGTAATCTTTAGGAGATGTTGCATAGATATACTCTTACGGTACGGAAAAGGGGATTAGCTAAAATTCCATGTAATAGAAAAAAAGATCCCCGATGATCCGGGTGTACCTGAGAGATGGAGAGTAAAAGAAGTAAATTCACTACTTCACCAGGCCAACTAGATCTATTGTAGTTATATTCCCCGTTAAACTGTAGGTCTAGGACGGGGTGAAAAGCTTGACCTTCGACGGAATGAGCATTTCTGTAGTAAATGGTAAATATTATTTTCACAAGGTGATTCTGTTATTCTCGGTAAACCGTCTTATTCCGCTCCGGAGTGATATTTTGTGTGGTTAGGCTGTTTAAATTTTTTTTTATTCTGAAATTAGATTTTATGTTAAGGATTGTTTTAACATTTTATTTTAGACGTGTTTCGGCTTCAACGTTAAACTGTAGGTCTAAGGCGGAGTGGCACGCATGATCTTCATTAGAATGAACAATTTGGATAGGTCTGGATTTTTATATTATTATTTTTTAATATATATATATATATATATATATATATATATATATATATATATATATATATATATATATATACACATTTACTCCTCGTTCGTAGTTCTTATGCTATTATTTTTTTTATTGCATATATTCCTTCGCTTGTATAGTAATGTACATTTATTTCTAATATATTTCGTGAAATTAGATCCAATAATTTGTCTAAATAAACAGTGATGCGATGGTGTTTTATTTAATTCTTTTGGTTGTATATATAAACGTTATTATTATTAATCATTTAATTATACGAAATGGCTGGTTAGGCCTTCTAAGTCAACTGACAGATTATGCCAACTTGCCGGTTAAGCCAGAATATATGCTTTAATTAAATAAATAGCGCAAATTGGCAACTCATTCAGATACGCCAACTGGCTGATTAAGCCAGAATATATGCTTTAATTAAATAATTAGTGCAAACTGGCAACTCAGCCTTCTAAGGCAACTGACTGATTAAGCCAGAATTTATGTTTTAATTAAATAAATAGTGCAAACTGGCAACTCAGCCTTCTAAGCGAACTGGCTGATTAAGCCAGTTGGCTGAATAGGGGCCCTATAAGACAACGGCGGCTCGGCTGGTCTTAATATGCGCTTGGCTCGTGTCCAGCGAACAACTCTCCTCTCTCCCCTCTCTCTTAGGTTAGGGATACCCATTTGGGGGTGAGGCCGCTCCAACTTATCCCCAAAAGAGGTCTCTCCCAGTGGGGGTACATTGCAACTTGAGGGATAACTCCACCTCCAAGTTGCAACATTCCCCCTCCACCATTTAGCAACAAACGGGGGTTGGCACTATGGGCGCCTTGCAACAAAGGGGGTGGGGTTGGCACTATGGGGTGCCTTGCAACAAAAGGAGGTGGGGTGGGGTTAGAACTCTTGCAACATCTTGCAACATTTGCAATTGCATTTCACTCTACCATTTTGCGGTCATACTACTTAGCCTATATATATATATATATATATATATGAAATAAAATTAAATTAAATGAAAAAGTTTATTAGCAGACTATAGTCCATATGACAAATATTAATAATACAATGACAGTTCACATACTAAGGATAAAAATTTATAAAATTGATTAGAAATAATACAGTAATGTCGTAGTTAAGTGGAGCGACAGACAGCCGTTTTCGTACCATGAATTTCATAGCTTAGAAGGCAAACAACAGGACTCATGTATAGCTTGGATAATCGGGTTGGTTGATTTTTTAATTCTTTGCATTAGGCTGTATAGAGCACGTTTTGATAACTCCGGGAAGCTCGGGACATTGCAGGTAGCAAACATTTGCGAAGCTAAGCATCACGGGGGTAATTAATTTAAGAGTCTAAAAGACCTGTTGTACAGCAAATTTAGGGTTTTGCCAGAACTTTTTTTATAATTCACCTAGAGTTGTTGTCTGTATATATTACTGCAGAAAGCACGAAAGAGAGTGTCTTTAGCTTCACTTGTACAGAACCGGAAGTTCCTTATAGTCATATTCGCTTCAGCACAAAGGCTTCGAGATTGTTTTCTTATATCTGCGTCATCACTCAAGGAGCTGGTGATAGTTTGACCCAAATACTTAAACTCTTGTACGTACATCCTCAATTACTTCACGTCTCATTTTAAACCTAATATCAGCTGGCTGATTACAACTTTTGGGATGGAATTGCATAACCTCAGTTTTTAACACTAAAAAGAATGTCATGTTTCTGAGAATACACTTCGCAGACTTTTAGTAGCCGATCCAGACCTTTAATAGAGGGACTTATTAATTAACATCATATCATCGGCATAAACTAAGTTATTTATCCTTGTGTTATCTATACGACTGTCGCCTCATTAAGTAAAGCAATTAATCCGTCAATATACACATTAAACAGCATGGGAGAGAACAAGGAGTCTTGTCTCACCCCGCAAGAGGAGCCAGAACATTCGGATCGTACATTGCCCCAACTAACGGTAAAAGATTGTTGGGAATACCAAAATTTTAATAAATTTAATGTAAACATGGGAACCTTCTTGTCTTCTAGCTTTTTAAATAAAATATTATGGTTCACGCTATCATATGCCTTACTTATATCAAGGAAACATCTGTAAATAGCTGAATTACTGTGAGTGTATTTAGATATTCTTTCCTTTAGTACATACAGTAGATACACAGGTCAGTTGAGTGAGACCTTTTAAAACCAAACTGATTAGATGTCCATAGGTAATCATTCAATCGGAGTAACAAGAGTTTTTCTAGTAGTTTCAGTTTCGAGAAGCAGGAAGCGACAGCAAAAGGCCTGTAATTATTGCTGGACAGAATGTCTCCATACTTATTTTTGACCAGGGACAAGATATATACCCTCATGAACTCTGCAGGGATATAGCTATGAGCAAGCACGGCTGATAGGAGCAATGATATATGCAGACATACTACGTCATTGGCATATTTTAAGTGCTCATTCGATAGGTCATCTACCCCTGACGCAGAACCAGTCTCTAACTCTTTAATTAACCTCTTTACTTCAGGAACTGATACCAAAGTATTTTCCCTTGTCCCTCCCACAGTCGTTTCGCTGCAATCTATCTTAATATTATCCCAACTCACACTGTTAAGAATGTTTGAGTAGTGGTTTTTCCACAGCTTTGCAATTTCATCCTCCCCCGACACCCCATCGATTGTCTGAGAATGTTAAGAATGTTTGAGTAGTGGTTCAATATGATATATATATATATATATATATATATATATATATATATATCAGTGGCGTGAAGTCAGGGGCACGGGCCCCCTACCCAATTAAACGTCAAATCACAAAAAGTCAGTATATTACTACTACAGTAATCGAAAACTAATAATAAGTTATGCTGCTTATAATATATATATATATATACATATAGAGTGTGTGTGTATATATATATATATATACAGTGTATATATATATATATATACAGTGTGTGTGTATATATGTGTATATATGTATATATATATATTTCAGTCTTTCATCTACTCATCCGGGCAACTCTGGAACAATCTTCCTCAATCCCTCTTTCCTCCCGTCTATGACCTCCCTTCTTTCAAACGCAGTGTCTAAGCATCTCGAAAACCCCAGTCCTGTATAAAAAATGACCAATAGTATATGGCAGAACTTTGCATGAGAAACATTAAAGCAAATAGGAAATTGTTAAACTTTTTGTGAACGTAATTCTCTGGAAATTTAGAACAACATCAAACAAAAACAATTTACTGAGTTTCCCCTCTTGGCTTGATGAAAATGACCTCTATTAAGAGCGTTTGTGAACAGAAAGGGAAACATGACGAGCATATATATCAGGGGTGGCCAAGTTTCCTGGACCCAAGAGCCACATACGACATTTTTTAGATGTCTCTGGTACTTGCTTCCAAAACTCAACTGCAGATAAGCTTTTATGTATCAACTTTAAATCCACGTCCTCTTGTAGCTCCAAAAGTTCTGTTTGTATTGAAGCAGCTTCCGTAACAAAAGGTGTGGTAACAGGACAGCCATCGTTGACGACATCAATCAGAAAAGGTTTTACAAGAAATTCGAAGCATGGTTTTAGCTTCTTTAGTTCATCAAACCTGAACTGAAAATCATCAATTAGTCCTTCTAATTTACCTTTGTATTCCTCCAATTTACTATCTTTTATTTCAATATCAGGAAAAGTGTTTGCTCGGTTTTTCAGGTGGGGAAAGTGGTCAAATTTTTTTGTTACTAGATCTTTTTGGAAGAGCTTTATTTTATTCTGGAAACTGAAAACTGTCTGTGTAAGGTCAGAAATGACCTTTTCCTTTCCCTGAAGTGCCAAATTTAGATTTTGAAGGTGTATTACATCAGTAAAAAACATCAGATCCTGCACTCATTCGTGATCTTCCAGTTGTGGGTATGACTTTCCCTTTTCTTTCAAGAAATCAGTGATAGGCTCCAACAGTGCAACAAACCTACTCAGGAGATTCAGGGCCGGCCACAGCTATGTGCGGCCTGTGCGGCTGCACAGGGACCCCATCAATTAGAGGGCCCATCTAAAATTCATTTGTTCTTCGTATTTTTAGTTGCTATAGCATCACCAAACTTATAAAAACGACACAAAACCACATAAAAGAGCGTGTATTATTATTATATTTATATTTGTAGGGTACTTTTTGTCATTATGTGTTCAGAAGTGTCACTGTTAAAATTCTTTTCGTTTAATTTTTTTTCGTCTCTTTATGTACATAATGTGGCGTGTGCGCGGCGTATACAATATTATTATCAGTGTTTCTGTTCGGGTATCAATCTATTTTTTGTGACGGTATATTTTTTTTGGTTATTATACGGCATATATCAATTATATCTAATATATCAACTCTATGGACTATTTTGAAACAGTATATCAGTATCACTCTAAAGTCCTGGAGTGAAACGAGGTGGGAAAGCCGACTTAAAAGTATTGAGCCTTTGCGTTATCAGGCCTCTATGATAAGGAAGGCATTGTTGGAGGTCAGGGAAAAGACAACAGATGCTACAACAAAAACTGAGGCACAGTCTTTGGCAGAGGAGGTGGGGTCATTTAGACTTCAGATTTGCACTGTAGTATGGTATGATATCCTCTTCAAAATCAACAGTGTCAGCAAGCTCCTACAATCTGCCGAGATACAACTGGAAGTGGCAGTATTAACCTCCTAGAGAAGACTAAAGCATTTTTCATAACATACAAAGATAATGATTTTGCTGGAGCACAGGCCACTGCAAGAGAGATATGCGAAGATATGCATGTGGAGGCTGTCCTCCAAGAGAAGAGGATAAGAAGCAAAAAGACACACTTTGCTTGCTTATGAATCTCCAGATGAACCCATAAACGATGCAATGAAGAGGATGAAAGTCACGTTTTTGAATGTGGTGGTCGACTCATCCATTGGATCTTTAGATGACAGATTCAAAACATTAGGGGAAGTGAGAAGTAAGTTTGGAGTGTTGCTTAACTTTCCAAATATGATCAATGGGGCAGTGACAGAGGAGTGTGAAGAACTTGGGAAAACATTAAGCTGTGGAGAGGAAGCTGATATTTATGGGAGGGATCTGGCCACTGAAATTGGGAACCTTCCAAATTTGCCGAAAGAGTTGAAAGACAACATGACAGCACTTGGACTCCTACATTACCTTCATCAAAAATAGTTGAAAGAAATCTATCCCAATCTTTGGATAGCACTTCGGATTGCTTGCACTCTCCCAGTGACAGTGGCATCAGCAGAAAGAAGCTTTTCAAAACTAAAGCTCATAAAGACCTATCTCAGATCCACAATGGCACAAGATCGCCTCAGTGGACTCGCTATCATCAGTATTAATCAAGAGATTAGCAGGCAGCTGTCTAATGATAGTGTTATTGAAGATTTTGCATCGAGAAAATCAAGAAGGTACAGATTATAAGCACTTCAGAATACTGGTATTTATGGTTTGACAAACAATGATGTTTTTTGTTAATTTTTCTAATCATGGTTGCAGTTGGCTTCAACAATTTTCCTTTATTTCTTCTTGTTCTCTTATTTATCATTTTATCAAACGATATTTACAATTGTCAATTTTATTTTCCACCATTGCTTATTATTTTCTCCACATTAAAATCATTTCAAATTTATACTGTACTATGTAATTTCGAATATTTGTAATTCTTTAAATAATAAGAGGAACACTGATACTGATTTACCTTCCTGTTATATATATATATATATATATACAGTGCCCGCGAAAAGTATCCGATCACTCAAGAAATTACAATATTTTCCCTTAATATTCAGAGACACGTAATTCACTTTCTATTTGTTCTAGCGACATCTGGTAACTTTGAGGTTGCTCGCTGATATGAGAGCTATCCAACGCATTCTCAAATTAGTGTTCTGGTAGCCTTCGTTGCGGGTGGCTGTGTCTCAAATTTGTCAGATTTCACTGTTTGTGTAAATTTCTTGATTTTTTTTTTTTTTTACAGAAAGTGGTGTAAATAAAATTTATATATAATGTGTGCTAAAAAACAACTTAAGAGTGATTGTCGAGGTGCTATTGTTGCTTTGCATGCATGTGGGAAATCACAGAGACAGATAGCTAAGGAATTAAACATATCCCAAAGTACCGTTAATTTATGGGTTTCACGGGCTAAGAACAATGGTGGCCTAACCACGCCAGTCCCTAAAAAACGATCTGGCAGACCGAGAAAAACAAATTCGCGAACAGACAAACTTATGAAACGTTTAGTATTGAAAAACCCAACAATAACTGCGGAAAGAAATAAAATTTAATATGAATAATTTGTTATCTGGTGTTTCTGAACGAACTATCCAGGAGCGGCTCCAAAAAGAACTCGGATTACCATCTCGCCATGCTGCTAAGAAACCGTTCATTAATGAAAAAATGCGTAAAAAACGTGTCGCATTTTGTAAAAAATACATTCATTGGACTGTTGATGACCTGAAGAAGGTTTTATTTAGCGATGAGTCGACATTTTTGACATTCAGAAGTTGTCCAAAAAGGTTCGCCGGCCTATTGGCTCAAATAGGATGGACCCTAAATACACCCTAAAGACAATGAAACACCCTCCAAGTGTGATGGTTTGGGGTTGTTTCGGTTACTGTGGGCGTGGAAACTTATATTTTCTTCCGAAGAACACAACTATGAATGGTGCACGGTATTTAGCAATGCTACAGGATAAACTTCTAATGGCAATGGCAATCCAAAGGACAAAAACATACATGCATGATGGTGCACCATGTCACAGGGCCAAAATAGTGACAAAATGGATTACTGACAATAAATTGATATTTTGGATTGGCCTGGTAATAGTCCAGATCTCAATCCGATAGAAAATCTGTGGCTAATAATAAAAATAAGGTTGAATGCCACGACACTGGCTCAGTCGAAAAATTACAAGAGGCCATCAAAAAGGTATGGTGCAAGGAAATATCAGTGGAAGTTTGTCAAAACTTGATTAAATCCATGCCAAAACGTCTAGAACAAGTCATCCAAACCAAAGGACAGATGACAAAATACTATATAAGGTTAGTATACATTTAAACATTGTTTTTTATGTAAAAAATACAAATTTCAAGGGTGATAGGATACTTTTCGCGGGCACTGTATATAAGGGGGCGTCCACGTAAGAGCTTGCCTAGGGCGCCAAATACCCTTGCGCCACGATATATATATATGATATATATACATATATATATATGTATATATATGAAAATTATTTCACGAAAGTAACACGTGAAAAATATTTATGATGAATAAAACCACGAAGGGAAAAGAAACAAAGTGGTGCTCAAGCGCTTTCGTCTAATGACATCCTCAGAAACACTGGAGTGAATGAAGAGTTCAAGACAATATATAGGTTATAAAAATAAACATATATATATATATATAGTAAGTATAGAAAAAATTGTGGGAGGAGCAAACATTTGTATGGAAAAATGACACTTATAGCACTTTGCCCGAAATTCAACATAAATTCAAATGGTAAACAGGTCACAAAAGAATAAAGAAATAAAAATAAATATAAATATAAATTGGAAAAATTACAAAATAATGCCTTAGTGATATATACGTCACAGCCGAAATAACCATAAAGAAATAAACCAACAGATAAAAAACCAAAAATTATAAAAATTATAATTGGAGTCTACAAATTCAAGCTCAAAAGGAAAATTTTACAATCAATTTAATAGATGATGCCAAATTGATATGAAAATGAAAATGAAAATGAAAAGGTTTATTGGCAGACTATAGTCCATATGACAAATATTATTAATACAATGACAGTTCATACACTAAGGATAAAAATATATACAATTGATTAGAAATAATACTGCACTGTCGAAGTTAAGTGGAGCTACAGACAGACGTTTTCATACCAAAAAGTCCATAGCTTAGAGGATAAATGGCAGGACTCATGGATAGCTTGGATGATCGGGTTGGTTGATTTTTTAATTCTTTGCATTAGACTGTGTTGAGCACGTCTTGTTACCTCCGGGAAGCTCGGAACATTGCTGGTTGCAAACATTTGCGAAGCTGAGCATCTCGGGGGTAATTTATGTAAGAGTCTAAACGACCTGTTGTACAGCAAATTTAGGGTTCTGCCAGAACCTTTTTTATAATTCACCCAGAGTTGCTGACCGTATATATTACTACAGAAAGTACGAAAGAGTGTGTCTTTAGCTTCACTTGTACAGAAACGAAAGTTCCTTATGGTCATATTCGCTTTAGCACACAGGCTTCGAGATTGTTTTCTTATATCCGAGTCATCACTCAAGGAGCTGGTAATAGTTTGACCCAAATACTTAAACTCTTGTACTTCCTCAATTACTTCACCATTCATTTTAAACCTTATATCAGCTGGCTGAATACAGCTTTTAGGGTGAAATTGCATAACCTTAGTTTTTGTCACATTAAAAAGAATATCATGTTTCTGCGAATACACTTCGCAGACTTTTAGTAGCCGATCCAGACCTTTAACAGAGGGACTTATTAACACCATATCATCTGCATAAACTAAGTTATTTATCCTTGTGTTATCTATACAACATCCTACTATTGCCTCATTAAGTGAAGCAATTAATCCGTCAATATACACATTAAACAGCATAGGGGAGAGCAAGGAGCCTTGTCTCACCCCGCAAGAGGAGCCAAAACACTCGGATAGTACATTGCCCCACCTAACAGTGAAAGATTGGTGGGAATACCAAAATTTCAATAAATTTAATATGTACATGGGAACCTTCCTGTCTTCTAGTTTTGCAAATAAAATATTGTGGTTCACCCTATCATATGCCTTACTTATATCAAGGAAACAGCTATAAATGGTTGAATTACTGTCAATGTATTTAGATATTGTTTCTTTAAGTACATAGATACACAGGTCAGTTGAGTGGGACCTTTTAAAGCCAAACTGATTAGGAGATGTCCATAGGAAATCATTTAATCGGAGTAACAAGAGTTTTTCTAGTAGTTTCGAGAAGCAGGAAGCGACAGCAATAGGCCTGTAATTATTGCTGGACAGAATGTCTCCATACTTATTTTTGACCAGGGCAAGATATATACCCTCATGAACTCTGCAGGGATATAGCTATGAGCAAGCATGGCTGATAGGAGCAATGATATATGCAGACATACTACGTCATTTGCATATTTTAAGTGCTCATTCGATAAGTCATCTACCCCTGACGCAGAACCAGTCTTTAACTCTTTAATTAACCTCTTTACTTCAGAAAATGATATCAAAATATTTTCCCTTGATCCTCCCACAATCGTTTCGCTGCAATCTATCTTAAGATTATCCCTACTCACACTATTAAGAATGTTAGAGTAGTGGTTTTTCCACAGCTTTGCAATTTCATCGTCCCCCGACACCCCATCGATTGTCGGAGGGAGGACATTTTTGACACCCGTTTGATTCTTAACAAATTTCCAAAATTTGTTATTATCGTTATTTATGCGAGCTTCACAGGCTTTTGATGCTCGAATAGACTCTTCTTCCTGTTTACATCGCCTTATGGCCGCCTTATACTGACCCCGACTTCTACACATATTTATGTATACTGGTCCTAATCTGGGTCTACCATGAAAGCACCACAAATCGTAGGCGTCTTTCGATTCCCTCTTCAGGGGGGCAATAAAATCATTCCATCCAGGAATAACCTTAGTATGATAGTTGTAAGATTTAATCAAGGGGCTTCCTGCTTCTCTTAACAGGGATATTATCTTACTATAATACCTATCTATGAGTTTACAGTGAGAATCATTTGAGCAAAGATTATTACAACCAAGGTGCAAAATTTCTAAATTATTAAAGAGGTGACATGTTCTGTCTTTGTATTCTATTCTCTGCTGCATATTAACATTGGACCAATCGACGCGATTATTCTTACCTATTGAGTTCTTGTTAAGTCGTGTTGCGCATAAATTGGTAACGTTAATTAATATTTGTAATGGTCTATGATCAGAAAGAAGGAAATCATGCAAAATATGAACTCTAACAATTCGATCCTTTAGATTATTACTAGTGAGACAATGATCAATCCACCTGGTGGTACCACTCATATCGCTAACGTATGTAAAACTACCACTGGCTACCCCTAATACATCTACATCACTTATAATTAAATTGGCCGACTCGCACATGCTACCCAATTCTCCAAAGAATTCCGAGTTCACATGTGCGTTAAAGTCCCCCATTATTATACAGTGAGAATATTTGGGGTTATCTGATAATGACTTAATTTTGTACAGCAAATCAATGTATTCATCTAGATTACTGCCGGTGTTGTATGGTAAATAGCAGTTTACAATTAATATGCAATCATTGTTCACTTGTAATTCAATGCCTAACAACCTTACGTTATCGCTTGTTAAAAATCTTAAATGTTTTGACAAATTTTTCCTTAATAAGAAAGCAACACCACCAAAAGGCCTACGGTACATTAATTCATCTGACAAGTCTACTGCTGATGACGCATGGTACATAAAGTCATCATGGATGGTAGAGAGGAATTTTAGCTCTTGCTTAGGTAGCCAGTGCTCCTGCAGGAGTATCAAATCTGCACTGTCGCAGATTTTATGAACATCTACAGTTGAATTCCTCACTGACCTTACATTATATGAGACTATTTTCAACAAGTTATCCGCCATGACTGATAGAAAATTTATTATTAGTAAGATTATTATTATTATACACAGTACAACTTTCAGGCATTACCGTTAGGGCGCCTATTTTATTATTATTATTATTATTATTATTATTATTTTGCCTGTTATCAAATCTCCTGGAAAAGTGAATAAACTCCTTAACAATAATACCGTCGGCCATTGACTCATATTATACGGGTTGAAATGCGCATTTACACCTTTAATTATTACTTTAAAAGAGTTATAATACGGAGATTTCGTGTTTAGTTTATTAACTATCACTATACTGTGTTCACCAATGATTTCTTCTATCATGTGTCGAATATCGCTTGCCTCGTTCGAGAGCTGAATTCGCGACACAAATAGGGTGAGATTCTCCATCGGTGGCCTCGCCGCGGAGACCGGTTGAGGAGACCTTTGGGACTGGCGCCTATTAACAGTTACCCACCCGTCCTGCTCCCTCGATCTCCCTGAGGCAGGGTTCGCCTGCCTGGGGGATGGGTGGCACAACCTTTGGGGGATAGGAGGCCCCTCCCTTACTCTGTGGCTTGGTGAGGGTCTGTTAGCGGTGTTTATACCCTGACGGCCGCGCGTGCCTCTCCTTCTTCGGTGGGAGGGGGGGAACTGCGTACCGAGCGAGGCGTAATCGAACACCTCTCCTCTGCAGTGGGAGGCAGGGAAGAGGGCAATGATGCCTCGACTCTCGGCATTGGACCGTCCCTGTTCCTCATTGTGAGATCGGGAGCAGGAGTCCTTTCCTGAACGGGAGGGGGGTTGACCGCTACCCCTGCATGCTGCGTTTCCACCCCATCTTCAGGGGGGGAGTTGGAGGCGGGGATTTCGTTTCCCTCGCTGCCCGACGCGCTTCTTGGAGATCTGGCTTGCTGAACTACTTCCGAGTAACTAGGCTTTGGGAGGAGCGTCTCTTTCAACGCATCTAACTCTGACTGGAACTGTTCTATCGAAATCGCGTTTTTCTGATTTGACACCACATGTTGGTGTTTCAGTTCAACTATCGACTTTTGTACCTCATTATACTGTTTGAGGAGCACCGAGACGTTTACGTCACCCATAGAGATTACCGGTATTCTATGGAAGTTAGTAACGTAAAAGGTAATATATGTCACAAAGAAATAAAGAAATAAACAAAAAAAAAAAAATTGAAAAATAAATTGTAAGAGATGCACACAAATTTATAAGGGAAACAAAAAAAAAACAAAAAAAATTAATTACCAAAGGTTTTTTAGTTATTCTCTGAATCATACATACTATGGTCACAAACGAATAAAAAAGCACAAGAAAATATAAATTGGAAAACAAAATGATGCCTAGATGATATATAAAGAACTATAAAAATATATACAACATATACAGTATAAGGTATATATACAAAATATAAACCCAATATATAAGGAATATATATATTATATGCATAAGGGACAAATTACCAACGTTTTTTATAATTAATGTCTGAAAGATCCGTTGGTCACAAAAGAATAAAGAAATAAATATAAATATAAATTGGAAAAATTACAAATAATACAACTACACATGTACGCCCGCATAACCAAATATATATACATATACATACATATATAAAAATACATATACATATATATATACCTACATACACATACATACATACATATACATATATATAAGAAATACACATACCACAATAAATTGAAAAATAAAATTGTAAGAGAAACATATGGATTTATAAGGAAAAAAGAGACAAACAAATTTTTACCAAAGGTTTAGCAAAAGAATAAAGAAATAAATATAAATTGGAAAAATTACAAATAATACAACTAAACCTGTACACCCGCATAACCAAATATATATACATACATATATAAATACATACATACATATATATATATACCTATACATATATATATATATACATACATACACATACATACATATACATATATATAAGAAATACGCGTACAACAATAAATTGAAAAATAAAATTGTAAGAGAAACATGCAGATTTATAAGGCAAAAGAGACAAAAACAAATTTTTACCAAAGGTTTAGCAACCTGCCCTTTTTGTTTAAATCCATTCTGAAGGAATTCAGAGCAACGGGATCGAGTTGAAACAGACCTTTACTCATGTTAAATTTATTTGTAAGTTGAATTATAGCAGACTCAAGAATATTTCTATTAACAATGTTGCTAGAGTGAAACAATAATGCATCAGTTTTGTTTCACTCTAGCAACATTGTTAATAGAAATATTCTTGAGTCTGCTATAATTCAACTTACAAATAACTTTAACATGAGTAAAGGTGTGTTTCAACTCGATCCCGTTGCTCTGAATTTCTTCAGAATGGATTTAAACAAAAAGGGCAGGTTGCTAAACCTTTGGTAAAAATTTGTTTTTGTCTCTTTTGTCTTATAAATCTGTATGTTTCTCTTACAATTTTATTTTTCAATTTATTGTTGTATGCGTATTTCTTATATATATGTATATGTATGTATATATGTGTATGTATGTATATATATATATATATGTATAGGTATATATATATATATATATGTATGTATTTATATATGTACAGTATATATATGTATATACCATATGTCCCACAAAAAAGTACACCCAACTTTAGATTGTACTAACTCCTCCAAAAAATTGAGATATTTTGGATCTGTTTGTTTGATTTAATATAGCAAATTATTCTTTGTTAACGTTCAAAATTTATTCATGTTTAAACGATTTAGTGTTTAAGCATCTGCTTTTAACTGAAGGGTACAGCAAAATGGGTTGCGCGGAATGATCATTTCTCCCAGCCAGATAGCTCCTCTTGCTTTAACCAATGTGCTACTTTTTACGTCGAAGGATATTGCAAATATTTTTTTAAATAATTCAAACTTTTGTATCTAAGATACGAGTCATACATATAAATGAAGAATCTGAATTACTAAATTTATAAATAACTTTGAAACTCTTATCAAGCAGTTTACACGAAGGCAGCGCGTTCTCATGGTCACAACTTATCTGCAAACTAAAAGCTTAAACAAGTTCAGAATACCTTCGAACTGCAATTTCCAGATAGAGCTTCTCCAACTAAACATACAATTTTGAAGAATGTTCGGAAATACAAAGAAGAAGGAACGGTCCTCAATTTGAACAAAGGACGTTCAGGCCATCCGAAGACGGCAAGAACAGACGAGAACATTCAGCATTCAGCCCTGACTTGACCCCGGGTGATTACTTTTTATGGGGTCATTTGAAAAATAGAGTATTTGCATCACAACCTATCAATTTAGATGATTTGAGGACTCGCATCACAGCTGAAATCAACTTGTTAAAAGACAATCCAGATCTTATCAAAAGAGTGATGGGGAAGATGAGAGCTCGACTCCAGATTTGTATCGATAGGAATGGCGGTCATGTTGAAATAAAACGAAACTAAGCATAACTTTTGCAATAAGGAATAAAGAAAAATCTGCTTTGTATCTTATTAAAATTATGTTAAAGTATCTATTATTATGTATTTGTCTTTTCATTACATCGATAGCACACACATTATTTTTTCATTGACCAATTTTGCGCAATCCTTTTTGTTGTACCCTTCAGTTAAAAGCAGATGCTTAAACACTAAATCGTTTAAACATGAATAAATTTTGAACGTTAACAAAATAATTTGCTATATTAAATCAAACAAACAGATCCAAAATATCTCACTTTTTGGAGGAGTTAGTACAATCTAAAGTTGGGTGTACTTTTTTGTGGGACATATGGTATATTTGGTTATGCGGGTGTACATGTTTAGCTGTATTATTTGTAATTTTTCCAATTTATATTTATTTCTTTATTCTTTTGCTAAACCTTTGGTAAAAATTTGTTTGTCTCTTTTTTCCTTATAAATCCGTATGTTTCTCTTACAATTTTATTTCTCAATTTATTGTGGTATGCGTATTTCTTATATATATGTATATGTATGTATGTATGTGTATGTAGGTATATATATATATGTATATGTATTTTTATACATACATTCAGTGGTGTAGTGCTAAATAAAGAAGTGAGGGAACGCATTTTGAAAGTGTTACTGAGATGCGGGGGGGGACAATGGCGAGCGCGGTGAGCCCATACAGCTTGGGGTCCGGGGGCACTGTAAGCCCCCCGGGAAATCTTTTGAAATCTGACCAATTTCAGGGATATTTTGAGGTCATATGCACTGGATATTAGGATATATTCCAAGGTTGAAGATGCAGTATTTCCAGTGTCATTAGTTATACGACATCCAGTACGATCAATAAAAATAGCTAACAACTGGAATGATTAACTAAAAAAAAGTTAACTGGTACGCCGTGGTGACTGTTTCACCAGATCTTTATAGGCTAGCATTGCCTCAGTCGAAGCTAAAAGAAATGAAGCAGTTAATGATTCTTTCTCATATTTCTTCTAGGGGTGGGAATTAAAATTTCATGACGTTAGAGATTTGTAAGTTCGGATTCATTTGAAATAGTGAGGGAACGCCGTTCCGTCTACCAAAAAAAGTAAAGGAACGCCGTTCCCACGCGTTCCCACAGCACTACACCACTGTATGTATGTATATGTATATATATTTGGTTATGCGGGTGTACAATGTACATGGGTAGTTGTATTATTTGTAATTTTTCCAATTTATATTTATTTTTATTTCTTTATTCTTTTGTGACCAACGGATCTTTCAGACATTAATTATAAAAACCGTTGGTAATTTGTCCCTTATGCATATATATATATATATATATATATATATATATATATATTCCTTATATATTGGGTTTATATTTCGTATATATACCTTATATATGTTGTATATATTTTTATAGTTCTTTATATATCATCTAGGCATCATTTTGTTTTCCAATTTATATTTACTTGTACTTTTTTATTCGTTTGTGACCATAGTATGTATGATTCAGACAATAACTAAAAAACCTTTGGTAATTAATTAATTTTTTTTTTTCCCTTATAGATTTGTGTGCCTCTCTTACAATTTATTTTTTTTGGGCGGTTTATTTCTTTATTTGTGACATATATATCAATTTGGCATAATTTATTAAATTGATTGTAAAATTTTCCTTTTGAGCTTGAATTTGTAGACTCCACTTATAATTTTTATAATTTTTGGTTTTTTATCTGTTGGTTTATTTCTTTATGGTTATTTCGGCTGTGACGTATATATCACTAAGGCATTATTTTGTAATTTTTCCAATTTATATTTATATTTATTTTTATTTCTTTATTCTTTTGTGACCTGTTTACCATTTGAATTTATGTTGAATTTCGGGCAAAGTGCTATAAGTGTCATTTTTCCATACAAATGTGTTTGCTCCTCCCACAATTTTTTTCTATACTTACTATATATATATATATATATATATATATATATATATATATATATATATATATATATATATGTTTATTTTTGTAACCTATATATTGTCTTGAACTCTTCTTTCACTCCAGTGTTTCTGAGGATGTCATTAGACGAAAGCGCTTGAGCACCACTTTGTGTTTCTTTTCCCTTCGTGGTTTTATTCATCATATATAATATTGGGTGTTTGCTTTTATCAAGATGACGTCCTCATAGAAAATCAGAAACATATGTGGGGCCCTGGGAGAGTTGTGTAAGGAATGGGGCCCCCCCAACCATCTTGCACTTGGCCCCTCAGGAGCTAGGGCCGGCCCTGAGGAGATTATTACTAGTTGATATTATTTGATAACCACCTTACAATACAGTAGAATGAAAGGTCATCTGGCTTATTTTGAAGGTCCAGCTCCTCGATAAAATTTCCAAACGCTCGGTGCGTTTTTGCATTTGAACGAATGAAATTCACAATTTCTAAAACACATTTCACAACACTGTCATACCTAAAGTACTTGCTTACTAAATGACCATGGTGAATGATACAGTGAATAAAGAGACACACAGGATACTTGGGATCGCGTGTCAAGAGCCCAACTAGGCCTACATTTTGTCCTACCATAGCTGGTGCTCCATCTGTTGCAACACTGACAAGTTTATTCAATCGGTACTTGAGCATTTGATAATACCTCGTCAAGTGCCTTCTTTATATCAACCTCTCTGGTGGTTTCTCTTAGGTTCATTAAGTCCAAGAGTTCTTCTTTCACATTTCCATCGCCAGTAACATAACGAACAAATATCGCCAGTTGAGGGTTATCTTTAATATCTGTGGATTCATGGAGGGCCAAACTGAATGCAACAGAATTCTTCAAATCACTCTGCAACGAGCATGTAATTTCAGCACTGATCTGGGAAATACGTCTCTCTGTAGTGTGGCGGGAAATAGAAAAACTTGCTATTTGTTCTCGAAGCTTTGTGTTATCTGGAGCGAGAATTGCAGTAACATCGGCAATATTCTTCTTCACAAATTCTCCACTACTGTAGGGAAGTTGAACAATATTCCATACCAAAACAAAACTAGCTTCAGTAGTTAAGTCAGCTGTCTTACACAATGATGAAAGTACAGTTTGTTGGGCAACTAGGCTAGATTTCAACATTGTTAACTTAGTCTTCCGCAATTCTGATTTGGGAGGAAATTCCGTAATAAAATTTTTATGGTTAGTTTCATGATGACGCTTTAAGTTACTGGCTTTAAAGTGATTGAGTGCCACGTGGCAGATAAGACATACAGGTTTCCCACCCTTAACAGTAAAGGCAAAGCTTTCCTCCCACTCCTGTTTAAAAACTCTATTTTCTTCTTCATATTTCCGTTTCTTACACTTTGTCTGCTTAGTCATTTTAATCAACTAAGGGGTTGTATAACTTTCACTTGTATAGCTGAGAAAAATAGCCACTATTTGATCTAAGAAGCCAATTTTAAAACACACTCACTCGTTACTACACGCGGCCCGCAGGGTAGCTCGAGGGGTACTGGACACTGGTGAGTGGCGATTGGTGTTAATTACGTAATTATCCCGCTTAGTGCCTGGCACGCAAAAGAAATTGTCGTACGCATGACGCATTTTATTGTCCATTCAATTTTTCCTTGTTTCTTTTTTCATATTTTTTTTATGTGAAAAAAAAATTATATTTATATTATGAATTTTCTTTTATGATAAATAGAGTAAAAACCAAAATTGTCTCGCGAGCCGCAGTTAACAACCCCGAGAGCCGCATGCGGCTCGCGAGCTGGGGTTTGGCTACAGTTGAATTATATATATATATATATATATATATATATATATATATATATATATGGTGGTTTTGGAGTGTGGGGAAGTGGGGAGGGAGGATGGTTATAAAGGGTAATAGGTGAGTGGGGGATTAATGGAGGATGGGGGTGATAAGGAAATAAATAAAAATAAAGAAAATATAATGGTAGTGGGGGAGTGGGGGAGATGCTTCATTGGGAGTAAAGTAAAGGGATAATGATAAAAGAAATAATAAAAAAATAATACATAAATATATACATAATATATATATATAGGGTGAACCAAATCTAGGTGGACAGTAAATGATAACGTTTATTTTGAGAATACATATTTAATTTTTTTGTATACTATAATACAAAATAAAATTTAAATAAATTTAGTTATAATATTTAATATAATATAACACAAACACCATAGTTATAATGAACACCATAGTTATAATATAATATAACACAAACCGTATTCAACCTACTGTCCACCTACTTTTGGTTCACCGTGTATATATATATATATATATATATATATATATATAATATATATATATATATATAAGTAATTGTAAAGATAACATCAGAAAAATATTAAATGACAAACTACAAAGTATCGATGTTGTATATCAAAGATAATATTGCGAACGTTATAGAAGTAAAGCACTCAATTCCAGAACCGATAGATTCGACTATAGCAGAACTTAAATTGAACGATTTCAAACTTCTTGTTGCGGTTATATATAGGCCCCCTAATCAAACACCTGATACGGACGAAGCGTTATATCGTGAACTAAAGAGAATAATCGGTAGTGAGCAGGCTTTAGTTATGGGTGACTTTAATTGCGCCAACGTGAATTACGATACAATGCAGGGAGACACGGAAGGTAATCGTTTAGTTAATTTTCTCGAGGATAGCTTTCTTATTCAAAAGGTTGGGGAACCTACGAGGTTGGACAGTATTTTAGATTTAGTAATAACTACGGATGATAGGCTAATTACTGATCTTCAAGTAATAGAACCATTAAGCAATAGCGATCACAATATGGTAGAGTTTGTCCTCTCAGTAAGTCACTCGAAACCAACTAACTCGACTAAAATTCCTAACTTCCAACACGCAGACTTTAGTAAATTTCGAAATACATTTTCACACGTCAATTGGGAAAACGTAATGGGGAACTCCAACGCAAAACTAATGTGGGAATCGTTCGAAACGGTATATAGGACTATAAATGAGGAATGTGTACCGTACAAAATTAAGCGTGCGAAAGTAAACAAAAAGCCCTTGTGGTTTACTTCTAGAGTAGGGGTCATTATAAAGAGTAGAGATAGGGCTTATAGGCTATATAAGTGCGATAAAGATAATCTGTTGTTACGAAACAACTACATATCTCTAAGGCGTGAAGCAAAAAGTGTAATAAAAAAGTCCAAGTGCGAATTTGAAATCTCCATAGCTCGTGACGGTAAAGAAAACCCCAAGCGATTCTTTCAATACGTCAATAATAGAAATCCAGTAAAAAGTGTCTTGGGGCCTTTGAAAAATGTAAACGGAGATCTAGTTTCTGAAAACAAGGAAATGGCTACCTTGCTAAACGAATTTTTTACGTCAGTTTTTACTATAGAAGATCTAACGAATATCCCTACGGTCAAAGACATAATACCTTTTGATAATGGTAATATTTTGGATAATATCGTGCTTAGTGAAGCGGAGGTAATGCGCTATATTGATAAAATGAAAACGCGTAAATCACCGGGTACGGATTCCATATATCCCATACAACTAAAGGAATTAAAAGATAGCATTGTTGTGCCGCTAACAAAGATTTTTAATGCGTCTATTTCTGAGGGGTGCTTACCAGATAATTTCAAGTTAGCAAACGTAACACCTATCTTTAAGAAAGGCGATAAAGGTGCAGCGGGAAATTATAGGCCAATCAGTTTAACGTCTGTTGTAGGTAAGCTACTGGAATCAATAATTAGGGATAATATAGTCGAACACTTAGAAGTGCATAAACTAGTTAGAAATACGCAGCACGGTTTTAGGCGAAACAAATCTTGCTTAACTAATCTTAACTAATCTTTTAGAATTTTTCCAAAGCGTGGTTGACGTTTACGATAGACATAGGGCGGTTGATGTAGTGTATTTAGATTTTCAAAAAGCGTTTGACACCGTGCCGCACAAAAGACTCATTGAAAAAACTAAGGCTCATGGAATCAGGGGTGTAGTAATAAATTGGCTAGAAGAGTGGTTGCGAGGTAGGAAACAGAGGGTGGTCGTTCATGGAGCGAAGTCGTGTTGGGCTAATGTAGCGAGTGGCGTTCCTCAGGGTTCTGTATTGGGCCCCTTGCTTTTTCTTATATATATTAACGATTTAGATGTCGGCCTAGTCAGCACAGTTTCAAAGTTTGCGGATGACACGAACTGCCTAAATTTGGTATTCACAAACAACAGCAACCTAATTGATAATGTAGAAATATCCCCAACTATGATGTCGGACCACAACATCATTGAAATAACAACTAATATAAAGGCAGCAGGAAAGGAAAGAACACGCACAACAGAAAGAAGCAAATTCAAAATTTTTAACTTTCACTCAAAAACAATAAACTGGGAAGATGTTACATCCAACATGGAAGTAATAGATTGGAAAACCATTTTCGAAGCCAAGACAACGGAGGAGATGCTAATTAATGACTTCAGAGTTGAAGACGTTAGAAATTGTGGAAAACATGTCCCAAAAATACAACAAAGAGGAAAGTGAAGCAGGTTCGAGAGACAAAAGAGGGCATTGTTCTGAAAGAGAGAAAGAGTGACTTCAAAATTAAGTAACTGTAAAGATAACATCAGAAAAATATTAAATGATAAACTGCAAAGTATAGATGACGTCATACAGAAACTAATTGAGGAGCATACAGAAAAACAAGAAGACGACGCTATAGAAACGATAAAGGCTAACTCAAAGTACCTCTATAATTTCGCACAAAAAAGCCGAAAAACTATGCGACTATCGGACCTTTAAAAAACGAGAACAGTGCTTTATGATGATCTAACAGGAGTACCTGAAATATTAAGATCTCAGTACCAATCATCTTCAGTAACCCAATAACTGACAAATTGATATGCAGTAGAAACGCATTCTTTAAAGAAGAACTACAAGGCGAAAGTATAACGGACTTAGACTTTACGAGAGATGATATTACACAAGCCAGAGGGAAGCTAAAATCACACTCAGCGGCAGGACCGGATAAATGGAATGCCACACTGATAAAACCTGAAAGAATGCAATCGCTGAGTCCTTATATTGAATATGGAGAAGATCACTAGACACGGGAGAAATACCAGGCATCCTGAAGAGCGCGAACATAGTCCCAATATATAAAGGAGGAGATCGATCCGAGGCCAAAAACTATAGGCCAGTGTCGTTTACATCTCATCTCACTAAAATATTTGAAAGAATAGTTAGAGAGAAAATCTGACTTTTTGGAATCTCAGAAAAAATTAAATGATAACCAACATGGATTTAAGTTAGGCAGATCATGCCTATCACAACTAATGGAACACTACAACAACATTATTGATGCACTTGAAAGTAATGAAAACTATGATATAATATACACCGACTTTGCCAAAACGTTCGACAAGTGTGGTCATGGAATCATAATACATAAACTGAAATATATGGGAATAACAGGGAAAGTAGGGAAATGGATATATAATTTCCTTAGTGAACGGCGGCAAGTCGTTACATTATAAGGAGTATCTTCATCACAATCAGAGGTCCGCAGCTCAATACCACAAGAACAGTATTAGCTCCACTACTCTTCATAATCATGCTAACTCACATAGCTGAAGACGTTATCAGAGACAGCACAGTAACATCCTTTGCGGATGACATAAAGATCAGTAGAAAAATAAGAAACCCAGAAGATATACAGTAGGATCTCTACAAACCGACATTAACAGAATCTACAAGTGGACGGAAGACAACACTATGAAATTTAACAGAGAAATTTCAGCTGTTTCTGAACGGAAAAAAAGACCTAAAATCCATGGAATATTATACCCCAAATGGACGGGAAATTCCGAGAAATTCTAAAGCAAAAGATTTAGGGGTTGTAATGACTGAAGATGCGAAATTTGAAACACAAAATAAGATAGCAGTAAACAGAGCAAAGAGAATAACGGGGCAGATATTGAGAATCTTTAAACGAATGGATAGGATTGTAATGATTCCTCTACTGAAACCATTGATCATAACCAAATTGGAATACTGCTCGGTCCTAACATCCCCCTATAAAAAAGAAGACATTAGACAGCTGGAAGGGATTCAGAGAAGCTTCACAGCCAAGATCAATTGGTACAAAGAACTAAATTACTGGGAAAGGTTACGCGAACTAGACCTATATTCACTGGAAAGGAGAAGAGAGATACACTATTATTTACACTTGGAAAATAATGGAGAAACTAGGCCCTGATCTTACTCTGAACCCTATAACTCCCCAAACGACGGTGGAAAGTAGAAAAGGTGGACTGTGTCGTGTTCCAAAATTAAACGCGAGACAGGGAACATCCTCAACCCTGAAAGAAAATAGTTTTGTTGTGAGAGGGCCAAAACTGTTTAATCAGCTGCCCAAAGACCTAAGAAACACGAAGGGAATTGCAGTGACATCTTCAAAAGAAGATTAGACGCCTGGCCAGAACAACCCCGCAATGAACCGGGCGTACCTGGCTATGTGAGGTGGAGAGCACAAGAAACCAACTCAGTACTTCACTAGGCCAACTCGAGAGGAGGGGCGACAAGCTTGACTTTCGCGAAATGAGGAATCATCAAGCGGAACCCTTGCAAGGTTGTAAAGTAAGGTTTGTATATATACACTGAGCGGCAGAAAAATCGGCCTACTTGGAATATCGCGAAAAGCGAAATGGGCAAGCTTCTGTTTATAAAAGTTTTAAAATTCGAAAATATATTCTATGAGGCAACCAAATAACGAGACAAAACAACGTCAGCTGCGAACACACCAGCTGTAACGAATTTTCGACTTCTTTTAAGAATTCGACAGTCTGACATTCAGTTTCTCTTAGACTACTAGTGCCACTTTTTCTTCCACCAGTGGGAGTAGGCATTTACGTTTAGTAACAGATAGACTTTTAATTCTTTTGTGTTTTCAGAATTGGAAATTTACAATGGATTTGAGTGCCGTGAACGTCGCAAGAGTCTTTGTCCTAATTCAAGATGGTCGGAGCCAGCGTTACATCGCCGATACGCTAGGAATTCCAAGAACAACGGTTCAACGTGTCTACCAACGTTATGTAGAGACAAGAGCCTACACCTCAAGACCAGGATCTGGAAGATCGCGCTGCACATCTACCCGTGACGATCGTTTCATCGTCTTCAGTATTTTGCCGTACTTGACTGGGTGGAATCAAAGTCTTTTCGTCTCATCACTACCTCGCCTCTTACTGTCTTCAATCCCTCTCTCTTCACCGCAATTGTTGCATCACTCTCTCTTTACTATCGCTATTATAACGGATATTGCTCTTCTGAACTCTCTAACTGCATGCCTCCTCCTTTAAGGAAAGCTCTCAGCACCAGACTTTCTATATTTTCTCATTCCTTTTCTGTCCAACTCTCTAACCCAAGGGTTAATCGGTATTTTCACTCTTTCATCTACTCAACCTTTGAACTCTGGAACACTCTTCCTCAGTCCATCTTTACTTCTGTCTTTGACCTGCCATGTTTCAAACGCAGTGTCTAAGCTTCTCGAAAATCCGGGATCTTGATTTTGGCTTTCTTTTTCTTCTATGGGGAGGGTGCGCTTTTGAGGCATTCGCCCTTGGTCCCTCCTTCCTGCATAAAAAATTTACAGTTGTGACCTAGATTGTGACCTACAGTATATCTTTATGGGCAGTTTGTAATGAAAGGAATTGTTTTTATATATATCTACCCTTTCTATTCCTTAGGGATGTCACCCCTATTACAACTTCTTTCAAAAGAAAACATTCCTAACACCTTTAATCTATCTATGTGTTCGTTTCCTCTCAAACCAGGTGCCCCAAGTTTATTTGTTTCCACATATTTATATCCTGTTTGAAATGAGGAGACCGTGCCTAAAGAGTATATGAATCAACACACACACACACACACACACACACACACACACCATAATTTGAGTGTATTCTCAGTCACTTACAGTTTCAAGGTTAGCAGGGAAAACATTACATTATTATTTATTGATTTTAATTCTTCCCAAAAGTCTCTTGGATTCTTATTGGCAAGTTTTCTAGCCAAAGCATCTCTCCTTATCTCGTTCGTCCTCGCGATTATTTTATACTTAATGCATACTTGAACCTGGCATTAACCCACTGTTCTTGTTCTAATACAGGGCCGTAGCTTGGCTTCCCTTGTTCACAAAACATTAAGAAAGCATCTTTGGATGCATTATGAAGTTCAGCCTGAAAATGTAGAAAATATATGCAAATGTTATGCAGAAGGGCATTGCAGGTACAGGGATGGGCAATGTATCTATGCATATACAATTTTATGTAACTTCCATTAAAGAAATGGATATTGTAAGTTTGAAAAAACTGAAAGTTCCACCACCTTAGAGTCTACAAAACGTATGCAAGATACGGGCGATGCAAGTGCAGGCAAAAGGGCCGTTACCACACCCTCAAAGGAACACAAAAGTTGAGCAACCAACGCCATCAGCAAACATGGTTACCAAATTTTTAGATGTAGCCAACACAATTCAGCTACTAAATAACATTCATCAATTACAGACACAATTGACAAATACGGAGATCAGAGACACGTACAGAATAAATGCAGAAAGAAATTACATATGACATCGGGAAAACAAATATCTAAACAGATAAAAAAGGAAAATTCTCGGAGGATCACAGGGCAACAAAACATACACCACCAAGGGATAACGAATCTGAACTACATAAAGAAGAAAATGAAAAAACAAAAATAATCCTACCCAACATACAGGGTCTAAAACCAAACCTTTCCATGGACATATCACATATCTGAAAGGGCTCATGCAAAAAACGAGAGCAGACTTTACATGCTTCACGGAAACTCATCTGAAGGACTGCACACGAATTCTGAAAACTATGAGGTTTGTATCGACAAAAGAGAACTACACATTGACAACTATAACATACTTCGAGCCGACAGAACAGTAAAACGAAAAGGAGGCTGTGCTATTTATAGACACAAAAAACACATATCAGAAATGACCGAAAGTACTTCAAACAACTACGCAGAATTAGTAGCAACAAAAGTTGCAAAATTAAACATGGTACTAATTGTAATATATCTATCCCCGGACACGCCGACTATAAAGTTCTCAAATACCATTTCAGAGGTCAGGAACTGGATAAAAACTGTACGCTGCCCAACCAAATATTATTCTCTGCGGTGATTTTAATTTCCCATTTATGAAATATAAAAGGAGAGGAAGAAATATATGTATAAACCAAGACAAGGTTTATAGAGGACCAGGAGCAGGTAAAAATACTGCTAGCTCTAGCTCATAAACTTATGTTAACACAAGAAATAACAGAAAATACAAGAAAAATCAACTTCTTAGATTTGGTATTTACAAAAGACAGCAACCTAATTGATAACATAGAAATATCCCCACCTACTCGTATAATTTCAGATCACAACATTATTGAACAATATAAAAGCAACAGAGAAGGAAAGAACACACACTATAGAAATTCACAAATTCGAAAATTTTAATTTTCACTCCAAGACTATAAACTGAGAAGGTATTGCATCCAGCAGGAAGCAATAGACTGGAGAACCATCTTTAAGGACAAGACAACGGAAGAGATGCTAATAACCCAAGAAGAAGAGAAGACGCTAGAAACTGTGGAAAGACATGTCCCAAAAAACAACAAAGAGAAAGGAAAGCAAGTTCGAGAGACAAAAGAGGTCAATGTTCCGCAAGAGAAAAAGAGTTACTGTAAAATTAAAAAAATGCAAAGGCAGCAACATCAGAAAAATATTACATGTCAAAGTGGAGAGTATAGATGGCGTCATACAGGGTCTAATTGAGAACCATACAGAGAAAGAAGATGAAGCAATAAGCGTCAACTCAAAGTACTTCTATGACTTTGCAAGAAAGAAGACGAAAAATTACCCGATTATCGGACACTTGAAGAATGAAAACAATGTTTTAATCGATAATCTAAAAGAAGTATCTGAAATATTAAGAGCTGAGTATGAATCATCTTTCAGTATCCCCAAAACTGATGAACTAATATGCGATGGAAACCAGTTCTTTAAAGAAGAATTCCAAAGGCTAAAACTATGGCTAAAAACTATAGGCCAGTATTCCTTATATCTCATATCACCAAAATATTTAAAAGAGTAGTTAGAGAAAAAATTTGACTTTTTTGAAACTCGGAGAAAAAATTAAGTGATAATCAACATAGACTCCGGTCAGGAAGATCATGCCTGTCACAACTAATGGAACATTATAACATTATTGTTGCACTCGAAAACAATTAAAACTCTGATATGATGTATACACAGACATTGCTGATGCATTTGACAAGTGTGACCATAGCACGTAAACTGGAATACAGTATATGGGGATAACAGGGAAAGTAGGAAAATTGGTATATAATTTCCTTTGTGAGGGTCAATAAGTCTTACAGTTCAGAGAACATTTTTATCAGTGTCAGAGGTCTTAATCTCAGTACCACAAGGAACAGTATGAGCTCCATTACTCTTCACAATCATGCTAACTGATATAGATGATGAAGTTACCAGTGACAGCACAGTAATATCTTTTGCCAGTGACGCAAAAATTAGTAGAAAAGTAAGAAACCAAGAAGATATAAGATCTCTACAAACAGACGTGAACAGAATCTACAATTCAGCTGAAAGCAATAATATGAAATTTAACACTGAGAAATTTCAACTATTAAGGTACGGAAGATGGAAGGACCTAAAATCCATGAAATACTATACCCTAAATGGACAGGAAATTCAGAGAAATTCTAAAGCAAAAGATTTAGGAGATTTAATGACCGATGACGCGAAATTTGAAACACGAAATAAGATAGCAGTAAACAGAGCAAAAAGAATAACTGGATAGATACTGAGAACTTTTAAAAGAATGGATATGAATATAATGATTCTTCTGTTGAAAATATTGATCATACCCAAGTTGGAGTATTGCTTTGTCTTAACATCCTCATATAAAACAGAAGACATTAGTCAGCTATAAGGGATTCAGAGAAGCTTCACAGCCAAGATCAATGGATGCAAAGAAATAAATTACTGGGAAAGTTTACATGAATTAAACTTATATTCACTGGAAAGAAGAAGAGAAGTACACCATTACTGCCCCTTGGAAAATAATGGAAGAACTAGCCTTTAATCTTACTTTGAACCCAATCCACTCAAACAACAGTGGAAGGTAGGAAAGGGCAAATGTGTCATGTTCCCAAATTAAAGACAAGACAGGGAACATCCTCAACCCTGAAGGAAAATAGTTTTGTTGTGTGAGGACCAAGACTATTCATCCAGCTGCCCAAGGATCTAAGGAACAGGAGTGGTGTAGCGGTGGATATCTTCAAAGGAAGACTAGACGCCTGGCTCAGAAATACCAGATGAGGCGGGAGTACCTGGCTATGGGAAGGGGAGAGCACATAAAATCAACTATTTACTTTACCTCGCCAAATCAAGAGGAGGGGCAGCAAGACTGACCTCCATGAAGTGAGGAATCATCGCACACGGAACATCTGAAAGGTTGAACGATCTCATCCAAATATCTCAGCATCATGTTCTCATGAACGAATTTTATCACACTTTTTATCATTGTATTTATAAAATTAAAAAATTTGAATGTGATTTCTGTTATTTTCACATTTCAACCTCTTTCCACTGCTTTCCTTTAAAACTTTAACTTGTCTTCAAATTTTCTTGCTTCGTTTGACCTTCCTTCTTGAACAGAGCCTCATAGGGACCAGTCGGTCTGTTGCTGTTTCGTGTCCTTTGTATTCTTTTATATATTTCATGTAATGTAGGGAATTCCGAGGTTTTTGTGTAACTAAGCCATGGGTTATTTCATCATCTGTTCGCAGCTACCACTCACCCATATTTGTATTTCTTCCTTATTCGCCATTAATATTAAAGAATCAAATCTTCCTGAGTTTCATAGGCCCTTGTTTGACCTAATTAGGTTTTATAAATTAGTATATCTGGTTAGTTATAGAATTGTTAATTAAATTATGACAATTAACTCTGTAAGTTTCATAATTTGGACAATAATACAGTAATTAACTTACCTTTATTTTATATCTAATTGATTTAGAGGAGGTGTAGGTAATAAGTATCTAAATTTGCAGATGGTACAAAAAGTAGGCCCTAGTTGTTCCTAGTTACAAATATAGAAAATTCTTATAAACTACAAAACGATCTTAGATGAGTGGCTTGTGTCAGTAAGTAGAAGCTGGAATTCAATGTCAGTTGAGTATGGGGGTTATTCCGCTGGCTCATAGGGAGATTAATCGCCAGAAAAAATACTTCCTCAAAAAGTTGCGAGTTTCACAAGCAATGTGCACAGGTACTTCATCTTGCTGAAATCAATGTGATTTTGGGGTAATGCAGTTTTTTCTTTTACGGTGACAAACTAAATAGTTGTGGTAAGTAGCATATGATGATAGGGGTTTTGCGTTACTGTTACTGCTTTTCCAGTTTCATTCTCAAAGAAGTAGAGAATTACTAAACCATATCACCCAACAGCGACCAAATGTTGAGTTTAGCAACACCAAGTGATCGCTCTTTGGAGTGCCAACATGACTTCCGCAGTGCCGAAAGTTTTCCTTATTAATTCTCCGAGACAGCTGTACAGTCCCCTACAGTAGTCGCGCTTCACCCCAGTTTAACCCTTGTGGAGGCAACGCAATCCCTCTTTCTCCCACACCCACACTCCCTTCTTCTCCTCCTCCCCCTCTCAGGTGTTTTCAGAGTAATACTTTTATTTTTTGAAAAACAATGACTGAACAAATATACTGTTCACTGTAGGTTTGGTGGTAATGCTTTCCTTTCCTTTCAAGCTTTCAAAAGCTCCGTGCGATGATTCCTCATTTCACGAAGGTCAAGCTTGTCGCCCCTCCTCTTGAGTTGGCCTGGTGAAGTAGAGAGTTGGTTTCTTGTATTCTCCACCTCACATAGACAGGTACGCCCGGCTCATCGGGGGATTGTTCTGAGCCAGGCGTCTAATCTTCTTTTGAAGATGTCCACCACAACACCACTCGTGTTCCTCAGTTCTTTGGGCAGCTGATTAAACAGTCTTGGTCCTCTCACAACAAAATTATTTTCTTTCAGGGTTAAGGATGTTCCCTATCTAGCCTTTAATTTGGGAACACGACACACTCTTCCTTTTCTACTTTCTACTGTTGTTTTGGGGGTTATATGACTCAGAGTAAGATTAGGGGCTAGTTTCTCCATTATTTTCCAAGTGTAAATAATAGTGTATCTCTCTCTGCTCCTTTCCAGTGAATATAGGTTTAATTCGCATAACCTTTCCCAGTAATTTATCATAGTTCTTTACACCCATGTCTTCTCTTTTTTATATGGGGCTGTTAGGACCGAGCAGTATTCCAACTTGGGTATGATCAGTGTTTTCAATAGAGGAATCATTATATTCCTATCCCTTCGTTTAAAGGTTCTCAGTATCTGCCCAGTTATTTTCCTTGCTCTGTTTACTGCTACTTATTTTGTGTTTCAAATTTCGCATCATCTGTCATTACAACCCCTAAATCTTTTGCTTTCGAACTTCTCTGAATCTCCTGTCCATGGATTTTAGGTCCTCTCTTTTTCCTTACCTTAAAAGTTGAAGTTTATCGGTGTTAAACTTTATATTGTTGTCTTCCGTCCACTTGTAGATTCTGTTCATGTCGGTTTGTAGAGATCCTATATCTTCTGGGTTTCTTATTTTTCTACTGATCTTTGTGTCATCGGCAAAGTACTGTGCTGTCTTTGGTAACGTCCTCATCTATGTCAGTTAGCATGATTATGAAGAGTAGTGGAGCTTAGCTGAGGACCTCTGATTCTTATGAAGTTATTCCTTGAATTGTAACGATTTGCTGCCGCTCACTAAGGAAATTATGTATCCATTTCCCTACTTTTCCTGTTATTCTCATATATTTCAGTTTATGTATTATGATTCCATGGTCACACTTGTCGAAAGCTTTGGCAAAGTCTGTGTATATTACATCATAGTTTTCATTGCTTTCAAGTGCATCAATAATGTTGTTGTAGTGTTCCATTAGTTGTGATAGGCATTAGGGCGGAGTGAAAAACTCATTTTTCGAATTTTCAAATTGGCTAGTGTGGAAAATGTGTGGAGTAGTGAGGAAATAAGCTGGTATAAATTTAAAATCATAACATTAATATCTTCAGGTGCCACAATGACCTTCAATTTGAAAAAAATTGAAAAAAGCAGATTTTAACCAATAATTACAGAAGAGTCCACGATGCACAATAGACAAGAATTTATTCACACTTGTATAAAAATAGCTCAGTCAACCTTTAAAAAAGTTTCTATTCTCTAAAAACAGTTTTCTATAGTCAGCTCACTCAGCTGTCACGTGAGTACCTCGGTTCAGTGTAGCTGTCGCTCTCGTAGCAGGTGGGTGTTCTGTTGTTGGCGTTACTCAGATAGTCTAAACTATATTTCTTATATATTTTGCATTTCTGTATTGTGTTGCCCTAAGTTTGCCATGTACTATTAACTGAAATTAACGTATAATTGATATTAGCTCTTTCTTTTTCAGATTTGTATACTTTCAAAATGTCTCGAGTTTGTGCAAAATCAACCAGGGCCTCAACTGAGTGCCCCATGTTTGGTATGGGGGAAGATTTGTGGCACAGGAATCTTCCTACATACGAAGGAGTTTTTAAATATTACTTGTTTGTAAGAAACGATTTGAAACAGAATACTAATAAAGATCCTTCAATATCTCAAATATTAGAACAAGTTGTTGATAAATTGAAAACAATTTGGGAAAGTGCTTCCGTCCCAATTCTGTCAGACAGGCGAATTGAAACAATGTTCAGAAGCTACCACGAAAAGTATCGTGTCATTATGAAGCCATACCAAAGCAGAAAAAATTCTGAAGCTTACAAAGCAAAGATTGATATGTTCAAAAAAGAAGCACACACGAAACTTTTTGACATTGCAGCGTGCAAGTGCAAAGTACTAACACAATGTTCTTGTCCCAAATAAAAAACGGTTCCAAAGGAAGAAGTGACGTTCCTCTTAGATCAAAGGAGTGAAAGAAAACTGTTTATTGATAGAGTAGATATTACACTCTCAAAGAAAAAAGCATCTACGTTGCTAAGAAAGCAAAAAGAAGCTGTGAGGCTCACCAAAGAATCTTCACAGGAGAAATTGCAGGATACAAATGTTGAATTATCATCATCGACATCAAATAGTGAAAGTGAATCTGGCGAAATATCAGACGATACATTTCCAGAGCCAGTTAGCTCGAAGAGAAAGCTCGAACAACCTGAAGAACAATTATTCAAGAAAAGGAAAACTACAAATCTACCTTCAGTGGCTACTGCTTGTGACAGGACTGCAGTTTCAGATCGAGCTGCAGCATTCATTGTTAGTGCAGTATTGCAAGATATTGGAGAAGTTTCTATTGACAATACATCTGAAGTAGTGGATAGGAGTAAAATCAGAAGAGAAAGACAAAAGAAGAGATCAGAAATTATGAAAGATCAAAATCAGGTCCCAATCAGAGGAATCTATTTTGATGGTCGAAAAGATTCTACACTCTTCCAAGAAAAAAAAGAGTCCAAAGTATATCAGAAGAAGGTAACAGAAGAACATATCACTTTAGTGAGAGAACCTGGTTCAGATTATTTGGGCCATTATTCTGTGAATTCTGGATCAGCTGAAGAAATATGTAAAGGAATGTTTGAGTATATTGGAAATAATGACATGAACCTGGAAAACCTTGTTGCCATTGGATGCGATGGTGCAGCAGTCAACACTGGAGAAAATGGAGGCGTTATAAGGCTTATAGAATTGAAGCTGAAGAAGCCAGTTCAACATTTAGTGTGCCAGCTCCATGCCAATGAATTGCCATTACGCCATTTAGTTGCAAAGCTGGATGGAAAAACATCTGGCCCCCGCGGATTCACCGGTCCTATTGGCAGGGAATTAGAGAACTGTGAGAGTCTTCCTATTGTCGAGTTTGAAAGGATTGATGCTGAGGAACCAACTGTAGACTGTGAAGATCTTAGCACCGACCAAAAATATCTAATTGATATTCATCAGGCCATAACAAAGGGATATTGCTCTCCAGATCTTCCTCATCGTAGTCCAGGCAAAATGGCACATTCACGATGGCTGACTACAGCAAATCATTTGCTTCGTCTATACGTTTCAACTGTAAGTCCATCTGAGAACCTCATGAACATTGCTTCTTTTATAATGAAGGTCTACATCCCAATGTGGTTTTCTATTAAGCAAAGTACGTCTTTTGTCAATGGCTCAAAACATGTTTTCAAAACTATTGAACTAACAAGAACACTGAATGACGAAGTAAAGGATATTGTAAACCCTGTCATACAAAGAAATGCATTTTTTGCAAATCCAGAAAATATTCTAGCATCAATGATTCATGATGACCGCAGCGCCATAAGAGAATTAGCGTGGAGGCGAATAAAGAAAGCAAGGCAAACAAACAAGGAAAAAGTTGTGAGGCGTTTCACAGTACCTGTTATTCAATTTGAAGCTACTGATTATACAGATTTAATTAATTGGCAAAAATGCATTGTCACTGAACCACCTGTGACAAGACACCTGACAGAAAATGAGATTGAAGAATTCATAGAAAACAAGAGTACCTCTCCATTCGAGAAATTCCCTTGTCATACACAAGTAGTAGAAAGAATGGTAAAATTAGTGACTGAAGCATCATCAAAAGTATTTGGATTGAACGCGCGAGATGGCTTCATAAGATCAACACTTCAGTCACGTAAAAAAATGCCATCATTCGAAAGTAAAGCTGAATATAAAGTTTAAATAAAACGTTAATAGAAAAAAACATGCGCAAGGATGGGTGGTTGGGAGGGCATGGGTGGAGCTCGACACGCAGCCACCTCCTCGTGGTGAGTTTGGATTATTTAGATCATTAATCAAAAGAACATTGATCTAAATAAACTAAGAGCTGCGTAATTCAGTAACTATTTTGGTAATTGGAACACTTAATATATAATAATAACAAGTAAGTTTCAGTTATTGTACTAATGCAGAATATAAGAAAATCATTATATTTCACTTTTTTGACGGCTTTGTGGCACCTGAAGATATAATTTCGCAGGACTAATATTTATGCACAGTCATTATCTATAGCACCCACATATTTTCCGCACTAGCCATATTTGAATTTCGAAAAAAAGTTTAAAAACCTCATTTTTGATCCGCCCTAATAGGCATGCTCTGCCTGACCGAAATCCATGTTGGTTATCATTTAATTTTTTCTGAGTTTCCAAAAAGTCATAGATTTTCTGTCTAACTATTCTTTCAAATATTTTAGTTAGATGAGATGTAAACGACACTGGCCTATAGTTTAGTTTTTGGCCTCGGATCGATCTCCTTTATATATTAGAATTATGCTAGCGCTCTTCAGGATGCATGGTATTTCTCCCGTGTCTAGTGATCGTCTCCATATCCAATATAAGGACTCAGCGATTGCATTCTTGCAGTTTTTTATCAGTGTGGCTTTCCATTTGTCCAGTCCTGCCGCTGAATGTGCTTTTAGTTTCCCTAGAGCTGGTGTAATATCATCTGTCGTAAAGTCGAAGTTCATTATACTTTCCCCTTGTAGTTCTTTAAAGAACGCCTTTCTATCGCATATCAGTTTATCAGTTTTTGGGATACTGAAAGATGATTCGTACTGAGCTCTTAATATTTCAGATACTTCTGTTACATAATCAGATAAAGCACTGTCTTCATTTTTCAAAAGTTTGATAGTCGTATGATTTTTCGACTTCCTTTTTGCAAAATTATAGAAGTACTTTGAGTTAACCTTTATTGCTTCTACAGTATAGCGTCGTCTTCTTCTTTTTCTGTATACCTCTCAATTAGTTACTGTATGACGCACTCTATACTCTGCAATTTATCATTTAATATTTTTCTGATGTTGTTGTCTTTGCAGTTACTTAATTTTGCAGTCACTCTTTTTCTCTTCTGGAACCATGAATGACCTCTTTTGCCTCTCGAACCTGCTTCTCTTTCATGCCTGTCAAAACTAATGGAACACTATAACAACATTATTGATGCACTCGAAAACAATTAAAACTCTGATATGAGGTCCACAATTTCCAGCGTCTTCTCCTCTATGGTCATTAGCATCTCTTCCGTTGTTTTGGCCTTGAAGATGGTTTTCCAATCTATTACTTCCATGCTGGATTCAACACCTTCCCAGTTTATAGCTTTGGAGTGGAAATTAAAAATTTCGAATTTGCTTCTTTCTATTGTTCTTGTTCTTTCCTTTCCTGTTGTTTTTATATTGGTTATTTTAATGATGTTGTGATCCGATATTATAGTTGGGGGTATTTCTACGTTATCAATTAAGTTGCTGTTGTTTGTGAATACCAAATTTAGGCCGTTCTTTTTTCTTGTGTTTTCTGTTATTTTTTGTGTTAACATAAATTCACCAGCTGGAGCTAGTAGCATTTTTACCCACTCCTGGTCTTCTCGTGTGCTCCCCTTGTCCTGGTGAATACATATATTTTTTCCTATCCCTTTATATTTCATGAATGGAAAATTAAAATCACCACAGAGAAAAATATTTGGGGTTGGAGAATGTAGCTCTTTTACCCAGTTTCTTACCTCTGTAATGTAATCTGAGAATTTTGAAGTTGACGTGTTCGGGGGTCTGTACATTACAATTAGTACCATATTTAATTTTTCAACTTTTGCTGCTACACATTCTACGTAGCTGTTTGAAGTATTTATTTTGCAACAGTGTTGCAGACAGTAAGATGGTGGAACTTGCATTTTGTTTTAAATTTGCAATATCCTCTTGTGTAATGTGAGTTACATAACGTGAGATGTGCATGTATGCATTGCCCATCCCGATATCTGCAGTACCCTTTTGCGTAGTATTTACAGACGGTATTTTCTACGCTTCTATTTCTTGTCATCTGATTATTTTCTGTTTTTAATTTTGATATTAAAATTATTTTTATTCAGCTGTTTATTTCCTACTTTTTTATTTTTTATTTTTTTTATGCTAGAACGACTAAGTATTTTATTCATGCATTATTCCTAAATTTAGGGAATAGAGTAGTTAGGTTATTTCACAAACGTGGGATACTTTAAAAACTTTCAATCATAGGATTTGGGTGTGGCCATGTTATAGTTAAATTGTAAGATAAGACTGATAAGTTGTAGTATCGACTTTTCCTCCAGGCATTTTTGTTTAAAGTCCATGCATCATCAACAAATGATTATCCAGAAAAAGATCTATCCATGGAAAGAAAATGACAACATTGTTCAATTTTTTATTACAAAAATAAACATGAATCAAGTAAATTTAGGGATTTTCTTAAGAACATACAGAAAACGAATGAGAATGTGTCGAAAGTCTGGTACTGCGTGCTCTCCTTAAAGGAGGAGACATGCAGGTAGAGTTCAGAAGAGCAATGTCCCTTATAAGAGCGATACTAAAGAGAGAGTGAGGCAACACTGCGGCGAAGAGAGAGGGATTGAAGACAGTCAATAAGAGGTGGGGAATTGATGAGACGAATAGCCTTTGATTTCACCGAGTCACTTATGACTGTGTGAGTTGAGGCACATACTCCATACAGGTGCGGACAAGACCCCTGCACAGAGAGAGCAATTGAGCGAAGGTGAAGAAACTGCGGAGGTGGTACAGCACATCTAACCGATTAGAAGTTGCTTTGGAAAAAGAGTATATGTGATCTTTCCAGGAAAGATCAAGAGAAAAGGAAACGCCAGTAATGTTAAGAGAGGAGGAAGGATTGAGTTGTGTATTGTTGGAGGAAAGGGGATAGTCGTATGAATCATTGTGATGAGTAGACAGATGGAGGAACTGAGTTTCTCAGACACTGAAATCCACAAGGTTTGCTCTGCCCCAATCAGAGATGGCAGAAACATCAGAGGTCAGGTGCTCCATAGCTGTCGTACGTGAGAGGGACGCTTTGTGAAGGGGGTGGAGAAGTGAGAAATGGAATCATCGCCATGAGTGGATAGGACAGGAAGTGCGACTTAATAGATCATTAATAAATAAAAGAAAAAGAGTGAGTGACAGGACAGAACCCTGAGGTACATCACTGTTAACAGCTTTAGTAGAAGAACAGTGGCCATCTACAAACGCAACTGTAGATTGGCCAGAAATGAAATTAGAGATGAAGGCACAAATAGAAGGATAGAAACCGAAGGAGGGCAGTTTCGAAATTAAGGATTTGTGCAAGACTCTACCAAAAGCTTTTGAAATGTTAAGCGCAATAGTAAAAGTTTCATCGAAATCCCGAAAGGAGGATGATTAAGAGTCAGAGAAATATGCAAGAAGATCGCCAGTGGAGCGTCCATTGCGGACCCCAAACTAACGATCTGAAAGACTGTGAGAAGAGAGTTGTTTAAAAATCTTCCTATTAAAGATAGATTCAAAAAGTTTGGAAAGGCAAGAAATCAAAGCAATTGGACGACAGTTGGAGGAGGGTTGAAAGTAGTCACCCTTCTTAGGGACAGGCTAAATGAACGCAAACTTCCAGCAGGAAGACAAGTACCAGATGAAGGACAAAGACGAAAGAGTTTGCGTAGGCAGAGTGTCAGCACTGAAGCACCGTTCTTGAGAACAACAGGAGGAGCACCATTATGACCGTACGCCTTCCTAGAGTTGAGCACAGATAGGGCAGAAAGAACATCTTTGGAAAAGATTCTAATTTCAGAAATAATAAAATCAGAGGGAGGAGGAGATGGAGGAACAGCACCAAAATCGTCCAGGCTTGAGTTCGAGACGAAGGTTTGAGCAAAGAATTCAGTTTTGGCAGGAGAAGAGACGGCAACTGAGCCAACGTAATGGAAAAAGAGGAGGAAAACAAGAGGAAGTAACGTTGATGAAGAGATTCTCAGCGAGAAGAATTAAAATTAGATAGGTTTTCAAATTTGTGTCGGATGAAGGAATTTTTGGCGAGTCGAAGAACAGGTTTTGCACGATTCCGAGCAGAAATATAAGCTGAATGAGAATCAGGAGTTGGATGGCGAAGGTACTTTCAGAAGGACTCCTTTCTGTTGCGGATAGCATTAGAACAAGTAAAGTTAAACCAAGGTTTTTTTTTGCATTAGTAGTAGGAATAGGATATAGAATATACTATACCCGACAGAATCACCTCCGTGATGCGCTCAGCACACCCGGAAGGGCGTCGGTCACCGAAGCAGTAATCATTCCATGCGAAATTAGAGAAGTACTACCTCAGGGCCTTCCAATCAGTGGTGCCAAAGCAAAGTGCCAAAGGCGAGAGTGGAGCGATAGGACAGGAGACAGATATAAGATTGTGGTCGGAGGAGCGCCACGGAAAAAAGTTGGACAGGGTAAGAAGAGAGATGAGAGGTAAGAAATAAATAGAGAATGTTGGGCATATTTCCAAGTGATCGGGGATATGAATAAGGTGCTGTCCAATCCGTTCTACTGTTGGTCATTTACAATAGAAACGTTGTAAGCTAGTTTACCAGGGATGTTAGTGAAATGAGAAAAAAGCCAAAGGTGGTGGTGAACATTGAAATTTCCTAAAATGGAGAGTTCAGCAAAAGGACAGTGGGATAGGCTGTATTCCACTTTGGAAGTGAGGTAGTCAAAAAATTTGGGATAGTCAGTAGAATTAGGAGAAAGGTAGACATCGCAGATGTATTTAGTTCGAGATTGACATGTAAACCATAGCTAGAGGGAATAGAATTTCGGAGGATTCGAGTTCGGGAATACGAGAACAAGTTTGATCTTTGGGTACATATACGCAACATTCACCTTTGGAATGAAATTGAGTATAAATAAAGTAAGCGGATGCAAAAAAGGGGCTGCTGTCAATCGTCCCAGACACTTGAGTTTCAGCGAGGAATAGAAGGTGAGGTTTGAAGGAGGAGAGGTGGTGTTTCAACAGATTGAAATTTGAGGAAAGGCCACGAATGTTGCAGAAGTTTGTGAAAAGTGAATCAGGCAGAGCCCCAGAACATCTGGAGTGGGCGGAAAAAGATCCAGCCCCGCTGTCCTGGTCTGCGTTCCTAGTATCAGCAGCAGGGGAGCTAGAAGTGGGGACATTTATGGTCCCTTTCCCAGGGGACACCCAGGCTCTTGAAGTTGTCTTTTTTTAATTTTGAAAGGATTAAATATTGTTTAAGATACATGTATGTGTAGTGAAGAATTGGAAGAGAAGTGAATGTTTGAGACCATACTGGACTGCTCACAGAGTAGATGAGAAACGGAAAAAGATCAGCTAAAGATGACAGTGATAGGAGAAATGGGCGTTCCAATACTCCCTTTCTTCTATCTAACGTTTCCCCAGAGTACTTCCTGGTAGATTGGTGTCTATAATCTCCTGCTTACATTTCCTTTTGTTTGAAATTTTCTAGCAATTTGTGATACTGTCTTTCTAACGGGTAGATCCCTACAGTTATGCATATTCTTTGCAAAAGTTCCTCTACACCTTCGTTGCAGAATTTTTCACATGAAACCAGTCAATGATCTTGATTTTTTGTTCCAGCTTCAAACGCGGCATCACCGTTTGAGGGTTCAGTCACATTGTACCGTATAGGTATGTGCATATAGGAATATGTGGAATAAAAACCCCAGTAATAAAATATACATTCATTATCATTAAAAAATAACGGACAAATAAAAATAGGGACACACACACACACACACACACACACACATATATATATATATATATATATATATATATATATATATATATATATATATATATATATACAGTATACAAAGGGTGTCCCATAAGTCTGGAACCATAAGGTAAAGTAAGTAATTCATGTTTTTCAGTTTATGCAAGTGCCCATGATGTCTTTGAGTAAGGAAGAACTGCATCCAGGTAATTCTGCTCGTAGGAAATCGGAGTCAGAGGGAGGTCGCTGAGGAATTTAACAGATTGCATCCGGACCGCGCGCCGATAACACACAGCTGTGTCGGCAAACTTGTAACAACGTTCAGGGAAACGGGATCCATAGGAGATAAGCCACGCAGTAGGCCTCCGAGGACATCCACCGACGATGACACAGCCGCTACCATCCTCGCGCATTTCAGTCCCCAAAAGTCTCTTCGGCGTTTTTATTGCCGTTTTTATCATTTTGCCCTATGGTTCCAGACTTACGGGACACCCTGTATATATATATATATATATATATATATATATATATATATATACATAGTATAATGAAAAGGACGACCCATGTTGCTTTAGATCATTTATTGTAATTAACTAAACATCTTCGGGACACCAGTTTCCATCTTCAGTTGCTAAAATATTAAAATAAACACTAACCCAGTAAATAAATTTAATAAATTTAAAATAACACATAACAGCACAATTTTTAAGATACTGTGGTAAGCTAATTTGGATGATAAAGCAGAGATCCAACCTTGAGCGTGGCAACCTCAGAGCAACTGGATGAAAACATGACAGGGTAAAGACAAGGAATTGGTTTTTTTTTGGTTCCTTAAAAGGTGAATAGTTTCATGGAAGATTGTTCGTTCAGGGATGGTTTTGTTTTATGAATATAGAGTGTTTCTAAAATCTTTAAATCTGAAGTCGTTTGGCCAACTGAAAGTATTTCAAAGTCTTTGAAATGGATGGGAAAACTTTTCTGAATGTTGACGTATAGTCTGTTGGTTCTATGTAGAAAACCTTCATGTTTGTCTATTCTTTGTTTAAGTTGTAGAGATGTTTGCCCTACATAGCTAGCTTGGCAGTCAGCACACATAAATAGTTAAAGCAGAGAGGACTTTAAGTAGCTTGAAAGAATTTCTATGTGACGCAAAATGAAATGCTTTGACTGGAACTCGAATTTATTCCTATAAACGGAAAGTTACACTGGAGGAAAGAACCAGTGAAAAGAGATATCAGGGAAGAAACAAGTTTTGGGTGAGATGCACCCAAATATGGAGTTTTATGTAAACTGGAAGTTATGCAACAATAAATACTAGATGAATTGGATGGAATATATTGTGAAGGAATTTGTTAAATGTTAGTTGAAAACTGTGAAAAAGGAATAGGTTCACAATAAAGAAATTCTGAAAGTATGAAATTTTATCATGAAAAAACAGCGTAAGATTCTAGTTTCCAGACTCGAGACTTTGAAATCAAAAGGGATGTAACTAAAATAGTTTGTACTCAATGAGGTGGTATTTTCTTCCGGTATACGGAGGTGAAAAAATAATTATGAACTCTGTGAACTGCAAGTCAAGAAAGGACAATCTGTGGTCATCTTCATTCTTAGGTGTAAATTTAATATTAGGATGACGGTGATTGAGTTAATTTAAAAACAAGTGTGCGTGATTTTGCTCTCTAAATATTACAAAACAAATGTCTACATAACGTTTATATAAAGCAGAACAAAATTCAAGGGGACAGTCTTGAATTCAGGATTGTTCATGGTGACATAAAAATACAATTAGCAAAAGAAGGGGTAAGGGGTGATCCCACAGCCATACTGTCAATTTGTATATGTAGTTCTTTATTAAAAACAAACACAGGAGCACCCACTGTCAAGTCTGTTAGTTTACGAAAAGTGTTTGTCCATGCCCATCACATTATCAACAAAATTTAAAAATTGATCACAAATAATTTTGGTAGTTTCTTGAACTGGAATATTGGTGAGCAACGACTGAACTTCAAAACTAGTCATATAGTAGTTATGATAAGTATTAGGCAAAGATTTAATTACCTCAAAAAATGCAAAGGAATTTAAAGATTTCTATATATTTTTATTTTTTATTAGCAAAAGAGTGAATAATTTGTTATTTGATGTGGAAATGAGCGATGCAACAGTAAACGTAAAATAAGGAAACCTTGAAATTAGAAAACAACCGAAATATATTTCCTTATTTTCCTTCTATTTTTATTCTTCCTAAAACATAAAAAGGAATAATAAAAACCTTGATAAATTTTGTCTGAAAAGAAATGCAGAAGCAATTCCGTAATCACCTTTATGTGTTGAACACGGTACAAAAGTGTGTACGCACATAAATTGCAATCAAAATGATTACGAAGAATCAAAGTGACAATGCTGATTTAGGGATAAAACTATTTTAGCTTTGTTCTTAAATATGAAATGCAAAATATCGCATTATCGTACAACTTTTTTTTCGCTGTATATTCTCTATATTAAAATTTTAAGTTATGTTGTGGGTTTATATACAGTATGTAGCACGATAATATTTATGTAATATGTATTTGGGAAGATTTATGGTGTACGCGAAGTATGGCTCCAAAACAAACCAGGGATAAGCAAAGAGCGATTTTCTTAAACTTTCTTAAAGATATTGCCTTCTTGACTGTTTCTCTTTAATATAAAAGCACAACACAACACAACTTTGCATGTAAGTTCGTAAACCTTCTGCTTACATTGATTAAGACCCTATACTTCATGCCTGTATATTATAAATGCCGTGTATTATAAATGCCACGCTACACAGCAAATCAGCGAGAAGTATGGAAATCCAACAGAATTTAAAGTGTATATTTTATAAAACATAAAGTGAAAGTTGCTATTTTGTAACTACAGCATAAGTATATTTTTAATGCAATAAAAATACTTAAAATTTAGTATTTTATTTTTCCAGAATGCAACCAAATACCCTAAGGCTGCACATCCACCACTTCTGCCGTGGCTGGTTATGTTCATCTCGCTAACATGCACACATGCACATACCAAGACCATCAGATTATCCCCTGCACCCTTCAAACAGAGGAAGTTGGTTCCAAAAGTCTTTTAAATACTCAACTTTAAATGAAAAGAGTTACTTATAAATTTACTGGGCTGTGTTTCAGTGATGGATTAAACTCGCTAATGCATGAGAGGATAATATGCAATAGAGAGCCAAGCGTAGCCAACCACTGGAGGAAAATTTTGAAAAATGTCTTGGAAACCAATGAAAGCACACTACGTTCAAGGATTGTTTCCAGATTTATTTTCCTTTGAGGGTTCGGGTTCGGTGATGTGAATAGAAATTTGAAAAGGGTTTCCTGGTCTGAAAAGGTTGAAAATCACGATTACAGAAACCTAATATTAGAATGACAAATCCTAGTAAAAACTGCAGTGTTAATGAGAAGGGACTTCTTTTACTAGTATAAATTCGGCGCCAACTATAGCTACAAGTACGAATAATAATCCCACTTGCTTTTAGTCTAGAATAACAAAATGTAAACGAAAGATTTTTTGTGGGATTTTTAAAGTCCTCAGCGAAAGACAAATTTGATAAATATACGTAGAGTATTTAAGTTTCAGGCTTAGCCCATTGTAGCGTGTCGCGTAATTATTAGTGCGTGCTTTAGTAATATATGCCTAATATATATATATATATATTATATATATATATATATATATATATATATATGAAAAGAAGGACCAACACAACAGCAAACATTTTCGTTTATTTTTTGTACTTCAGACGTTTCGACAAATCTTTTGTCATCATCAGTGAATTATAAATCTTAAAACCTTAAAACAAAAATAAGAATAAATAATTAAAATTGCATCAAAACAAAGAAAATTAAAATCATTAAAATTACATCAATACAAAAGAAAATTAAAATCATTAAAATTAAATTAAATTAAAATTACCTCAACTGGTAAATACACAACGTTCACGTCAACCTCCATAAAATTATTTTATGGAGGTTGACGTAAACATTGTGTATTTACCAGTTGAGGTAATTTTAATTTAATTTAATTTTAATGATTTTAATTTTCTTTTGTATTGATGTAATTTTAATGATTTTAATATTGATGTAATTTTAATTATTTATTCTTATTTTTGTTTTAAGGTTTTAAGATTTATAATTCACTGATGATGACAAAAGATTTGTCGAAACGTCTGAAGTACAAAAAATAAACGAAAATGTTTGCTGTTGTCTTGATCCTTCTTTTAATCTGTAAGCTCCATTTCCCTAAGGAGAAGTCAATAGCTTTGATATATATATATATATATATATATATATATATATATATATTCATATTATTCTGCAGGAAGGAGAGGACAAGGGCGAATGCCGGCAAAAGCGCCCCTCCCAATAGAAAAAGAAGAGATCCAAAACCAATATTCAGAGTTTTCGAGATGCTAAGACACTGCGTTTGAATGATTGGATGTCATAGACAATGGGAAAGATGGATTAAGGAAGATTATTCCACATTTGACCGGTTGAGTAGATGAAAATACCGATTAACCCTTGCGTTAGAGAGTTCGACAAAAGAGGAATGAGAAGGTGACTAAAGCCTGGTACTGAGTGCTCTCCTTAAAGGAGGAAGCATTCAGTTAGATAGTTCAGAAGAGCAGTGTCCGTTATAATAGCGATAGTGAGAGAGAGTGGAGCAACATTGCGAGGAAGAGAGAGGGATTGAAGACAGTCAGTAAGGGGCAGGGAAATAATGAGATGAAGAGACTTTGATTCCACCCGGTCAAGTACGGCTGTGTGGGTTGAGCCACCCCATACTTGAGAAGCATACTCCATACAGGGGCGAACAAGACCCCTTTACAGAGATAGCAATTGAGCGAAGGTGAAGAAACTGCCGAGCTGTACAGCACACCTAACCTCTTAGAAGCTGTTTTAGAAAGAGAATATACTGTATGTGAACTTTCCAGGAAAGATCACGAGGAAAGGAAACACCAAGAATGTTAAGAGAAGAAGAATGATTGAGTTGTGTAATGTTGAAGGTAAAAGGATAGTCGTGTGGAAGATTGGGAGGAGTAGACAACTGGAGGAACTGAGTTTTTGAAGAATTGAAAACCACAAGGTTTCTCTGCCCCAGCCACAGGTGGAAGAAAGATCAGAGGTCAGGTGTACCATAGCCGTTATACGCGAATCATGAAGTGATTGTCGAGGGGACGTTTTGTGAAGCGGGTGGGGAAGTGAAGAGTGTAATCATCGGCATAGGAGTGAATAGGACAGGAAATGAGAATTAAAAGATCATTGATAAATAAAAGGAAAAGAATGAGTGACAGGACAGAACCCTGAGGAACACCGCTGTTAATAGCTTTAGGAGAAGAACAGTGGCCATCTACAACCGCAGCTATAAATCGGCCAGAAGGAAAATTAGAGATGAAGGCATAGATAGAAGGTTCGGATCGGAAGGAAGGCAGTTTCGAAATTAAAGATTTGTGACAGATTCTATCAAAAGCTTCAGAGATGTCAAGCGCAATAGAAAAAGTTTGACGGAAATCCCGAAAAGAGAATGACGAAGAGGCAGAGAGATATGCAAGAAGATCGCCAGTCAAGCGTCTCTTGCGGAACCCATATTGACGATCTGAAAGAAGATTGTGAGAAGAGAGGTGTTTAAGAATCTTCCGATTAAAGATAGATTAAAAAACTTTGGAAAAGCAAGAAATCAAAGCAATTGGACGATAGTTGGAGGGTTGAGAGCAGTCGCCCTTCTTTGGGACATGCGAACTTCCACCAGAAGGGAAAGTACCAGATGAAAGATAAAGAGGAAAGAGTTTGTTTAGGTAGGGTGTCAGCACAGAAGCATAGTTTTTAAGAAAAATAGGAGGAACACCTTTAGGACCATACGCCTTCATAGAGTTGAGCGCAGATAGGGCAGAAAGAACATATTTGGAAGAGATTCTAATTTCAGACATTAAAATCAGAGGAAAGAGGAGATGGAGGGTTGAATTGTAAGCGAAAGTTTGAGCGAAGAGTTCAGCTTTGTCAGGAGAAGAGACGGCAACTAAGTCGTCGAAAGGGAAAAGAGGAGAAAAAGAAGTAGTAAAGTTGTTGGAGAGGTTCTTCGCTCGATGCCAGAAAGAAAGAGGACTAGAATTGGATAGGTTTTCAAATTTGTGTCGGATGAAGGAATTTTGGCGAGTGGGGGAACGAATTTTTCACGATTCCGGGCAGAAATATAAGCTGAATGAGAGTCAGATGTTGGATGGCGACGGTACCTTCTGGAAGCCTCCTCTCTGTTGCGGATAGCATTAGAACAAGTGAAGTTAAACCAAAGTTTTTTTGCATTAGAAGTTGGAGTAGAATATGGAATGTACGCCTCCATACCCGAGAGAATCACCTCCGTGATGCATTCAGCACACTCGGAAGGGCCCACCTACGAAGCAGTAATCATTCCATGGGAAATCACAGAAGTACTGCCTAAGGGCTTCCCAGTCAGCGGCGCCAAATTCGTATGTGTATATTCTTATGTGTGTGTGTGTGTGTGTGTGTGTGTGTGTGTGTGTGTGTGTGTATTCCTAAAATGTCAAATTCCTCCTACTTTTTCGTCGGTGGTATTTGAGGTTACATTAGCGCCTACATGTGATGTTTTTTAATTTTGAAATTTTTAATCTTTTACACTTGCGTTGATGTAGGGAGGGATTCCATTCATTAAAAATGTGCTCTTTTAATGATTATTTCTTTGAATTTCACTCATATTAGGATTTTAATTAAAAAACTCGAAATCAAGTTACTACTATTTCATCCTACCTCAGGATTTGACACTCAGATATTTGTTTTACTTTAGGTGAGGTTAAGTTAACTTAACCTAACATAAATTGAACCCCGAAAACATCTACAACAAAATAGTAGCTATTTTCGGTGTAGGAGGAAAGTGATACAAAAGATAGCACCGAATATGAGCGAGTGCAACTTTTATATATATATATATATATATATAATATATATGATGAATAAAACCACGAAGGAAAGGAAACACAAAATGGTGCTCAAGCGCTTTCGTCTAATGACATCCTCAGGAACACCATTTTGTGTTTCCTTTGCTTCGTGGTTTTATTCATCATAAATATTTTTCACGTGTTACTTTCGTGAAATAATTTTCATATATATATATATATAAATTTAAGCAGAAAGCCACAGACAAGAAGGAAAGAAACATCCATCATGTTGGAAAGGGACTATATTTTGTATATTGCAACGTTTCAAGCACAAACTATGCTCATCTTCAGGCAAAAATTCTAAAAAGTTAAAAACATATTAAAAACCATAATGACATATTAACAAAATAAAGTAGGGAAAAAATTCACAAGCTTTAAAAACTAAAAGTCACACTAAAAAATTATAAAAAGTTAATTAAAAACCATAATAACAATTTTTGGTTAGTTTGCTTTCCCCTTTCTCCAAAAATGAGTATACTATTTCTGATTCCACGTCTTTTCAAAGGGAACGCCTTGATAAGAAATTTAACTCGAACCATTACTTGGTAAGTTTTGACGTTAGTTCCCTGTTTACCAATATCCCTGTGGACGAAACTCGTCAAATTATCCTTGACAAGGTTTTTAGTAATTCCTCCAAATTTCAAAGTTTTGATAAAAATGACCTTAATTCTATGTTAGAGTTAACTCTTAAAGGTAGTACTTTTATATTTAATGGAGATATATACCAGCAGACTGATGGCGTGGGCATGGGATCTCCGATCGGCCCATTGGCTGCAGATTTTTTCATGACTTTTTTAGAAACCAAAATGTTTACCTAGCCTCCTACCCCTATAAGGCCTATTTTTTATAGACGATATGTGGATGATATTTTTGCAGTTTTTACTGATGCTAACAGTGCTCATCAATTTTTTACGTTTTTAAATAACTTACATCCAAACATAAAGTTTACTCTGGAGGAAGAATCAGACTCCAAGCTGCCTTTCTTGGATTTACTGATTAGCAGAGAGAGTGACTCTATTATTACTTCAGTCTTTCGTAAGAAGACGTTCACCGGTCTTGGACTTAATTTTTTAAGTTATTGTGATTTTAAATACAAGCTGGCATCTGTTAACACCCTACTTAACCGAGCGTATAATTTATGTTCTAACTATCAGTCTCTGCATAATGAATTTGTTTTTTTAAGAAAATATTTTGTGAATAATGGTTATCCTTTGCAGATTGTAGAAAACGCTATCAATAGATTTCTAGCTAGCATTTACAAACCAAAAATGTCTAATTTTAACGTTCCTAAAGATGTATATTATCTTGTGCTCCCAGAAATGGGATATCTGAATTCCTATTGCCGTAATAACCTTGTGCCACTTCTTAGTAAATTTTATTGTCAAATAGATTTTAAACTAGTATTTGTTAACCGTCGTTCTATTGGCTCATATTTTAATGTTAAAGACCGTGTATCGGATGCTCTGCGCAGTGCTGTTGTTTATGAATTTAAGTGTCCCCGATGTGATCGGAGCTATATTGGTAGCACTGTGCGGAGCCTCGAGTCGCGTTTCTGTGCCCATATGGCCATAAGCCATAGAACTGACAAACCATTGAGAACTAAAGAAGCTTCAGCTATACGCAGCCATGTTATTCTATGCAAAGTCGATATAACTTTAGCTAATTTTAACATTTTAGATTCCGCTCCGTGTGAGCAAACTTTAAGACTTTTAGAATCCCTGTATATTAAAACTCTCTCCCCTTCGCTTAACTCTGATATTTCATCCGTTCCCCTCCGTCTAAATTGAACATCTTGAACAACCAACCTTTACTTGTTTTTAGATACTTCTGTTTTTTCAGTTTTGCCTCGGAATCTGTGCTGCTTAGACTTAAGGTGTGTTCCTTTTAGTGTGGGTTTTTAATTTTTTTAGTTTTTTAAAAAATAGCTTGTGAATTTTTAGTTTTTTTTGGGGTTTTACATTTTCTATTTTATAACTGTTATTCATTGTTCGTTTTTAGTGTCACTTTTATTGCTTGTGAATTGTTCCCTATTGTTTTATAATTGTTATGGTTTTTAATTAACTTTTTATAATTTTTTAGTGTGACTTTGTTTTTAAAGCTTGTGAATTTTTTCGCTACTTTATTTTGTTAATATGTCATTATGGTTTTTAATGTTTTTAACTTTTTAGAATTTTTGCCTGAAGATGAGCATAGTTTGTGCTTGAAACGTTGCAATGTACAAAATATAGTCCCTTTCCAACATGATGGATGTTTCTTTCCTTCTTGTCTGTGGCTTTCTGCTTAAATTGAAATTGAAGCTTGCCAGAAGCGGCCTTCACCAATATGTATATATATATATACTGTATGTATTTATTTATTTATTTATGCCTTTAAGCCTGTTTCATCTCTTCAGCGAAAGCACAACGTTTATCAGATTTCTCTAGATGTCTGTTCGAGGTAAATGACACAAACTTATTACAAAAATAATATATTACGTCAATGAGTTCAACACCAAAGAAAATACAATGAAAAAATAAAAATTTTACATCAATGAAATGACATTTGAGACACTTTCTTTAGAATTTGTAGTTTCAGAATTAACAATTAAAAGTGAATTAGAATATAATTTAGTTAACTTTTAGCACTTATCTTATTGACAGCAGTAACCTTCCTTTGTGGATGAGATTACATTCTTATAACTAAAATTTAGAACTCTGAAATTTGGACTTTCCTATTTTTCTAAAAATAAGATGTATAATGTAGAATTGTACGCTGATTTCAAAAATATAAGTCTTGTTTGGAGAAATTATTATTGTAAAAGTTACACGGTGTTCTAGTTTACGTATAGTTACTATTTTAAAAGTTACAGTACATGGTGTACTAGTTTACCTATAGTTACTGTAGAAAAATCTTTTTCACATTGCCCACAACACAGTTGTAGACTTCAACAACTACTTAAGAGAGGTAAGTAACCGAACCTAACACATTACGTTGAATCTATGTGGAATAAAGCCAAACGAAGGAATAAGACAGTCAGGGACTCACCGGCAAATGATTGATACCTACTTGTGCGAATTCATGTGGCGACAGAAAAATAATGGTCGAAATCTATTCATACAAATACTTAGTGACATAAGCCAATATTGTCATACTAAAGAATACAATAACTCTTGTATTAGTTTTCAGTTGTATTGTTATAGTTTTTGACCTAATATAAAATTACAATAACAAACATAACTTTTGAACCGCTCATTTCTCAAAAAAAAAAAAAAATTTACATTTTTTAAATTAGCGTAAAAATCTACATTAAATATCTTATCTTTTCAAAAAAATTGGAAGCAGTCCAGATATCGGAAAAGCTCCCAAAATTTTTGTATAACACACTTTACAAATGTTACTTTAATCAGGTCTTTTCGGTTTTACGTCCGGCATTGGATTTTTTCCGTTTTTGGTATAGACGTAAATTTTTACGCTGATTCCATTTCTACAATCCGTTTCTTGGAGAAATAAACACGAAAAACGTTATGGCCCAAAACTTGTATTCAAATATCCACCTATATTTAACCTAACCTAAACTACTTCTGTTTGTATATCAAACAGCTCGAAGGGTACAGCTTCAGTCACAAAACGGTGAACCACAGCGAAAACTTTATGGACCCTTCAACTGGAGCGCGCACGCAACGGATAGAGTCGACGTGGAACCAACTCAAACGCGGTGAAAAGCGCCGGTGTGGTACGCACCGCTCCATGATTAACTCGTATCTCTGCGAGTTTCTCTGGCGTCGCCGACATGCAGGCGAAGATCTAGTGCGCCAAATGCTGAACGATATTGCGCAGTTTGGCAAGTAGCAAACTTTGGTTTGTGTTCCGTTCTGTGTTCTGGAAACCCGTAAACGTAATAAACTTGCACATAACTTTTTTCATGTTTATTTCTCCAAGAAACGGATTGCGGAAATGGAATCAGCGTGAAAATCTACGTCTATACCAAAAATATGAAAAAAATCCAATGCCGGACCTAAAACCGAAAAGATCCCTTTAATCCGACATAATATATATATTTTATACTTAAGTTGTATGGAAACCATAAGAGGCGTGTTTTCTTTGCGCTTATTATTTTTTTAAGGTGAAACAATCTTTGTCTATTGAGCCACACACGAATTTCGGATCTTTTCCTATATAGCGCCCCTAATTTCTTCTTTTTACTTGTACGCCCTTGGCAATTGGTTGGGTTAATTCATGATATTTTCGTTAAAACTAACGAAAATATCACGACAACCTAACCAATCATCAAGGGTGGACAGTTGACCTAACCGGGTATTCAATTAAGACAGTAAAACAATGGGGGTGCTTTAATTTCTATAACATTTAATTTCTATAACATTTTCTTTACGAAGCGATTAAGGTTGATTATTTTATTTCTTTATTTTCATTTATTTGACACGATTTTACGTTGAGATCTTTATGAAGCCCCACCTAGAAATGCACTGCTATTTTAGCTATTCTACTCTAAGCGATAAATCGTTTGATTTCTGCTGCCTTTCTTGAGTCTTGCATTTGTAATTACTGCATCAACCCCGGTTTTAACTAGCGCCCCCCCCCCTGTTCGCCAACACACACACATTCGAATCCCCCCAAAATAAAGGACAGACATAACTCTTTCACAAAATAACTTTTTATTGGACTAATTGTTGGAACTTCAGAACCAAAACAAAGACTCAAATTTCTGAATTTTACAAATCCTTCATCACGTAAATAGAATAACTCACTTAAGAGAATGTAATTATGATACTATGAACAGGAAAAATACAAATTAAATTGCACAACTGCCATAAATAAACTATTTTTATTTATTTCTTTATTTATTTCTTATTTTTATTTTTTTGCAGGCGCTCATGCCGCCCCTCCACAAATGCCGCCCTGTGCGGCTGCCCATATTGCCCATATGAGGAACCGCCACTGTTACAGACATACTGTATAGCGTACACTTTCTCGTCCTTTTTGTTTGGACCCTAAACCAGTGAAACTCAGCCACGTCTAATAGGTCGAATTGTTATAATATTTAATTTATTATTTTCCGTCTAGTTCCTAGTGTAGCCGGTATTTTTTGTAATTGTTATCTGAAATTATTCAGAATTAAACAAACAGTTGAATTCATTGCTAATTCACATGGGTATTTCATATAAATCAGTTTACAATAGAATTTCATAAGTTTCTTTCGAAAGGACATTTTTTTCGCTTCAGCGCCATTTTGTCTCGCGTTCAAGTGTTTCATTTTCTTGAACAATTCGCTTCGTTTGCATGAGCAATCGTCTTTGGTTTGATTATAATCATTAATCAACTTTATTACATTCCTCATACACCACAATATATATATAAGGTTGTAACATATATTCTGCTCGAATTTTTAGTTTATTCACAACAAAAATTAAATGACATAATGACAAATTAATCATCAATATAATTCCCTTTTTCTATAACCACCTCCCACCTGTAGAAAAGTTTTTTTATGCCACGTTCGAAGAAATCCCTTGGTTTCGAGTTAAAAAAGCGATCACTTCGTTTTCGATAGCTTCCTTGGATTGCAACTTTTGTCCATCTAGGTGGTGTTGCAGACTTCTGAATAAATGGTAGTCTGAAGGTGCGATGTCCGGAGAATAAGGTGGATGAGGCATTTTTTCCCAACTAAATGCCTCCAATTGGGCAGTGGTGATTCGAGCAGTGTGAGGGCGCGCGTTATCCTGGTGGAATACAACACCTCTGCGATTAATTAATGCAGGACGTTTTTCTTGTAATGCCATCTTCAATCGTTGGAGTTGTTGGCAGTAGACTTCAGCTGTGATTGTTTGGTTATCTGGCAGAAGCTCAAAATGAATAATTCCTTGCATATCCCACCAAACGCATAGCAAAATTTTCTTTGGATGGGGTCCATTCCTTGGCTGAGGTTCAGGTTTTGTTTCACGGCTAAGCTACTGATATCGACGCTTAATATTGTTATAAAGAACCCATTTTTCATCCCCAGTGACGATCCGATTCAAAAACGGTGCCTGCAGTTGCCGAGAGTGCAGTGATGTTCGTTGATAACGCCAGTACACATTTGAAAATTTGTCGATCGAATTTTACAAACTAGTTGGTGATTCTATATAATTTGAGTGCGCTGATCTAAAAAATATAGTTAGTTTTTCCCTATCACGTATGGTTTTCTTACTACAAGGTGTCATAAATCCCCCATTTATCCCCAAATGTGAACCATCTTATCGAGACCAACATTGGATTGCACATGTTAAACCATAAATTTTATTATAGACTACAGTAACGCTTACATAATAATGTAGGGTAAATATATATAACAACCAGTTCCGTTCCCTGCAAAATACTCTCTCCCATCCCATCAATGGGTGGTTAACATTTGGGGACATTTGGATGAGGTATTACAACACCCCTTGTAGCACGAAATCTTTAGGTGATAGAGTAAAACCTAATTAAAGCAGAATTAAATACCTCCTAGCTCTTAGACAAGCATATTGCTTGTTTATGAAAGAATAAAAAAATAATTGAAAGAAAAAAATATATTTATTTATCTTTACTTGCAAACATTTCAGGACTTATTCCAAAGACTTAAGACTACGAAGGTAGATCTGACTAATGACGACTAAACCGGTGCTTCTTTGATGTTTTCTTATGCTGTGCGTTAGGCTGATCTCGTTGCAGACACCAGCAGTAATCCGCCATCATATTTGTATGCCATCTTCCTTGATATCTTCTTTCCATGGTTTTGATGTCCTGGTGAAATCGTTCCCCTTGCTCCTCACTGACATCTCCGAGATTTTCGGGAAAACGGTCAAGATGCGAAAATAACTTTCAGGCTCATGTTGCAGCCTAAGGTGCAAAACTTTTTAAGCATATTTTCCACCAGTCTTTCATAATTTTGGCTTTTGTAGTTTCCCAAGAAGTTTTCAACAACATCTTTGAAACCAAGCCATGCTTCTTTTTCTTTATTGGTCATTGTGTTCAGGAAATGATCGTCTGTCAATAACTTTCTAATCTGAGGACGTATAAAAACACCTTCCTTTATTTTCTCGTAGCTAATCTTTGGATATTTTGAACAAATGTACTTGAAACACCTTCTCTATTCAATGCTTTGACATACTGCTTCATCAAGCCTAACTTAATGTACAAGGGTGGTAGGAGGATTTTATTTGGTTCAACTAGATGTTCATGTAAAATGTTCTTTGATCCTGGGGTAAGATTCTCCCCTAGGAGGCTAAGTTTTCCTCTTCCAGTGCTGGTTACGTGCTCGACTATCCCATTCGTAGATGAAACATGGCATCTTAGTGTATCCTGATTGCTGCCCAAGTAACATGCAAAGGACTTTGAGATCCCCACACAATATCCATCTGTGATTTTGATACTGAATTTTTTCCAGAAGCAGTTTCATGTTATCATAGGTCTCTTTTAAATGAGTAGAATGGGCCACTGGGATTGATGCATATTTGTTACCGTTATGCAGTAACACTCCTTTTAGACTGGTTTTAGAGGAATCTATAAACAACCTCCAGTCACTGGTTTGGTATTCGATGCTTAGCTTGCACACTAATCCTGTGATGTCCTTGCAAAATACCAAGGGACCATCTTCTTCGAAAAAAGGCACGAAGTCTTTTTCACGATTTCTGTACCAAGCGAAGTATGTGTCGGATGCCAATAAATTGTTCTCCTGCAATCTAGACCCCAAAAGTTCTGCAGAGTCCTTAGGCAGATTCAAATCCCTGACTAAGTCATTTAGTTCGGCTTGGGTTAATGGTTTAGGAGGATCTCGGTCAGCTGTTGGCTGTTCATAAACATCATCATTGTCTGGATTTGAATCAGAATCTGAATTGTATTGACCCAGACTCTCGGGTGGGCGGGGAATAGGAACTTCTGGACCATAGGGTACCGGCCTTATTGCAGATGGAAGACTTGGGTATTGAAGGTTCTCTTTATTCTTTGCATTATAACCTTTAACATTGCAAGAACAGAAGTAGCAGTCGTCGGTATGGTTTCTAGGCTCGCGCCATACCATAGGGATCCCAAATGGCAAACTTTTCTTTTTACCTTTGCTCCAATTCCTTAGTGCGCAACACACGTAAGACAAACCTTGTGTGGAGCCCAACTTTTATCTTGATCCCCTAATTTAATTCCAAAATAAGCATGATAAGCTCTCTTAATGAAGGTCGTTACATTTGTCCTTTGTTTTACAACATACCGACCACAAATATAACAAAATATGTCTGAACTATGGGTACATCCTCTAGAAGCCATTATTAAAATTTTAAAGACAATGTTAGAATTATCTATCTGAAAAATATGAAAAAACGAAATTAATTAAAGATAAAAAAGGTAAAAAATTACAAAACGCCCCAAATTGTTTTAATTGTTTTGCTAATAACTAAAACTGTGAGAGAAAAAAACGTAGCAATTTTGAATTCAGCGCAGCGAACTGCTTCAGAATCACAACTCAAAATAAAGAAATCGATTTTCATGCAGACCGGTGTATCTTTCAGACTGAAGTCTCCATTTCCTACACAGCCATTCGCTCATAACATCATTTCCATAAACTCTTTGAATGTTTCTTGCGGATTCACTAGCGTTAGATCGTTTATGGAACTCATACAGCATCACATGTCGAATATGCTCTTTCGTGGGCTCCATGTTTTTCAATTACTGTACAGTAATATTGTAAGGGTGGCATTGTAACTGTATGAAAATCACCAGAGAAAATATTCATTAGCCTAATCCTACACTAGCCTAAGTCATTCTGTATCGTGATAAAACATGTGCGAACCTGTCGCCGCGTGTATTTTGCAACATTTCTAAAACTATTTCACACTATCTTGAGGTTATTCTATTATCTATCGTCCGTTTTCTAATCGAGCAGAATTTATGTTACAACCTGATATATACATGATGAAATCATATTTTCTTTTAAACTTTTGTTAATATAAATTATTACCATATTATTTTCTAATATGATCCGGTTCCCCTTAACATTGTTTCGAAGACGGGACAAAACTCTATCTAAAGAGTTTTTAGTGTTCATTTTCTGTACAGAATTGTGCATTATACACAACGAAAATCTCTTCTTGAAGTTGATTATTCCATACTTTTAATTCGTTTCTTTTAATAAAAAGCTAATTTATTGAATAATTGGTTTTACAATTTACAATGACCTAAATAATTGTGAAGCTGGACTATTTATTTTATTTAACTTAGCCATCACCTTTCCCATTTAAAAATTGGATCACCTGAATGAAGATCCATCACCCCAGCGTTTTTTAGTTAGCTTTATAAGTAGGCTGACCATACGTACCGTTTTGAACGGGACAGTACCGTTTTTTTTATGGGTTCTGTATGGGTTCTGTCACTGAAGAATAATTGTAAGCTCAATATGTTTATGTACTTACTTTTTCATGAATACAGAATATTGCATAACCCCCGTCCCTTTTTTGCCATCCCAATGTCCCGTTTTTGTCTCAAGGAAATATGGTCAGCCTATTTATAAGGCTAAGTAATGAAAATATCACGACTAAACCAATCGTTAGGTAAACTGTACGCCCTTGACGATTGGTCAGGTTAGGTCGTGATATTTTCATTAGTTAGCCTTATAAAGCAAACTAAAAAACGCTGGGGTAACGGATCTTCAGGTAATCCTAAAAATGTTTACTAACTTGAACACAAAATCGTTAGTTAGCCTTATAAAAAGGTTGACCATACGTACCGTTTTGAACGGGACAGTACCGTTTTTTTTATATTTCCTGGCCGTCCCGTCGTTTTAATAAAAATGTCAATTTTGTCCCGGTTTATGTACTTACTTTTTCATGAATACAGAATATTACATAACCCCCGTCCCTTTTTTGCCATCCCAATGTCCCGTTTTTGTCTCAAGGAAATATGGTCAGCCTACTTATAAAGCTAACTAAAGAAGGCTGGGGACCCTGATCTTCAGGTGATCCGTTGATTTCATTGCGCAATTCCACTTTTTCATAGTAAATATGAAAAAGCAGTCGAAGGAACTTCATTTCTTCAGACGCCAGTATAAGGCCTCGAATAACAATTAAAAATAAAAATTACAAACTAGTAATAATATATAAATTACCTATTGTTGCAGTACATGAATTAACGTAATTAATATAGTTACTATTTCTACTAATTTAAGTATTAAAATTTGAAATCCCTTCTGGCTGGTACGTGGTGAGATTTGAGTGTACGTTTTTAGAAATATACAACAGTTTTATGGTTTGGGTACGATAATTCATATCTGATCTGGCAACACTACTACAGACTGTAAACACGAGACCCAGCTGAGACAGAGCGCCTGCTTCCGTTATTTGTTTCCGCAATTCTCCTCAATATCGATAAGTTATGCGTTGTCTGACTTCATAACTCAGAGATAAATGTCCTGTATAGTGTATATATTGTATTATCAGAAAAGGCATGACCGCATAATATAAGGAAATCTCCTTGCAACTTTCAGAAATGAACGTGTTCTTACAGACTTACTCAATTTCTGATCAGTTTAGTTTAGCTTAGGTTAGTTGGGTAAGTTAGGTTAGGTTTGGATCACTACTGCAAGTGGACTGAGATCAAGGGCCGACTTCAGCTGCAGGCTAACCTGCAAAAATTGATTTAGCTTAGGCTACATTACAAGAACCGCAATCACCGTTGGCATGTAAATTGTTTATATACTGGCTGTTCCATTTAAACATGTAATGGGGGGGGGGACCTTTAAGCCTTTTTGAGACTTCTTTGTATCCCCCATCTGAATTTAACTTTGAGAATGGCATATATTATTTTACATTCGCCTGGTGCCAACTCCCTCCCCTTCAATTGATTTTTTCTAACCCCCCACACACAATTTAATTTTGCATCAGTTCAAAACCCCCCATGGTATTTTTAAATGGGACAGCCCTAAGGGTTGCTAGTTTATGTCCTAAAAAATCTTTCACTGCTTTTATGTTTTTCTTTCTGTTTCTTATAAATATTTATTTGTTTATAGGAACCTGCCTCTAAGAGAAACAGTTCCAGACCAGTGGTGGATGGGGATGATCTGGAGTCAGAACAGTCTGGCCAACATGACTAAACCATTTGCAGTTATGGGAACTTGTACATTATATCAGACTATATAAACTGTGTCAGAATGATGGTGTACCAAATAGAAATAAAAATTTGAAAACATAATTTGTATGTTTGTGTATATATGTACAAAATGGTGAGGGCTACACAATGAAAGGTTTGAATTACAATGATGTAACTAGGACCACAAATTTATGTCAGATTGCAACATAATCCCTACTAAATCTTAACGTTAAAACAACGTTGTATCTTCGTAAAGTCTTCGTAACATCACAATCCTTACTAAATCTCAACGTTGTATCTATATAAAGTATACATAATATCACAATTCTTAATAAATCTCCACGTTGAGGGTGAACGAGGATGTAAAAGACGACGTAGCCAGTGACAGTTAAAAACTGTCAAAATTTAGTTTCATTCATGGAAAACAAAAGTACTAACGAGGTTTCCGTACGTGGCTCATCGCCACTGAAAACAACAATGCTCCGTGATATCCTAGTCCACAAAATATCCAAATCCGTATTCATTTTGGTACAATTTTCCTTAGTTTGTACTGCAGACACCTCCAGTTCTTACCATTTCTGGTGCATGATTCTTCAGGAGAAAGATACAACGTAAGTTCGCGTTTCCTCCACGAGGCAGTAAAGATTTACCCGTATGAGTCACAGACACACTCGCACTACCTAAAGGTTGCTCTACAAAAACTGGACCAAAAATCACAAGTATTTCCATCGTAAACCGTCCGGAAACAGGATTATTTTAATATATCAGTATTCTGATTATTTTACAAAAATCAGAGTTCACTCATTTTACATTGTTGTTCTTTAATTTGAACTTAATTCATCTACTTTAATGAACGAGTTTAATTTGAACTTAATTCATCTATTTTAATGAACGAGTTAATTTTAATTTAATTCATCTTAATTCATCTGGGGTCTCTGCCTCATTCATTTTCATTATTTTCTGCAACATTCGTGGCCTTTTCTAAAATTTTCAATCTGTTGAACACCACCTCTCCTCCTCTAAACTTCATCTTTTCCTCACTGAAACTCAGGTGTCTGGGACGACTGACAGCAACCCCTTTTCTGTACCCTCTTACTTTCTCTATACTCAATTTCATAACAAAAGTGGATGTTGCGTATGTGTACGCAATGACCTAACTTGTTCTCGTATTCCGAACTCAAATCTTCCGAATTCTATACCCTCTGGCTACGGCTTACATGCCAATCTCAAACTAAATACATCTGCGCTTTTTACCTTTCTCTTAATTCTACTCACTATCCAAAATTCTTTGACTGACTCACTTCCAAAGTGGAATACATTCTTTTCCGCTCTCCTTTTGCTGAAATCTCCATTTTAGGAGATTTCAGTGTTCACCACCACCTGTGGCTTTTCTCTGATTTTATTTACATCTCTGGTGAACTAGCTTTCAACTTTTCTATCGTAAATTACCTAGATCAGATTGTACAGCACCCTACTCGTATCTCCGATTGCCTTGGAGATAGGCCCAACATTCTGGATTTATTTCTCGCCTCTCATCCTCATTCTTACTTTGTCAAACATTTTCCCCGTTCTGCTCCTCCGACCACAAACTTACATTTGTTTCCTGGCCTATCGCTCGAATTCGGTCTTTGGATCCTCCCAAGATGAGACACCTTTGGCACTTTGGCGTCGCTGATTGGGAAGCTCTGAGGCGGTACTTCTCTGATTTCTCATGGAATGATTACCGTTCCGTGACCGGGTCCCTTCTGAGTGTGCTGAACGCATCACGGAGGTGATTCTGTCGGGCATGGAGGCATACATTCCATATTCTATTCCTATTAACTTTACTTGTTCTAATGCCATCCGCAACAGAGAGGAGGCTTTCAGAATGTACCGTCGCCATCCAACTCTTGACTCTCACTCAGCTTATATTTCTGCCCAGAATCGTGCAAAATCTGTTCTTCCACTCGCCAAAAATAACTTCATCCTATACAAATTGGAAAATCTATCCGATTCTAATTCTCGCTCTTTCTGACATCTAGCTAAGAACCTCTCCAACAATTTTACTTCCTCTTCTTTCCCTCATCTTTTCCACTCCAACGGCTCAGTTGCAGTCTCTTCTGACAAAGTTGAACCCTTCGGTAAACTTTTGCTTCCAACTGAACCCTGGACGATTCCTTTGCTGTTCTTCCATCTCCTCCTCCCTCTGACTTTATTACTTCTGAAATTAGAATCTCTTCTAACGATGTTCTTTCTACCCTCTCTGGGCTCAACTCTATGAAGGCGTACGGTCCTAATGGTGTTCCTCCGGTTGTTCTTAAGAACTGTGCTTCAGTGCTGACACCCTGCCTATGCAAACACTCTCGTCTTTTTCTCTCATCTGGTACTTTTCCTTCTTGTTGGAAGTTCGTTTTCATTCAGCCCGTCCCAAAGACGGGTGACCGCTCTCAACCCTCCAACTATCGTCCAATTGCTTTGATTTCGTGCCTTTTTAAAGTTTTTGAATCTATCCTTAATAGGAAGATTGTTAAACACCTCTCTTCTTACAATCTTCTTCGCATCGTCAATGTGTGTTCCGCAAGGAAAGCTTGACTGGCGATGTTCTTGCATATCTGTCCTCCTGTCCTCTTTTCGGGATTTCGGTGAAACTTTTACATTGCCTAAGACATCGAAATCTTTTGATAGAATCAGGCACAAATCCTTAATTTCCAAACTGCCCTCCTTCGGCATCTAACTAAGAACCTTTCCAACAACTTTACTTATTCGTCTTTCCCTCCTCTTTTCCATTCTGACGGCCTCAGTTACCGTCTCTTCTCCTGATAAAGCTGAACGCTTTCTTCAAACGTTCTCTAAGTCAACCCTGGACGATTCCGGTGTTATTCCTCCATTTCCTCTGCCATATCACTTAATTATATCTAAAAGTACGAGTAGAATCCTTCTCAAAGATGTTTTTCCAGCCCAATGTGCGCTAAACTCTCGGAAGACGTACGGTGCTGATGGGTTCCCTCCTATTGTTTTCAAGATCTGTGCTTCTGTGCTGACACACGGCCGAAGCAAACTGTTTTATCTTTTTTCTTCATCTAGTACTTTGCCTTCCTACTGGTCGTTCTCTTTCATTCAGCCTGTCCCAAAGAAGGGTGATCACTCTCAACCCTCCAACTATCGTCCAATTGCTTTGATTTCTTGCCTTTCTGAAGTTTTTCAATCTATCCTTAATTAGAAGATTCTCAAACACCTCTCTTCCCACAATTTTCTATCAGATCGTCAGTATAAGTTCCGCAACGGACGCTCGAATGGTGATCCTCTTGCATATCTTCCTAACTCTTGGTCATCCTTCTTTCGGGATTTCGGTGAAACTTTTGCTATTGCGCTTGACATATCAAAAGCTTTTGATAGAGTCTGGCACAAATCCTTAATTTCGAAACTGCCCCCCCTTCCGTTTCTATCCTTCTGTCTGTACCTTCATCTCTTTTAAGTCCCACTTCTGGCTTTCAATCACTTAAAAACCCAATTCGTTTGTCTGGTTAATCGTCACAATCTTCCACATGACTATAGCATTATTTTCAACGACACACATCTCAATCCTTCCTCTTCTCCAACATTCTTGGTGTTTCCTTTTCTCGTGATCTTTTCTGGAAATATCACATATACTCTCTTTCCAAAACAGCTTCGAGGAGGCTAGGTTTGCTTTAACGCCTCTACAGTTTTATCACCCCCACTCAATTCCTCTCTCTCTATAGGGTTCTTGCCCGTCTCTGTATGGAGTACGCTTCTCATGTGTGGGGTGGGTTTAACCCACACACCTTTACTTAACCGGGTGGAATCAAAGGCGTTTCGTATCAACAATTCCCCGCCTCTTGCGGACTGTTTTCAATCGCTCTCTCTTTGCCGGAATGTTGCCTCACTCTCTCTTTGCTATCGCTATTATAACGGACACTATTCTTCTGAACTCTCTAACTGCATGCCTCCTCCTTTAAGGAGAGCACGCAGTTCCTGACTTTTGACACATTCTCATTCCTTTTCTATTAACTCTCTAACGCAAATGTTAATCGGTATTTTCAATCTTTCATCTACTCAACCGGTCAACTCTGAAACAATCTTTCTGAATCCATGCTTCCCCTGTCTGTGACCTACAATCTTTCAAACGCAGAGTGTCTAGGCCTCTCGAAAACCCTGGACCTTGATTTTGAGTCTCTTCTTTCTGTATGCGGGGGATGAAGTTTTTGCTCGTTCGTGCATAAAAAAAAAGAATATGTACTATGTCAAATTTCTGAAATATATTGGGATTTCAGTTTTCGTTTAGATGCTTTTTGAATAATTATCAGAATATTTTCCGACAAATATGACATCGTTTCTAAGAGTCTGGGAGATCTTGATTTCGGTTCTCTCCTTCTCCTTCTATTGGGGGTAGCATTCTTGTGGGCTTTAGCCATTGGCCCCTCCTTCCTGCATAAAAAAATTTACATTCCGAAAGTATGTAAAAATAATGTTCCCTAGCTCTTTTCTGTCGTATATTTTCATATAATCCGTATATTGGATTTCATGTAAATTTTATATATAATGTATACTAATCTTATGATGCAAAAAGTTCATCGATCCACTACACCAAAGTACGATTTTAAGTTCTGCTAATCTCACTGTATTTTCAGGATTTCAAGAAACTCATAAGCGTAGTATAAACAAATTTGTTTCCTTTTTGTTTCGTTGATATAAAAGCCGAGCTCCTTGTTGTTTCGACAGATTCGACTTTATGCAGGCCGATGTTATGCAGTTCCATTTTGTTCCGCTACACCATTTTACAACATGCTTATTTGAAAGACCGCAAATATATTACGAATGTTTATTTACTTTTTATTTTTTATTGTTTTCCATGATCAACGTCATTTTAACACTTTTTACCTGTAAAAGAGGAAAGGGTCTTGAACAAGCAATGTATTTTGAATGTTACTCATGTCACTAGTTACATCATCTTTGACTTCTTCGTTCGCCCATGAGTACCGGGTACTGAATGGCAAATGAGTCACTTTGTCAAAAAAAAATGTAAATACGATATAGAGAGACAGAATTTAACCATTTTTTACTTTTGATTACTCTGAATACTGAAATGAATGTAGCATTTAGAATAAATTATAAAGCAAATGACAATTAGATCCTTGTTAAACGTTCAAAATCTTCAAACTTAAGGGTACGAGAGTAATGAAAGATTTTTATTTAATTTTTATCGAAGTTACTCACATTCAAGCCACAGATGAGTTTTAATAAATCACATTCTAATTTTTGTCTCGAATCTGTAAGATTCTTCTTTTCCCTCTACATGAAAACAGCTGTAATAATAATAATAATAATAATAATAATAATCTTTATTTCGAAAGAACACACTACATAAGATATACATTACATCCATACTGGTTTACACAATGTTGGGATTAACGTTTAATTTTTGTAGTTTAATTACAGCATTCTTATCTGAATATGCCGTTGGGAAGCATGACAGCTTTTTAGCAGAGCTGGGCATTTGCGGCATATTTTGCGGTACTGCGGTACTGCGGTACTACCAAACTACCAAACCGGCACCAAACCGGTACGCGGAAATTTGAATGCGGTAGCGGTACTGCGGTATTTTCAGCGATCCTTTGCGGTACTGCGTTATGCGGTACCGGTTTGCGGTTTGCGGTAGTACCGCAGTACCGCAAAATATGCCGCAATTGCCCAGCTCTGCTTTTTAGGCAAAAGTCTTTGAGATCCATTTCTATTTTCACGTAGGAAAATGTTAAATAAAAATAGAATTTGTGGAAAATAAAATAATGTTGCATTTAATTAACTCTCTCATTACAAATGAAAATTGAAATTAATAGACATTAATTAATAAATTAATAAATTAGACATTAATTAATAAATTAATAAATTAATAGAAATAGGTAGAACGCATACTGTAGTAGTACCAATTTTTATGTTTCATATTGCAAAAAAAAATTTTGAATTTCAACTGTAACCTCAACCTTCAAGTTAGATTTACCATTTTTTACGAAACTGACTAGATTTTTGCATATAATAATAAAATCAGTATTTCCTTAAGTTTTCTACTGCAGCCACTCTTCGTTATTCGTTGCCCCGTTGTTCGTCGTTTGAAAATAAATTAAATTACAGTATATGTGCAAATTTAAAAATAATAACTCAAAAAGTTAAACCTCTTCATCGTAAAACAATTAAAAACGTACGATGTAAGTGACTGTCAAGTGCATGAACAGTGTGTGAAAAAAGCTGTGGCCTGACTGCATAAATGATTTCGTTAGTTTTGAACCTGATATACTTCAAATTCACAACAACATTGTACAGTTTGTGGAACAGGATGGCTTCAGTGAAATTAATGAGGATGATGTGGAAGGGTTACTAAATTCTCATGGGGAGAGTTCAACAAACGAAGACCTCATAGAGCTGTCCCAACAAGCAGAAGACGTGGCTGCAAGTGATACTCCTGAAGAGGCTCCACCAGAGAGTTCTTACATGCAAAGTGCTCCTTCCCCACCGCTGCACTGCTACGTCGAAAAGTTACGTATAAATTAATTTATCTTTAAGATGCATTTGTATTAATTAAACTTCTTAGTAATGTATTTTTTTCAGGTTATGCTGTACATTAATGCTTTTTGTAAGATATTATTGTGAAATTATGTCAAATAGTTTATTATAGAAACATTTTCATTGTCGGAACATATCTTCCATGTATTACTTGCAAGTCAATGGGTTAGTCGGCCCCATTGTTCGTCGTTTCGTTGTTCGTCGTGGGCCTCAGGAGCGCATCCACGACGAATAATGAGGACTGGTTGTATTTGGTTTCAAGGGTAACAAAGAAAGCATTTTTCGAATCTATCAAAAACGTTTCTCATTTGTCAGTTGGTAATTGGAGGCAACTTTTTCCGTTGCATTGCAAGAAAAATACCAGTAGTACAGTACGCATCCATATCAACAACTGGGTGATGGGGAGAAGGGGACTGTGTCCCCTGAGGGAGAAGGTGATGGAGCCTCCTCAGCGTCCGGGTAAACAGAAAGTGAGAGGAAAGGAGGGGAAATGAGGGTAAGGATAAAAAGAGGGCAAACGAGGGTAAAGGGTAACGAAGGTAAGGGTAAAAAGGTGAAGGGTAAAAGAAAGGGTAGAGTAAAAATTACTACTTGTTATCAATACATTGATCTCAAAATTGTATATTATCAATATATTTAATCTAGAAAGATCATTAAGGTTGATAAATGCTCAGCCGATATTTGAGAGGTGATGGATTGTTTGATCTTCCGAAGGAAGATCGGCAAAAATATTTATGCAATTCTTTGTAAGTTATTTCTCAGTATTTCTTCTTCTTCTTCTTCTTATTATTATTACTTATTTGTTTGCAATCCCATTTTTTATTTATTATTATCATCACTATTATTTAATTATTTTTCTTCGATGCCGCCAAATAGCTCATATATACAGTATGTAGAGGTTAGACAAAGAAATTCCTTTTTCCTCGTCGTTCGCAGACATCTTAGAATAATCAGGAAGCGAAAAACACACGTGGTGTTCAAGGAAATAGAAACAAAAGGACGCTTGTCTTCCCAAAAGGCCCGCGAAAAGTTAGCGTCTTACGAGTCTATATAAGTCAGAGTTCACTGGAATTCGCCCTCACTCCGCTCATTACCTTCTCCTCGTGAATCTACTCTTTCCACTTAGCGCCGTTTCGACCTCAGTCGGCCTCAGTCCCAAGTCACACTTCAACTATACAAGAACGAAGCAACACTTGAGGCGAATCTACAATTCCATCCTGCAAGAAAGAACATCACTGCTGTAGGCGTTCCGTTGGCCTCTTACCACAAGTCTCTACCGGCTGTCAACATTCATCCTCTCGCTGGCAAGGCCAACCTGACTACAGAAGCACCGTTCGAAGCTCAGGTCCTTAAACCTCCTGTAGGTTACAAGCTACAACTCCACTTTGCTCTCCATTCATCCTTCACCACACTTCGATCGGCGCCCGTTCAACAAGTATCTCAACAGGCCCTCTACAGTCTCCAAGTTCACCTACGGCCCAACGCAATACGGTCAACCTTCAAGTAGGTCTTCAATCTCCAGAGTTATTCATCATTTCCGTAAGCCTACATTTGCCTTCGTGTTAGGAATTTCCCGCGAAGCCTTCACAGTGTAATCGCAGCGTCGCGATTAGGCTATTCCCAAAAGTGTACTCAAGCAACCGGAAAACTAACTCTCTCATTAAGACCGCAGTAGGCCTATATGGAAAACTGATGTGTGGGTAGTTGGGAGGTAACGAAAATGGTTCACTGAGTAGGTAGGTAGTTAATCTAACAATTATTAAATTCCTTTTATGTCAATAACTGGGTGGATGAAACCAATTGGTTGCTCACCAGAGTTATTCTCCACACTAGTATTTATATACTGTGTGACAAGAGCGTGCTCGGTAATAGATATACATTACCGATCAACCAACCGAAAAAAAACAAGAGGACGCTGGTGGAAAAAGCCCCGCGAAAAGGAGGACAAGGGAGAACGAAAACGAGGAACGGGGCGACAAGACGGAACGAGAGAAGGGAGAAGAACAAACAACGGAAAAAAGATCCCCACCAGCAAGTACGCTCTCAACAATTAAACAACAGGGGAAAAGGGACTCTCTAATAACTAGCAGTAAGTGACTAATTGTGTTTTTAACCCAGTTAGAAGTAAACGCCGTAAATTAAGCTGGGTCAGACAATTAGGCCTACATTGTGGCCTAAGACCTAGCATCAACTCATAGCTTAACAAAGGTGAAGGTAGATTGCCCTAACCTAATTTGGTAAGGAATCCTACTGTGGACCTCAATTTATCTGCCCGCTCTGGACCATTTCCGGAATCTCTAGGCTGACCCCTACAAGGCTAGACTTAAACTACTCTATAGTAAGACTGGAGATATTAGGGGTGGGTTAATTGGGGACCAATTCATACAGAGCATTTTTCACATTGGTGGCCCGTGTGTGGGGAATTTACATACTTTAGGCTTAACCTTACTTAACAAAAATTGCAGAATTAGGCTAAATGGTCTAGCCTAAACCTAACCTAATCAAGCCTAAAGTAATAAACTTGCCTAATTAGGTCTACAACCTAGGGCCTAACTAGGAAACATTTACATTTAAGGAGTCCCATTCTCTTATAAGCTTAGACCTGAGTGACACATAAATACTTGGGGGATTTAACTAAATTTAAAACTTGACTATTTTATCTGATTACTCAATTTATTTGATCTCTTGTCTCTGGTAATTTCTTCTTGTCCTATTTCATTACGATTCCCAGTTAAACAATTTTGACTTAAACATGGACAGTGAGGAATTGAAAAAATTAAAAAAGAAAAAGGGGGGAAAGTTGGGTGCTGTTACAAAGGCCATGAACACTTTTAACAATATTACACAACCAGGTAAGGAAGATTTAGAGTATGCAATTCTTAAATTGGATAAACAAAAGAAGGACATAATAGCCATTGATGAGAGCATTTCAGAGTTAGTTGAACCCGAAATGGCTGATGAACAACTTACAGACCTTTACTCTGATAATGATCATCAGGTAATCTCAATTGAACAGCACATAAGGGGACTACAGTCTCGTTTGACTGACGTAACACCAAATAAACCTATTTCTGATTTTAATCAAAGTAGAGCTAACCTTCAACAAAATTTAAGTGGCATGCCAAATCCTGAGTCACAAGAATTTAGGGCTAAGTTACCCACTTTGCTAGTACCAACATTTGATGGGGACACGGTACAATTCCCATCTTTCATTGAAACATTTGAGAGTTTAATAGGTAATAAACCTTATATTCCAACTGTTGATAAGTTTAGCTACTTAACTAGTTTCCTTAAAGGTCCAGCCTATAACATGATAGCCTATTTACCAGCTGTGGGGAATTCATATGAAGTAGCTATTGATCTCTTGAAACGTAATTACATTAATAAAGATGAGATTATATTTGAATTATCTCAACAAATTATTGATTTTGCACCCGTAAAAGATAACCATAGTGATATGGAAACATTTTATTCAAAATTAGAAGCTATTATGGGACAACTGGTTAGCAATGAGATAGATGTTAAAGCTTCATCTTGGCTTATGCAAGGCGTAGTTCTTAGGTGCCTTTCTTTGAGGGTTAAAGATGTTTTAGTTCTAAAGACGGGAGAATATTATCCTAATCTTGAAAACATCAGAAAACATTTTCCAACTACCCTAACTAATTTCAAATTGAGAAATATTTCAACACAAAATAAGACCCAGACTATGGATAAACCAAAGACTGTCCTCAGAGACCAACTAGCTACAGCCAAACAGACAAAACTTGATACTGTAGAATCAAATGTGACCAACTGTAATACACGAACACCTACATTACAGAACTTTAATGTAACTGCTGCCTCAACTTGCACACCACATTGCAAATTTTGTGCAAGTGATGAACACAGTAGTACTGGGTGTGACAAATATTCAGACTTTAACTCAAGAGTTAGAAGATGTGAACAGTTGAACCCATGTAAAAAGTGTACTGGCCAGGGACATTATAAGAAAGACTGTAAATCTAGGTTAAGATTCAATTGTAAGTTTTGTAAAAGTTTACGACATGTCTCATCAATGTGTGATTCACCGAAGTGTCCAAACAACAATACTCAAACTGAAAAGATACCTCCTCCAAACAAAGGTAATCAAGAAAATGCCTCTTTCATGGGACATTCTGTTTGTTCAAACAATGTAACAAGAAACACTGAGGTTCTTTTACCAACTATTACTTTGGACTTAGTGAATGGTGAGGGTAGCACCACTCCAGTGAGATGTCTTATAGACTGTTGTTCTCAACAAACATTTGTTTCGCAAAATTTAGTTAATAAATTGGGTTTGACACCAAACCCGAATGAACAAGAACTCAATATCACATCCTTTGTTAAGGATAACTCGAACAAAAATAGGTATAAGACAATTGACCTGGAACTACATTTAGAAAATGAATTAGAAAAAATTAAAGCAGTCATTATTTCAAAAGTAGGACAAAACAAACTGGTTATACCCAAACTAGAACAAACCATAAATCATTTGGGAAAACAGTACAATATAGCTGATAGACATATCACAAACAACACAGTAGCTAACATTGAAATGTTAATGGGGGCAGATTATATTAATCTTATTCATAAGGGCATAGTGAAGATAGGTAATGGTATAGCTTATCTGACAGGGCTTCTCAAACTTTTTTCACTTGCGACCCCTTTGGATCAGACAAATTTTTTCGCGACCCTTCACTCAATGTCATAAAAGCAATAGGTACTAACACTCTATATTTATGAAAAAAATAATATTTTCAAATGTTTCTGCGACCCCCAACAATATTTACGCGACCCCTAGTTTGAGAAGCGTGGGCTTATCAGACTCCATCAGGGATAGCCCCTTTGGGTGACCTATCCAAATACAACCTAGACCTAAACCAAAATAGTTCATGACTAACAAATACTATGTGCCTCAACTCAGTCCTACATAACACCTGTAAGAATAGCAACACTTTGAATAATATTATAACAACTAAGAACATTAATTCATCACTATCAAATGAAACTCTGGATGAGGCAATTCAAACTTTATGGTTGCTAGAATCTGTGGGTATACATGACACAAATCAAACTTCAGAAGATCAGTTAATGGTAGAAAGATTTGAAGACACCATTCAGTGCAAAGACAATAGTTATTTTGTTGAGTTACCTTATATAAAGTAATGATAAAACTCAAACAAGATAATACAATTCAAATGTACAGTGATGTCTTCAAAGAACAGCTACAGAAAGGCTTCATTGAAGAAGTAACAAATAACCCTTTTAAAAAAATGGTTGTCATTATTTAACCCACAGGGGGGTTTATCGACAAGATGCCCCAACAACAAAACTCAGAGTAGTATATAACTGTAGCCTCAAAGACAGTGATAAACACAGTTTGAATGATTGCCTGATTGAGGGTCCTAATCTCATTTCTGACCTTGTGAAGATCTTACTCAGGTTCAGGGATCCATTTGATTTGAATAAAGGGTTCATAACCTATAGATTTAATGTTGTGTTGTTTGGAGCCAATTGCTCACCTAGCCTATTAGCATTGACAATTGCAATTAGACATCATTTGAACCAGTTTAATAACTCTTTAACATTGAACTTCCTCAAGGAACATTTTTACGTAGACAATCTAATAGGCTCAACAACAACAAAATCTGAATTATCTGAGGTCTATGAACACTCTCAAAACATTATGCAACAAGGTAACTTTGAACTTAGAGAGTGGATTTCAAATGACGAGGATTTAAACAAAAAGATTTCAAAAGATAATAATGGTCTTACTGAGCCATCAGACAGAGTTAAAACTTTAGGTATGAACTGGTATTTGGATGCAACTTCTAACAGTCATGATTCAATCTGTACTAAAGGTTTTAAACTTGATGAGGAAGCAAATACTAAAAGACAAATATTATCAGAGGCTTCAAAATTTTGACCTATGGGTCTATTCCTGCCTTCAACAATAAAATCAAAGATTCTCCTCCAAGAAGTTTGGAGGACAAATGTTGGGTGGGATGATCCAATAACAACTGAAGATCAAAAATCTTGGAAGAAGTTAGCTGCTGATTTAAAAAAGTGCAGAACATTAAAATTCAAAGGTGCTGTGGGTTTAGGGATAAGCCCAGAGACTTCATGTGTTTGCTGATGCAAGCACACAGCTTATGGTGCTGTGCGTACTTGTAAGTCCTACAGAAAGTCATCTAATTTATGCAAAAGGGAAAGTTGCACCTCTCAAACCTACCCGAACCATACCTCAATTGGAACTATTGGCTGCTGCATTAGCCATTAAAACCATTTCATTGCTTAAGGATGCTTACCATGATGTGAACATAACTGATATCCACATCTGGCTTGACAGTCAGATTTGTCTTGCCTGGATACGGAATGATAGCATTAATAGTAAGAACATCTTTGTAAGAAATAGGCTAAAAGAAATAGCTGAAGCTAATGAAAGCCTACAAGTAAACTTTCACTATGTTCCAACTAAACAAAATCCAGCAGACTTTCTGACCAGAGGTTTATCCTACAAGTTGTTGAAGTCAAACAAAACTTGGTTTGGGACCTAAGTGGCTCTGTAATACAGACCAATGGCCTGTGGAACAAGTTAACTTGACATTAAATTTAATCTTTTCAAATGAAAAGTTGAACCAATCACTAATTATGAACTATTCTGATTTCAGCAAACTTGTCAGGGTCACAGCCTACTGTTTGAGGTTTGCTCACAACTGTTTAACTACAATTAACAAACAGCTAAATAAAACAATCATAATTATACAGAAGTTGCAACCAAGTACTGGATAGGGCATGCACAACAAAAGAGTACAATAAAGAGTTAGAATTCTTGACTAATGGGAAACAAACAAAAGAACCTGTACCATCAGTAGTTGTGGATCTAAACTTGTTCAGAGATGAGGAAGGCCTTCTAAGGTGTAAAGGGAGATTAGACAAATCAAAACTGTCTACAAAAGCAAACATCCAATCCTTTTACCTAGATTTAGCTATTTGACAACATTAATCATCAGACAAACACAATGATGTACATCATATGGGGGTACCACAGACACTAACTACATTAAGAAAAACTTATTGGATACCCAAGGGAAGGATCACTGTTAAAACAGTCCTGAGTGAGTGTGTCACATGTAGGCGTATTCATGCTAGGCCCTATGGAAACCAAACCTCCTGCTTTGCCAGAGGAGAGAGTTACTCTCAACAGACCCTTTGAGACTGTAGGCATTGACTATACAGGAGCATTGACTGTAGGGGTGGTTGACACTGAACAAAAAATGTACATTGTACTGTTTACATGTGCTGCCTCACGAGCTGTTTATTTGGATGTTGTGGAGGACCTTACAGCAGAATCTTTTGTTGCTGTCTTTAAGAGATTCTGTGCACGACATTCAGTACCAAAACAGTTTGGACTGACAATGCTACATATTTCAAGGCTGGTGAACAAGTCATCACGACTTGTTAAGCAATGAACTCACAATTATATATACAAAATTCAAACATAAAGTGGAAGTATATTCCGGTTGCCTCTCCTTGGTATGGTTCTATCTGGGAGAGGAATATACAAACAGTAAAGAATTGCTTGAAGAAAGCAATTGGTAAAAAACAGATACACTTGTTTGAGTTGCTCACTCTCCTGGCTGAGATTGAGAACATCATCAACAATAGACCACTCACTTATGTGAGTGACAACATTAATGACCCGGAACCATTAACTCCAAATCATTTGATTCGGGGAGAACAAGTTAGTCTCCTGCCGGACTACAATATAGACTCTTCAGAAGACCCAAATGGACTCAACGACATGATGAACTCCAGACTAAGTTACAACATTTAACTAGAGTTAAAGCTCATTTCATTAAACAGTGGAAAACTGAGTACTTGATGGGTCTAAGGGAGAGACATAAACAAATGACTAAGAAGGATTGGTCTGACACAATTAAGGTAGGGGACCTTGTTCTCATACATGACAGTACTCCAAGACAATACTGGCCTCTGCTAGAGTTTTAGAACTCAGACCAGGGCAGACGGGTAACAGAGTGGTCAAATTAAGGCTTCAACGGGTGACACAACAAGAGACATTTCTCTTTTGTACCCTTAGAGTCTGGACCCAAAACAATGGACTTTGGAGAACCTTCTCCACTGACAGTAACAACTGGAGACACTGAACTTCCAGTAACTATTCCTTTGACAGTAGGAGTGGTAACGCATCCTACTACAACATTGACAGACACAAGACCTCAGCGACAAACAGCATTAAAGGCGCGACTATTTTTACAACAAAAAATAGATGCTGGGGAATTGTAATTTTATCTTCTAACTTTCACTTTTCCTTTTCTTATGGTAAAGACCATAGACAGTTTCATCCTATGGATGTATATTTTCTCTTCTAATTAAATGCTACACTTCTCCATGAGAAGGTGAGGATAGGCACTGTTAATCAGATTAACAGGCATTTACAGTCAAATAGTTAGCTAGTCTACACTCAGACATAAAAATTGGTGACAATGACACCAAATTTTTATCTCCCGGGGCCCCCAGTATATGGAAAACTGATGTGTGGGTAGTTGGGAGGTAACGAAAATGGTTCACTGAGTAGGTAGGTAGTTAATCTAACAATTATTAAATTCCTTTTATGTCAATAACTGGGTGGATGAAACCAATTGGTTGCTCACCAGAGTTATTCTCCACACTAGTATTTATATACGTGTGACAAGAGCGTGCTCGGTAATAGATATACATTACCGATCAACCAACCGAAAAAAACCAAGAGGACGCTGTGGAAAAAGCCCCGCGAAAGAAGACAAGGAGAACGAAAACGAGGAACGGGGCGACAGGACGGAACGAGAGAAGGAGAAGAACAAACAAGAAAAAGATCCCACCAGCAAGTACGCTCTCAACAATTAAACAACAGGGGAAAAGGGACTCTCTAATAACTAGCAGTAAGTGACTAATTGTGTTTTTAACCCAGTTAGAAGTAAACTTAAATTAAGCTGGGTCAGACAATTAGGCCTACATTGTGGCCTAAGACCTAGCATCAACTCATAGCTTAACAAAGGTGAAGGTAGATTGCCCTAACCTAATTTGGTAAGGAATCCTACTGTGGACCTCAATTTATCTGCCCGCTCTGGACCATTTCTGGAATCTCTAGGTTGACCCCTACAAGGCTAGACTTAAACTACTCTATAGTTAGACTGGAGATATTAGGGGTGGGTTAATTGGGGACCAATTTATACAGAGCATTTTTCACACCTATTCAAGTGTTGTACCAATACCGTAATTTTGTATCACCCTGTTATTGTGTTCATTCATGATTCGTGTAATTTACTTATCTTGCATCTCATTGTTTATATGATTTTTAATGCATTTCATTCTTAACGACCTAATCCATTCACTGTACAACCGTACGTGCATTGTTTCAGTTATCAATAGGCTTCATTATTTGTTCTGTGTTCCCTTTTGCATATCTCAGTAGCCTGTCTAAATTAGTGTAATTACTTAACAATTAGTCTGTATAACCATTTCCTTATTGCTAAGAATCAGTCGCATTTAGCATAGTATAAATGCCGTTATATAATTGTTAATCACTATAAATACCTTTATTGAACTGTTAATCGCTGTGAACGAATAATTAATTTATTTTCCTTATTAAACACAAAACAACAAAGTAATTTCTCTCTCCTTATTATATATTGTTTATTTGGGTAGTAGGCCCAAATTGGTGACCCTAATTTCAATATAATTTTATTCAGTAATTATAGTAAGCCTACTTTCTTAGCCACATCAAATCGGTGATCCGTAGGCCACTATATATAAGCAAACAACCACAGGGAAAAATGAAAAAGAAACACTAAATCCGAGCGCTTTCGTGATATATTCACATCTTCAGGGAAAAGAAAGAAATAGAAAAGAAAGAAAAAAAATTTTATATATATATATATATATATATATATACAGGGGTTGGACAAAATAATATGAACACCTTGATAAATGGCGGTTTTTATTCTTAATATGGAGTTGGTCCTCCTTTAGCGGCAATAACAGCTGCAATGCGTCGGGGAATTGATTCATACAGCTTTTGGACAGTGGCTAGAGGAATCCTGAGCCATTTTTCGAGCAAACCCTGCTCCAGTTCCTCCAAAGACGCCGGCGGTGGGAATCGGCTTCTGACCTGCTGCTCCAACTGACACCACAGATGCTCGATAATGTTAAGATCCGGGGATTGTGGAGGCCAATCCAAGCGTTCTACTTCACTAACATGCTCTTCAAACCAGTTTTTAACGACCCCAGCGGTGTGGATTGGTGCATTATCATCCTGGAAGACGGCGCCGCCATTGGGAAACAGCGTTTGGACCATGGGATGGACCTGGTCAGCCAATATTGACAGATAGACCAGGCGTTAACCCTACCATGCAGTACTACAGCTGGGCCAAGAGTATTCCACGATATTGCTGCCCAAACCATCACAAATCCTCCTCCATGCTTAACGGTTGGGATCAGGCAGTCGGGGTCATAAGCATCTTTAGGCTGTCTCCAGACGTAAACTCGACCGGAACATGGAAATAGCGTAAAGGAGGATTCGTCGGAGTAGACTACATTCTTCCACCGGTCCATTGACCAATTCTTATGGTCATTACACCATTTTCTGCGCGCTCAATGTTGATGTGCGAAAGGAAGGGTTTGGCAATTGCAGCCCTCCCATGGTATCCAGCTCCATGGAGCTCGCGACGTACAGTTCTGGTCGATACCGGGCTTGCAAGATGCTGATTAAGCTCTGCAGTCACTTTTGGAGCAGTGGTCTTATGGTTCTTGGTCACAATGCGCTTTAGCACCCGGCGGTCTCGATCACACAGCTTCTTCTTGCGTCCACTATTGCATTTGTCGGTACTTGTCTTTCCATGGTTTTGGTATGCAGACATGACCATAGAGACAGTTCCTCTGGATACATTGAACATCTGAGCGGTTTTCGTCACCGATGCACCAGCCATCCGCGCTCCGACAATTTGCCCTCTTTGGAAGTCTGACAGGTCTTTCATAACTGCTAATTCATATTTCACTCAGATCTGTAAAAACAACGTGAGGGTTACAACATGACGTATACACTCTCTGTTACGCATTTAAATAGGTTTGCCAGTCATTTGACCGTTTACTTTGTGTCTCAGCAGTCCGTAAAGATAACCGGTGAAATCGGCGGGTGTTCATATAATTTTGTCTAACCCCTGTATATATATATAATATATATATATATATATATATATGGGATGAATTTCACAATTAGACACGTGAAATAAATGAATGAATGATGCAAACGCATATCTTTTTCCTTGTGGGTTTGTATAATATATATATATATATATATATATATATATATGAAAATTATTTCACGAAAGTAACACGTGAAAAATATTTATGATGAATAAAACCACGAAGGAAAGGAAACAGAGTGGTGCTCAAGGGCTTTCGTCTAATGACATCCTCAGGAACAGTGAACTAAATAAAGAGTTCAAAACTATATATAGGTTACAAAAAATATATATATATATATATATATATAATAAATATAGAAATAAAAATTGTGGGAGGAGCATACAAATTTGTAAGGAAAAATACCAATTTTTGCACTTTGCCCGAATTCAACACAAGATCAAATGGATTGTTTACAACCAATTTTATGGATAATGCCTGAATGATATATAGGTCACACAAAAAATAAAAGATAAATAAAAAATAAAAATAAATTGAAAAATAAAAATTGTAAGAGGAGCATACAAATTTATAAGGGAAAATTACCAAAGTTTTAGCACTCTGCCCTTCTTGTCTAAATCCGTTCTGAACGAATTCAAAACAACGGGATCGAGTTGAAAAAGAACTTTGCTCATGTTAAAGTTATTTGTAAGTTGGATAATAGCAGACTCAAGAATATTTCTATTAACAATGTTGCTAGAGTGAAACAAAACCGAAGCATTATTCCAATCAATACAATGGGATAACTTTGACAAATGGATAAAAAGGGCACTGGACGACTGTCCCGTTCTAACGGAATATTGATGCTGTTTTACACGCGTGTAAACCCACCTGCGTTTATGGAATCTTGTCTTGACAAGGCAAAACGAACCTTCTATCGTGTGAATAATAACACTCGCACTTTGTCAAAGAATATTTTAGTACTTCCATTTTTCCCGGGCTTTTTAGGCATTGCTAATCTACTTAAACTTTTGGATATTAATGTAGTATTTTCGTATAACAATATTGTGAAAAATATAGTAAAAAATAGCCAAACCAATAATTCAGGCATTATCTATAGAATTGGTTGTAAACAATGTGATTCCTTTTACATTGGTCAGACGGGAAAAGATTTGCACACGAGTGTAAAACAGCATCAATATTCCGTTAGAACGGGACAGTCGTCCAGTCTTGTCCATTTGTCAGAGTTATCCCATTGTATTGATTGGAATAATGCTTCAGGTTTGTTTCACTCTAGCAACATTGTTAATAGAAATATTCTTGAGTCTGCTATTATCCAACTTACAAATAACTTTAACATGAGCAAAGGTCTTTTTCAACTCGATCCCGTTGTTTTGAATTCGTTCAGAATGGAATTAGAGAAGAAGGGCAGAGTGCTAAAACTTTGGTAATTTTCCCTTATAAATTTGTATGCTCCTCTTACAATTTTTATTTTTCAATTTATTTTTATTTTTTATTTTTTATTTTTTTATTTTTTTTGTGACCTATATATCATTCAGGCATTATCTATAAAATTGGTTGTAAACAATCCATTAGATCTTGTATTGAATTCGGGCAAAGTGCTAAAATTGGTAGTTTTCCTTACAAATTTGTATGCTCCTCCCACAATTTTTATTTCCATATTTATTATATATATATATATATATATATATATATATATATATATATTATATATATATATTATAATATATATATATATATATAGTCTTGTACTCTTTATTTACTTCAGTGTTCCTGAGGATGTCATTAGACGAAAGCGCTTGAGCACCACTCTGTGTTTCCTTTCCTTCGTGGTTTTATTCATCATATATATATATATATATATATACATTATAACTGCAAACACGCAGTATAATTAACGTAAAGAACAACGCTTTGTATAGGAGAATTATCCGCGCAAGATGAGAGCGAAAGAACGAAACAAATGAAAAAATGAGGCATATATACAGGGTGGTGCAAAAGTCTGGACCCATAGGCAATTTACTATATAAAAAATATCTTTCGATTTTTAGAATCAGTGGTTTACGTTACGAAACCAAGAACAATACAAGCGCTAAAGGATAACATCACAACAGAAATTGAAGCCATAAGAACGAATATTACTATGCTTACAAATGTGCAAAGGTCTTGTGTCAACCGAGTAGAAAAGTGTTTGGAAGAAGATGGACATCAATTCGAACACTTATTGTAAATTCTGAACTAGAACGTTAAATTTAACATAATTTAGTCACTGGTGTATGGTTAATTAAATTTCATTTCATAATAAACTTCCTGCAGGCCACACTTTTTTTCCATATAAACCGCCTATGGGTCCAGACTTTTGCACCACCCTGTATATATATATATAATAATAATAATAATAATAATATTCATTTACATTCCTCCCTCGAATGAATCTTGCAAATATATTTTGTCACTATATCACTATATACGAGGGTGGGCTGAAAAGTAATGCCGCCACTCAAATAAATTTTAAACGGATTGAAGGATTTTATTGAAACAAAAGCAGATATGTACCTTAGAGTTTATTCTTCAAAACGATACATTTACTTTTCTATAAAATCACCCTCGACTTCGATACATTTACGCCAACGATAAATGAGTTTTTGAAGTCCATCCCGGTAAAACTCGGAGCTTTAACTCCGAAACCAAAATTTCACAGCGGCATCAACTTCTTCGTCAGATTCCTAGAGATTTCTACGGAGATGTTCTTTACGTTTAGGAAAGAGGTGAAAATCGCATGGTGCTAAATCGGGGCTATATGGTGGATGCGGCAAGACGGTGAATTGCAGATCCTCAATTGCTTCTCGAGTTTGAACACTGGTGTTAGGCCGTTCGTTTTCATGGTGAACAATGACTACGTTTTTGTAGCTGCGAACCCTCCTGATCCGTTTTTTTTCAGTTTCTTCAGTTTCAATATAACGTCCCTCTTTCCGTAAAGTCTTCGAGAACAACACCATCGATATTCCCAAAAAAAGTCATCTTTTTTCCAGCCAAATTTTGAACTTTGAATTATTTTGGTTGCGGTGAATTTTTATATTGATATTCTATGGATTGCCATTTATTTTCAGTGTCATAATGGTGGACCCACGTCTCGTCTCCTGTCACAATGCTGTACAGAAATTCATCTTCATTTCCGAAGCGCTGCAGATTTTCTTGGCAAATGCGTAGTCTCTCAGTTTTCATCTTGGCAGTGAGCATGCGAGGCACCCATCTGGCGCAGACCTTTCGGTAACCGAGAATACTGATGATGTGTTCCACTTGCTCTTTGGAGATATCGAGCATTGCAGCAATTTCATTTTGTTTAATGTGACGATTTCCACGAATCAGTTCGTCAACGTAGCTCAGATGAGACTCGTCGGTAGCCGTTACAGGCCTTCCACTTCTCGGTTTGTCTCGCAAATCTTCTTGCCCTGTTTCTCCTTTACACTGCTTCGCCCAACGTCGAACGGTACTCACATCAACACACTTTTTGCCGTACACAGCTTGCCTTCGCCGATGAGTGTCTATGGGGCACCACTTTCCGCGGTCAAAAATTCACTTACGGCACATTGCTTGAAGCAAACATCTTTACGTCTTTCCATTGTAATCGATACTGAACCAACGTGTGGATTAAGTGTAGGCTATATTAGTCTATAACACAAAACCGGTTTTATCTAGTTACCTCTACACAATCTGGAATGGGGTGGGGATATCAAGTTACAGCACAAACCCGGTTTTACCTGGCTACCTCTACAGTCTACACAATCCAGAATTATTCAAGTGGAGGCATTCATTTTCAGGCCACCCTCGTATATATACACACACCGTTTATTTATTATAATTACTTATTATACCGTTCTTTATTAATGAATTATTATTATCATTATCATTATTGTTATTATTATTATTATTATTATTATTATTATTACATCTATTTCTTCCTCCAATTCTACGAAGAAACCAATATAAACACATGATTATATTTAAAGAAATGGAGAGCTAAGGAAAGCAATTCTCTCCAACACTAAGCCAGGTTAGAGAAGGAGGACCACCAGCCTGACCTTCGTGGGTCGAGAGATTGAAGCAGAAAACTCTTGACAGGTTGACATATATTTATTTATTTATTTATTTCCCCATCCACGAACAGAAGAATATATATGTATATATATATATATATATATATATATATATATATATATATATATAATTTTATATATATATATATATATATATATATACATATGAAATAGGATCCCTCCTAAGGAGACGTAATTTTACATTTAGGATAAAAACGAAGACGTAGAGCAAGAAAGTCATTATATTTGGCTGCAGCCGACGTTTCGGGCAACTCTACCCATTTTCAAGGCCTAATAAAATAAAAGGCTAAAATTAATGCATGACAAAAAAAAATAAAAAAATTATACGAATGTCAAAAACAAACTAATTCATAGCACAGAATAAAACCACTTAAAGAATAAAAATTAAAAAGCGTAAAACAAGCATAAGCCAAAAACAAATTAAAAATTATATACATGACAAATAACACATGATAAAAGTAAAACTTTAAAACTAAAAACATTCAAACAAATTAGTTAAAAATTAGTTAAAAACTTCACTAATAAAAAGTTAAATGAAAAAACGCAAAAGTGCACGAAAACATACCATGCTCACTTGACATCCTCAAACAACTGAGGCGAAAAGGAGACAGGGTCAAGGGGAAAACAGAAAAATTTAGTTGGTAGGCATTCTAATTAATATAAAGGGGGTAACAGCTGGAATCAATATTTAAGCTGGAATTCAGAAATTTAATGCACAAAGATTCATAAATACGGAGAGAGGACGGACATTTTATTTTCACACTGATTTTAAGGTTGCTTTTGTGAATAATAATACCCTTGAATGTTTTTTCCGTTGTAAGGACAAAATCCCCCCTGCGATGAACTGTTCTGTCGTTTATTTGTTTACCTGCCCTGGGTGTTCCCAGGGGAACTACGTTGGCAGCACAGTTCGTTCTTTGCAGGCGAGATTTTGTTCCCATATGGGTATTAGCCATAGGACAGGGAAAGTTTTATCTAAAAAGGAACAGTCTGCCATTAGAAATCATTCTGTTAAGTGTAAAGTTGATATTTCCGTTAATAACTTTAAAATTCTTAAATCATTAAAATGTCCGTCCTCTCTCCGTATTTATGAATCTTTGTGCATTAAATTTCTGAATTCCAGCTTAAATATTGATTCCAGCTGTTACCCCCTTTATATTAATTAGAATGCCTACCAACTAAATTTTTCTGTTTTCCCCTTGACCCTGTCTCCTTTTCGCCTCAGTTGTTTGAGGATGTCAAGTGAGCATGGTATGTTTTCGTGCACTTTTGCGTTTTTTCATTTAACTTTTTATTAGTGAAGTTTTTAACTAATTTTTAACTAATTTGTTTGAATGTTTTTAGTTTTAAAGTTTTACTTTTATCATGTGTTATTTGTCATGTATATAATTTTTAATTTGTTTTTGGCTTATGCTTGTTTTACGCTTTTTAATTTTTATTCTTTAAGTGGTTTTATTCTGTGCTATGAATTAGTTTGTTTTTGACATTCGTATAATTTTTTATTTTTTTTGTCATGCATTAATTTTAGCCTTTTATTTTATTAGGCCTTGAAAATGGGTAGAGTTGCCCGAAACGTCGGCTGCAGCCAAATATAATGACTTTCTTGCTCTACGTCTTCGTTTTTATCCTAAATATATATATATATATATATATATATATATATATATATACGCTACAACTCAGAATGGTCCCCTGAGAAACTTTTATGTTGCACACAGACAGTGCATGGAACAAGGAACTCTTCTGGGAAATTAAATCCACTATAGTCCGAGTAAGTAATGATAAATGACAAATACTATAGTTCTTTTTCATGATGGGAACCCAACGTGCTATAGTTACCCCTTTTTCTTTAATGTATTCGATCCGACGTAAGTGCAACGAGTTTCTTGCGCATATTTAGGTTCTGAATATAGCGGTCTGGGAAGCTTTAAACCCAAGACACTGTTCCAAAGCTGGGTCCTATCTGCTTAGGAGATAGCTAGTGAGGGAAGCTATATTTTGGGGCATCTTTGCTAGTGGCCGTTCCCCATGCTGGGCTTCCATCATGAGAAAGAAAAACTATAGTATTTGTCATTTACCATTATTTTTTCGGACCATAGTGGATTTAATTTTCTCAAAAGAATTCCTTGTTCTATGCACGTTCTGTGCGTAATATATATATATATATGTTAAACACAGACCGTGCATGGAACAAGGAACTCTTCTGGGAAAATTAAATCCACTATAGTCCGAATAAGTAATGGTAAATGACAAATACCATAGTTTTTTTCCCTTTTTCATGATTTTAGCCCGACGTGGGCAACGGGTCTCTCGCAAAGAGATTCCATAAATATAGCTTCCCTCACCAGCTATCTGCAAAGCAGACAGGATCCAGCTTTGGGACGTGGATCTAGGGTTTAAAGCAAACCTAGATCCCTACACTCAGAACCTCTATATAAGTAAAAGACTCGTTGCATTCACGTCGTGTTGAATAAATCAAAGAAAAAGGGGTAACTATTGTATTTTTAGCCAAAAAAAACCAAAACTTAAACCTCAACCGGGACATTGAGCGTCCACTTTTCAAGGCACGAAACACGTCCGTTTAGTATACACAAACTCAGAATGGTTCCCTGAGAACATTATATGTTAAACACAGACCGTGCATGGAACAAGGAACTCTTCTGGGAAAATTAAATCCACTATAGTCCGAATAAGTAATGGTAAATGACAAATACCATAGTTTTTTTCCCTTTTTCATGATTTTAGCCCGACGTGGGCAACGGGTCTCTCGCAAAGAGATTCCATAAATATAGCTTCCCTCACCAGCTATCTGCAAAGCAGACAGGATCCAGCTTTGGGACGTGGATCTAGGGTTTAAAGCAAACCTAGATCCCTACACTCAGAACCTCTATATAAGTAAAAGACTCGTTGCATTCACGTCGTGTTGAATAAATCAAAGAAAAAGGGGGTAACTATTGTATTTTTAGCCAAAAAAACCAAAACTTAAACCTCAACCGGGACATTGAGCGTCCACTTTTCAAGGCACGAAACACGTCCGTTTAGTATACACAAACTCAGAATGGTTCCCTGAGAACATTATATGTTAAACACAGACCGTGCATGGAACAAGGAACTCTTCTGGGAAAATTAAATCCACTATAGTCCGAATAAGTAATGGTAAATGACAAATACCATAGTTTTTTTCCCTTTTTCATGATTTTAGCCCGACGTGGGCAACGGGTCTCTCGCAAAGAGATTCCATAAATATAGCTTCCCTCACCAGCTATCTGCAAAGCAGACAGGATCCAGCTTTGGGACGTGGATCTAGGGTTTAAAGCAAACCTAGATCCCTACACTCAGAACCTCTATATAAGTAAAAGACTCGTTGCATTCACGTCGTGTTGAATAAATCAAAGAAAAAGGGGGTAACTATTGTATTTTTAGCCAAAAAAACCAAAACTTAAACCTCAACCGGGACATTGAGCGTCCACTTTTCAAGGCACGAAACACGTCCGTTTAGTATACACAAACTCAGAATGGTTCCCTGAGAACATTATATGTTAAACACAGACCGTGCATGGAACAAGGAACTCTTCTGGGAAAATTAAATCCACTATAGTCCGAATAAGTAATGGTAAATGACAAATACCATAGTTTTTTTTTTTTCCCTTTTTCATGATTTTAGCCCGACGTGGGCAACGGGTCTCTCGCAAAGAGATTCCATAAATATAGCTTCCCTCACCAGCTATCTGCAAAGCAGACAGGATCCAGCTTTGGGACGTGGATCTAGGGTTTAAAGCAAACCTAGATCCCTACACTCAGAACCTCTATATAAGTAAAAGACTCGTTGCATTCACGTCGTGTTGAATAAATCAAAGAAAAAGGGGGTAACTATTGTATTTTTAGCCAAAAAAACCAAAACTTAAACCTCAACCGGGACATTGAGCGTCCACTTTTCAAGGCACGAAACACGTCCGTTTAGTATACACAAACTCAGAATGGTTCCCTGAGAACATTATATGTTAAACACAGACCGTGCATGGAACAAGGAACTCTTTGCAGATAGCTGGTGAGGGAAGCTATATTTATGGAATCTCTTTGCGAGAGACCCGTTGCCCACGTCGGGCTAAAATCATGAAAAAGGGAAAAAAACTATGGTATTTGTCATTTACCATTACTTATTCGGACTATAGTGGATTTAATTTTCCCAGAAGAGTTCCTTGTTCCATGCACGGTCTGTGTTTAACATATAATGTTCTCAGGGAACCATTCTGAGTTTGTGTATACTAAACGGACGTGTTTCGTGCCTTGAAAAGTGGACGCTCAATGTCCCGGTTGAGGTTTAAGTTTTGGTTTTTTTGGCTAAAAATACAATAGTTACCCCCTTTTTCTTTGATTTATTCAACACGACGTGAATGCAACGAGTCTTTTACTTATATAGAGGTTCTGAGTGTAGGGATCTAGGTTTGCTTTAAACCCTAGATCCACGTCCCAAAGCTGGATCCTGTCTGCTTTGCAGATAGCTGGTGAGGGAAGCTATATTTATGGAATCTCTTTGCGAGAGACCCGTTGCCCACGTCGGGCTAAAATCATGAAAAAGGGAAAAAAACTATGGTATTTGTCATTTACCATTACTTATTCGGACTATAGTGGATTTAATTTTCCCAGAAGAGTTCCTTGTTCCATGCACGGTCTGTGTTTAACATATAATGTTCTCAGGGAACCATTCTGAGTTTGTGTATACTAAACGGACGTGTTTCGTGCCTTGAAAAGTGGACGCTCAATGTCCCGGTTGAGGTTTAAGTTTTGGTTTTTTTGGCTAAAAATACAATAGTTACCCCCTTTTTCTTTGATTTATTCAACACGACGTGAATGCAACGAGTCTTTTACTTATATAGAGGTTCTGAGTGTAGGGATCTAGGTTTGCTTTAAACCCTAGATCCACGTCCCAAAGCTGGATCCTGTCTGCTTTGCAGATAGCTGGTGAGGGAAGCTATATTTATGGAATCTCTTTGCGAGAGACCCGTTGCCCACGTCGGGCTAAAATCATGAAAAAGGGAAAAAAACTATGGTATTTGTCATTTACCATTACTTATTCGGACTATAGTGGATTTAATTTTCCCAGAAGAGTTCCTTGTTCCATGCACGGTCTGTGTTTAACATATAATGTTCTCAGGGAACCATTCTGAGTTTGTGTATACTAAACGGACGTGTTTCGTGCCTTGAAAAGTGGACGCTCAATGTCCCGGTTGAGGTTTAAGTTTTGGTTTTTTTGGCTAAAAATACAATAGTTACCCCCTTTTTCTTTGATTTATTCAACACGACGTGAATGCAACGAGTCTTTTACTTATATAGAGGTTCTGAGTGTAGGGATCTAGGTTTGCTTTAAACCCTAGATCCACGTCCCAAAGCTGGATCCTGTCTGCTTTGCAGATAGCTGGTGAGGGAAGCTATATTTATGGAATCTCTTTGCGAGAGACCCGTTGCCCACGTCGGGCTAAAATCATGAAAAAAGGGAAAAAAACTATGGTATTTGTCATTTACCATTACTTATTCGGACTATAGTGGATTTAATTTTCCCAGAAGAGTTCCTTGTTCCATGCACGGTCTGTGTTTAACATATAATGTTCTCAGGGAACCATTCTGAGTTTGTGTATATATTATATATATATATATATATATATATATATATAGTGTGTATGTAGCCTATGTATATTCATTTATTACAGTTATTTACTACGTTCATCACACCCCTACTGTAAGATATATACTCACATAAAATACACACGGGATACATACAGTAATATGTATATCTAAAATATAAAACATGCATAAAGCTTAAAGGACGCACACATAATATATGTGCATACAAACTCCTTGCGTTCACACTTTATTGTTATAATTATTATTATTATTATTATTATTCATTTTATCACTTTTCTTCCCATTCCACATGGACACCTATATATATATATCAACAAAATCTCATTCTCCAAATGAGTTTGGGTGAGAAGGCAATTATGCTTGGATATAAAATATTAGACGGTGAGGAGGAATCGAAACTAAAGCATAGACATTTATTCACACCGTCATCCTGGTGGACCAGCACTTCACCCCAACATGACTCAATTTCACATTATCGGCTCTTCATACCCCATGTGTGGTAGTGCTTCCAGGCTTTGCTAAAAATAAAAGAGACAGAGTCCCGAACTTACATACCTCTAGCAAACCTCCTTGGACATGCTGTATAAATTAACAACCGACCTTCTCCGTTTAATGATTTTATATGTCTTAGAAAACTTTAAGTATTTTCATTATAATATATTTTTAATTTAAAATGTCAGTACACACACACACACACACACACACACACACACACATCTTTTCAAAATTAAAAAAATTAAGAATAACATTTTTTTGTTTGTGGTTCTCTTTTTTTCAAAATGGAGCGGTGTTTTTGCGGGCATTCGCCCTTAGCTCCTCCTTCATGCATAAAAGAAAAAAGGATAAACGATATGTTATTTATCGATGCATTCATAGTTTAAGTTGAAGTAGGAATAGTTAAACATCTTTGCACATAGAGCATCATTCCGCCCATGTGCCCATTTCAGGGTACGAGCAGCTCGCAGTAGCACCGCGAAGCAAATAAGGGGCCAAAGTACTGACGAGGCTTCCGTACGTGATTCATCATTGAAAGCGACAATGCTCTGTCATATTCTAGATAAAGAATATCCATATCCGTATTCAATTTATTGCAATTTTCGTTAGTTTGTATTGCAGACACCTCGAGTTATTATCAGTCTTGGTGTATGATTCCTTAGGAGCAAGATGCACCCTAAGTTTGTGTTTCCTCCCTAAGGCAGTACAATTTTATCTATAGCAGTCATAGTCATACTCGTACTACCTTAGTATTACTCTATACAAACTGGACTAAAAACCATAAGTATCCGCAATCGCAAACCGTCAATACACAGGCCTGTATTTTGTTTAGAACAATATATATATATATATATATATATATATTATATATATATATATATATATATATATATATAATATACTGTGTGTTTGTGTGTATATATATATATATATATATATATATATATATATATTTTTTTTTTGTAGACTCCAAACGAAAAAGAGAGTATTTGTCGACTTAAACGGAATAAAATTTAAAGAAGACTGTTCCTCGAGATACAGGAGCAAATATGTGACTTTTATTACTGAAACACCAACCAAACGAGCTCCTACTATCATGCCCCTTTCAAATTCATAGGCAGTAACATCTTTTCCAAGCGCTACATTCTTATTTATTTTAAAATAACATAAAAAACCAATATCAACATATTAAAATAGAAGATGTTCTCAATATTATATGAAGTTACATATTAATTTAATAAAGTACATAGCGCCATTAATGATATCAGAAAATACAGCACCGAAAATGCGAGTGTTTCCGTTATTCTGTCTAACCCCTGTGTGTGTATATATATATATATATATATATATATATGATGAATAAAACCACGAAGGAAAGGAAACACAAAATGGTGCTCAAGCGCTTTCGTCTAATGACATCCTCAGGAACACTGAAGTACATAAAAGGGTAACAGCCTATATATAGGTTACAGAAAAAAAAAGAAAAATAAATAACATACATACATACATACACACACACATACATATACATACATACATATCTATATATACATATACATACATATATATATATATATATATATATATATATATGCAATAAACAGAGAAGTAAAAATAAAAATTAAAAATTAAAAATTAAAGGATTACACTAGGCAACAAATTTCAACTTTTTTTTTGTTACAGACACGTGAACTACTGATTCCTACTAAAGCGCTGATGCTGATTTCAGATCTGATATCAAAATTTCTCTATCACGTCCAGATTTTGTGTAACCGAAAACCCCTATTTTTCATTTTTTTTCTCACCCGCTTCTATTACGAAAGCCGTCTAAGCTACTTTTCCGTGCCACGTTTTATGTTAAGCATACTTAAATAATTAGTGAACAGGGATGTCTTTCCTCCTTTATTTTGGCTTAAGACAGACAGCGGAATTCCGCGGGCGGAGTTACCACCCCTGCGCCCAACCATCCACCCAAAGCGCGTTAGTATTTTGTTGTTACTACTGAAAGGCAAATTCCTGTTCTTAAGTGAAACTTTGGTGTGTGTCCTCTTCCTTTGTCGCTTGTAGGATGACGAGCTCTCCTTCTGCAGGAACCAACAATAATCTCCCATCATATTTGGGTTGAAATTACCTTGGTATCTGTTTTCCATAACTGAGATCTGTTGGTGGAAGCGCTCACCATGCTCGTCACTTACAGCCCCAAGGTTGGCCTGGAAGAAGTCAAGATGAGAATGTAAAAAATGAATTTTCAAAGACATTCTGCATCCCATTATTTCATAAGATTTAAGCATGTTTTCTACGAGTTTACGGTGGTTTTCAGCTTTGTGGTTTCCAAGAAAATTTTTGACAACTTCAACGAAAGATGTCCATGCTCCTAGTTCATTCTCATTTAGGTTAGATGGAAACGATGAGTCGTGGATGACACTGCGGATCTGTGGTCCAGTGAAAACTCCAGCTTCTAGCTTAGCATCTGTCAATGTTCCTTTGAATTTATCCTTTAAATATTGGAAACCACTACCTTGATGATCCATACCCTTCACGAAATTTTTCATAAGGCCAAGTTTAATGTGAAGTGGTGGAAGATGTACCTTCTGAGGGTCAATAAGTGCTGGGTGTTTCACATTGTATTTACCAACAACATGTTCAGTTCTAGATGGCCAATCATGTTTTTTGTAGTGGTTCTTGTCATCTCTGCTGTTCCATAGACACAAAAAGCACATATGCTTTGTGTAGCCCAACTGTAACCCAAGAAGTAATGATACAACTTTAAGGTCGCCACAAATATTCCATGTGTGGTCCTTATATTTGATGAGTCTTAGCAGCAGTTTCATCGATTCATAAGTCTCATTAAGGCCAGTGGCATGTGCTACAGGTATTGAAGGTTTTTCATTGCCATTGTGCAGTAATACAGCTTTAAGGCTAGCTTTACTAGAGTCAATGAACAGTCTCCATTCTTTTGGATCATAGCGACAGCCAATCCCTTGCATCAGACCACTGATATCGTGGCAGAAACAAACGTTTTCTTCCTGTAAGTAAAATGATGAAAACTGCAAATGGCGATGGCGGAAATGGGAAACTTTGGTGTTTGGTTGGAGAAGATTAAATTCTTGAAGTCTTGAACCAAGCAACTCTGCCTTTTCTTTTGGTAATTCCAAATCGCGCACTAAGTCATTTAACTCCGCTTGACTTAACAAATGTTGGGAAATATTTGCATCTGGAACATACTGTATATGCCATCTTTCCCTGTTTCTATATCACTAGCAGAATCTTCAGATGAACTGCTGTCTGTTATCGTTGCTGGTGGAACTGGTGGTGGATTTGTTTCATCATGTGGTACTGGTTTCATTGCTGATTCGCAGTTTGGGTACGTGATCTTTGATTTGTTTTTCTTTGTGAAACCAGCAATCTTTGTCAAACAAAAATAACAATCATTGAAGTGATTTTTCGGCTCACGCCAAACCATGGGGACTGAGAATGGCATAGCTTTTCTTTTACCATTCATCCAAGCTATTAACATTGCATTGCACTGTGCACAGCAAATATGTGGTGCCCAGTCCCTCTGTTGGTCTCCTAACTTAGTCAAAATAACACTTGTTGGCAAGTTTAATCTTTGTTGTTATGTTTCTACGTTGTGGCTTAGGTGTATATTGTCCACAGACAAAGCAGAAGTTGTCTGGGTGATTTACACAAGCACGTCTATTTGATGCCATTTTGAATTACCATACAATATCTGAAAAAACGTAGAAAGTAATTATTACGATGTGCAAAATAAAAAGAAATACACACCGTAGTACAAAACAAATGCTATAAAAACACACAAGTCACCACAACCTGTCACTTGCTCATCAGCAGAGAGCTTCAACAACCGTTCTGCTTGACTGTCACGTAGCGACTGACCGTTGGGCCGTTGCCCGTTACTATGCTCTTGACTCAGTGTTGCCAACTCGGGATAAATTTTATTTATCAAAATTGTTCGAATTTGTATATAGTTGGCAAAAAAAATTGCTTTAACCTTGAAAAGCAAGTTTCATATTACTGGCATTAAGCCGATTAAAACCAAAATCTGGACGTGTTAGAAAATTTTACTAAAAGTGATTTGCATTTTACACAAAATCTAGACGTGATAGAAAAAATCTAATTATAGATTTGAAATCAGCATACCGAAATTAGCTAGGAGCACCTATTTGGTCTTCTGTAACAAAATCTTTGTTGCCTAGTGTTATCAGTGAGGCGTACAGATTTGTAAGGAATAATATCGATTTTTAGCACAAGATCAAATGGATTATAAAAATACAAATTTATATTGGAAAACTGCCCGGGTTTTAACACTCTGCCTATGGTCAGGTTTCGATATATATAAAAATAAAATGCAAATTAAAAGTTAATAAAGTAGCAGACAAGTTTACCAAGATTTAGTGTTCTACCCCTTCTTATCTAAATCTGTTTGGAAGGAATTCAAAATAACAGGATCGAGTTGAAAAAGACCTTTGCTTATGTTGAAGTTATTTGAAAGTTGGATAATGGCAGACTCAAGAATATTTCTATTAACAATGTTGCTAGAATGGAATAAAACTGAAGCATTATTCCAATCAATACAGTGGGCTAACTCTGACAAATGGACAAAAAGGGCACTGGACAACTGTCCTGTTCTAACGGAATATTGATGCTGTTTTATACGTGTGTGCAAATCCTTTCCCGTCTGACCTATGTAAAAGGAATCACATTGTTTACAACCAATTTTATAGATAATGCCTGAATTATTGGTAGGGCTATTTTTTACTATGATATTTTTCACAATATTGTTATATGAAAATACTACATTAATATCCAAAAGTTTAAGTACATTAGCAATGCCTAAAAAGCCCGGGAAAAATGGAAGTACTAAAATATTTTTTGACAAAGTACGAGTGTTATTATTGACACGATAGAAAGTTCGTTTTGCCTTGTTGAGACAAGATTCCATAAACGCAGATGGATAACACAAATCACTTCCAATACCGTTGATTTTTTCCAATTCGGCATCGATGTATTCCGGACTGGCGATCCTAAGGGCGCGGAGAAACATTGATGAAAAAATGGCCTTCTTAGTGGGGGTGTCATGTCCCGAGTAAAAGTGTACGTAGGACAAATTGTTTGTTGTTTTCCGATAAATACTAAACTTAAAACCTGGGCTTTCCCTATGTACACGCACATCCAAAAATGGGATTGAATTGTCTTGTTCCACTTCTAAAGTAAACTTAATGGAGGGGACTTGATCATTTAACTGAAGGAGGAAGTTATCCAGGTCAAGATTCATGGGCCAGATACACAAAATATCGTCGACGTACCGCAACCACGGGTTGCCAACCCCCAGGATTCTCGGAATATAAGTAATTTCGAAAAACTCCATATAAATATTGGAGAGGAGGGGCGATAAGGGGTTGCCCATGGCCATCCCAAAAACTTGTTGATAATACTCGTTATTGAAAGTGAATTTACAGTCTTTGATGCAAAGCTTAATAAGTTCCAAAACAATGTGTGAAGGTAGTGGCAGGTCATACTTATGTAATTCTTGGGAGAGAAAGTCAAGCATATCGTCTATCAGCACTTTTGTAAACAATGAACACACATCAAAACTGATCAATCTATCGTTAGTTTCAGTACGTGCATTATTCAATTTTTCAGTAAGATCCATGGAATTTTTTACATGTGAATCAGAGATAGTTCCGAGAATGGGGGACAAGACTTTGACAAGCCATTTGGAGAGTTTATAAGTAATAGAGCCCACCGAGCTAATAATAGGGCGCATAGGGTTGCCAGGTTTGTGGGTTTTAATAAGACCGTAAAGGTAGGGCAGAGCAGGTGAAGTGGACATGAAAAGCGGAATTAAGTCCTTATGATCTTTGAGAATGCGTTTCAAGCCACTATTAAATGATTTGATGACGTCATCCTGCGGGTTCTTCCTAAGTTTGCTGTACTTCCATTTTTCCCGGGCTTTTTAGGCATTGCTAATGTACTTAAACTTTTGGATATTAATGTAGTATTTTCATATAACATTATTGTGAAAAATATCATTGTAAAAAATAGCCCTACCAATAATTCAGGCATTATCTATAAAATTGGTTGTAAACAATGTGATTCCTTTTACATAGGTCAGACGGGAAAGGATTTGCACACACGTATAAAACAGCATCAATATTCCGTTAGAACAGGACAGTTGTCCAGTGCCCTTTTTGTCCATTTGTCAGAGTTAGCCCACTGTATTGATTGGAATAATGCTTCAGTTTTATTCCATTCTAGCAACATTGTTAATAGAAATATTCTTGAGTCTGCCATTATCCAACTTTCAAATAACTTCAACATAAGCAAAGGTCTTTTTCAACTCGATCCTGTTATTTTGAATTCCTTCCAAACAGATTTAGATAAGAAGGGTAGAACACTAAATCTTTGGTAAACTTGTCTGCTACTTTATTAACTTTTAATTTGCATTTTATTTTTATATATATCGAAACCTGACCATAGGCAGAGTGTTAAAACCCGGGCAGTTTTCCAATATAAATTTGTATTTTTATAATCCATTTGATCTTGTGCTAAAAATCGATATTATTCCTTACAAATCTGTACGCCTCACTGATAATCCTTTAATTTTTATTTTTTATTTTTATTTTTACTTCTCTGTTTATTGCATATATATATATATATATATATATATATATAATATTATATATATATATATGTATGTAAATGTATATATATATGTATGTATGTATATGTATGTGTGTGTATGTATGTATGTATGTTATTTATTTTTCTTTTTTTTTCTTTCTGTAACCTATATATAGGCTGTTACCCTTTTATGTACTTCAGTGTTCCTGAGGATGTCATTAGACGAAAGCGCTTGAGCACCATTTTGTGTTTCCTTTCCTTCGTGGTTTTATTCATCATAAATATTTTTCACGTGTTACTTTCGTGAAATAATTTTCATATAATGAACACCACGCGTTCCTTCGGCTTGCTGTTCCCTCTCTTGTCTCCGTTTGTGTCCGTGTTTTCTTCTACATTAATGAAGGGGCATGCAATTCGTATCCGACGGAAGTTTCTTACTAAGTGTCTGGAGGAGCAAGTTCTTCCGAAATCCCTGCTTCCGATTCGCCTCAGACAAATTGACGACCATCCGTTCAACAACTTCAGCAGATTAATTTTAAAGAAACATATTGAAGTCACCAGACAAAATGAGTGGTCCGCCTTCAAAAATTTAAACATCGCCAAACATAATTTTGTAACCGTTATTCCCCAACCGTGGATCCAACCTTTGTTTGATGAAATTTACAACGAGTTGCGTCGGAGAACTACTTCACTTCGTAACATTTTGGATCGAAAAATTAAAAGTCTCATTCGAGATAGTCAGTGGAGTAAAAAAGCAAGCTCAAAGTGTGTTTTGAACCTTTCTTCGAAAAACATTAGTGACGATGCAAAAAGTGCCCTTGGATATGGTATGTCCTTTTTTATTGTTAAAAAACCTTCGGCTTTACAAATTTGTTACAGTCTCGCGTGTTTTGAAAAACAGTGTAATCTCCCTCAGTATTTGTTTAACATAGTTAAAGGCCTCGTTTATAGTGCGGCGAATGGTAATTACGAAGATAACTTTCCTAAACGTTTTCGCAATAGCCTCTCACAATTAAAAAAAGATGGGGAGCTCCATATTACTAAAGCAGACAAGGCTAACACCATAGTTATTATGGACAAAGTGGACTACATCGGAAAGATGAACGAGCTTCTCCAGGACCCCGCCACATACAGCAAACTTAGGAAGAACCCGCAGGATGACGTCATCAAATCATTTAATAGTGGCTTGAAACGCATTCTCAAAGATCATAAGGACTTAATTCCGCTTTTCATGTCCACTTCACCTGCTCTGCCCTACCTTTACGGTCTTATTAAAACCCACAAACCTGGTAACCCTATGCGCCCTATTATTAGCTCGGTGGGCTCTATTACTTATAAACTCTCCAAATGGCTTGTCAAAGTCTTGTCCCCCATTCTCGGAACTATCTCTGATTCACATGTAAAAAATTCCATGGATCTTACTGAAAAATTGAATAATGCACGTACTGAAACTAACGATAGATTGATCAGTTTTGATGTTGTTCATTGTTTACAAAAGTGCCGATAGACGATATGCTTGACTTTCTCTCCCAAGAATTACATAAGTATGACCTGCCACTACCTTCACACATTGTTTTGGAACTTATTAAGCTTTGCATCAAAGACTGTAAATTCACTTTCAATAACGAGTATTATCAACAAGTTTTTGGGATGGCCATGGGCAACCCCTTATCGCCCCTCCTCTCCAATATTTATATGGAGTTTTTCGAAATTACTTATATTCCGAGAATCCTGGGGGTTGGCATCCCGGGGTTGCGGTACGTCGACGATATTTTGTGTATCTGGCCCATGAATCGTGACCTGGATAACTTCCTCCTTCAGTTAAATGATCAAGTCCCCTCCATTAAGTTTACTTTAGAAGTGGAACAAGACAATTCAATCCCATTTTTGGATGTGCGTGTACATAGGGAAAGCCCAGGTTTTAAGTTTAGTATCTATCGGAAAACAACAAACAATTTGTCCTACGTACACTTTTACTCGGGACATGACACCCCCACTAAGAAGGCCATTTTTTCATCAATGTTTCTCCGCGCCCTTAGGATCGCCAGTCCGGAATACATCGATGCCGAATTGGAAAAAATCAACGGTATTGGAAGTGATTTGTGTTATCCATCTGCGTTTATGGAATCTTGTCTCAACAAGGCAAAACGAACTTTCTATCGTGTCAATAATAACACTCGTACTTTGTCAAAAAATATTTTAGTACTTCCATTTTTCCCGGGCTTTTTAGGCATTGCTAATGTACTTAAACTTTTGGATATTAATGTAGTATTTTCATATAACAATATTGTGAAAAATATCATAGTAAAAAATAGCCCTACCAATAATTCAGGCATTATCTATAAAATTGGTTGTAAACAATGTGATTCCTTTTACATAGGTCAGACGGGAAAGGATTTGCACACACGTATAAAACAGCATCAATATTCCGTTAGAACAGGACAGTTGTCCAGTGCCCTTTTTGTCCATTTGTCAGAGTTAGCCCACTGTATTGATTGGAATAATGCTTCAGTTTTATTCCATTCTAGCAACATTGTTAATAGAAATATTCTTGAGTCTGCCATTATCCAACTTTCAAATAACTTCAACATAAGCAAAGGTCTTTTTCAACTCGATCCTGTTATTTTGAATTCCTTCCAAACAGATTTAGATAAGAAGGGTAGAACACTAAATCTTTGGTAAACTTGTCTGCTACTTTATTAACTTTTAATTTGCATTTTATTTTTATATATATCGAAACCTGACCATAGGCAGAGTGTTAAAACCCGGGCAGTTTCCAATATAAATTTGTATTTTTATAATCCATTTGATCTTGTGCTAAAAATCGATATTATTCCTTACAAATCTGTACGCCTCACTGATAATCCTTTAATTTTTAATTTTTATTTTTATTTTTACTTCTCTGTTTATTGCATATATATATATATATATATATATATATATATATATATATATATATATATGTATGTATATGTATATATATATATATAGATATGTATGTATATATGTGTGTGTGTGTATGTATGTATGTATGTTATTTATTTTTCTTTTTTTTTTCTTTCTGTAACCTATATATAGGCTGTTACCCTTTTATGTACTTCAGTGTTCCTGAGGATGTCATTAGACGAAAGCGCTTGAGCACCATTTTGTGTTTCCTTTCCTTCGTGGTTTTATTCATCATAAATATTTTTCACGTGTTACTTTCGTGAAATAATTTTCATATATATATATATATATATATATATATATATATATATATATATATAAAGGAAAATCCAAAATACTTCTATATTTATGCAGAAAGTAAAACAAAAACGCGCGCCGCTATCGGGCCCTTAATGAAGGGAAATAATGAACTAATCGACGATCTAAAAGAAATATCTGAAACATTGAGAGCCCAGTATGAATCAGTTTTCAGTATCCCAAAAAGTGACAGAGCGATACCTGACATAGATGCATTCTTTGAAGAGAAATTGCAAGGAGAGTGTATAACAGACTTTGATTTTGTACCAGAAGATGTAGCAAGAGCTATAGGACAAATGAAACCACATTCAGCTGCAGGTCCAGACAATTATTGATTAAAAACTGTAAAAATTAAATAGCTACACCTTTATATTGGATATGGAGAAGATCCCTAGACACTGGGGAAATATCAAGCATCTCGAAAAGAGCAAACATTGTCCTTATATATAGAGGAGGGGATATATCTCAAGCAAAGAACTATACACCAGTGTCATTGACGTCTTACCTCACCAAAGTATTTGAAAGAATAGTAAGAGAGAAAATTTACGATTTCTTGGAGACACTGGAAAGATTCAACGAAAATCAGCACGGATTCCGTTCAGGTAGATCATGCCTATCACAATTATTAGAACACTACAACAATATCCTAGATGCACTGGAAGGAAATGACAACTACGATGTCATATACACGGATTTTGCTAAAGCTTTCGACAAATATGATCACGGTATAATTGCACATAAAATGAAATATATGGGAATAACAGGCAAACTGGGAAAATGGATCTACAACTTCCTCAGAGAAAGTTTACAGGTCGTCAAAATTCAAGGTATATCATCATCAGAATCGGAAGTACGCAGCTCAGTACCACAAGAGACAGTACTGGCCCCACTCCTGTTCATTATCATGCTAACAGATAATGACAGTGGAGTAAACAGCAACAGTATGGTAACATCCTTTGCAGACGATACAAAGATCAGCAGAAAAATCAGCGACGTAAATGAAGTGGAGGCTTTGCAGAGGGACACGAACAAAATATACAAATGGTCAGAAGACAACAACATGCCATTTAACAGCGAGAAATTTCAGCTATTGAGATATGGTAGAAAAGAAGAACTTAAACAGACTGCATATTATGCTCCAGATAGACAGGAAATTCAGAGAAGCACGAAAGCGATCGATCTGTGGGTAATAATGACCGATGATACGAAATTCGAAACACAAAATCAGATAGCGATAAACAAAGCAAAAAGAGTGGCGGGACAGGTACTAAGAACGTTCAAAAGAAGGGACAAGACAGTAATGATTCCTTTGCTAAAAACACTGATTATACCAAAACTTTAATACTGCTCAATCTTGACGTCCCCATATAAAAGGAAGAAACTAATAGACTAGAAGAAACTCAGAGGCATTTCACAGGCAAGATTGATGGCTGCAAAGAGCTCAACTACTGGAAAAGACTACGTAAACTAAATTTGTACTCCCTAGAAAGAAGAAGAGAGTTACACTATAATCTACATATGGAAAATAATAGAAAAACTGGTACCAAACCTCAAACTAAACCCAATTCCATCCAAACAATGCTGGAAAATATGAAAGGCAGAATGTGTACTGTTCCCAAATTAAAGGCCCGACAAGGGACCTCCTCAACACTAAAGGAAAATAGCTTGGTTGTCAGGGGACCAAGACTTTTTAACCAGCTTCTGAAGGACCTCAGAAACGTTACAGGGGTCAAAGTTGAAGTCTTCAAGAGAAGACTAGATGCCTGGCTCAGGACGGTACCAGATGAGCCGGGTGTACCTGGTTATGTACGGTGGAAAGCGCAAGGAAGCAAATCGCTCCTCCACCAAGCCAGACTTAGAGGCGGGGCCACCAGCTTGACCTTCGTGTGAAGAGAGACCAACGTACGGAACAGCAACGAGATTTTATATATATATATATATATATATAGGGATGAATTTCACAATTAAACATGTGAAATGAATGAATGCTGCAAACCCACAAGGAAATATATATAATATATATATATATATATATTATATATATAATATATATCTTGTGGGTTTGCAGCATGTATATTATATATATATATATATATATATATATATTATCATTATCGTAAATGCAAAATTTGGATAAGTCAGGTCTCGTGTATGACTGATGTTGCATATACGCAACAGAATTATAAGATTTGAAATGCTACTTGAAGGCAAAATTTCTGTAGCGTTGATTTATGTTTATGAATAAGTATTTTGAAGATTTTAATGAAAGTAATCTCCAGAAATTTCAAAATAGTACCAAAAAAGCAGTGAAATTATTCTTCAAATTTTTTGACATCTTGTGTTATGTTCTCGTCCGTAATCACTTCGCCAGCGTAAGTCGTAAAAACAACCATCCTGCAACAATAAACAAAATGTTTGTTTAGCTGAAAAGAGGACATGGAGCCATTAATTGTATACCAACAGTAAATAAAGTAAAAAACTAACTCATCTTTAAATAGTAGAAGCATATAAGTTATATAGAAGTAAAATGATTCTTACATGACTTCATGGGAAATCTGTGCCGCATATTCCTCCGTAATCCTTACAGCTTTAGCCAGTCTATACCCGCTAGATAATGCTGATCTCTTCTTCACTGGAAGATCACTACGCTTCAGTGAAATTCTTTTGACTTCATCTGCGCTGTTCGAATCATTGATCCTTATGGCTTATCCTTGCGAGATGAGGTTGATTTCTTCTTCACCGGAACATCACCACGATTTGATGAAATTCTTTTGAGTTTGTCTTCACTGCTTGAATTAATGATCCTCTTTATTTTCATGTTACTGAGCAGAAAAAAATATGATGTTTAAATATGACAATGATGAGTGAAAGGACTGAGGAACTATTTCCCATAATACAAGAGAGTGTCCCAGAAATCCTAGCCCAAAGGCTAATATCCTGTTGTACATTATGGGGTAGGACACTTAGGCCACCCTGTATATACGTGTACCATGTATTTATGTAATAAATTAATATTGTCAAAGATCTACTTTTTTTACGTGACGAAAGTTTAAATTGTGAATATGCATTTGTTAGATTTTGAAAACAAATCAAATGAATGACAGACCTCGCCTTGGTTGCATGTTCGACATCTGGTTTACGTAATTACGATTGGCTTTCATATCCATTTCATCAGTTTCCTTTAGTTCTTCGACGGTGAAATACGCGTCCTTTATTTCGAAATCTAATCTGAAAACATAGTGGAACAGAAATAAATTATGCGTACAGATGTATGTATATTATAAAATATAATGAAATACTTACGGTTGTGAGAGAACAGTCTGTGGTTTAAGATGAGAGATATACTGTACGTATATTTCGAAGTGAGCGAATGAATTCCAACCAGAATGACCGCTTATTTAGTGGTAAAATCGCGACTAAATCTCGAATACCGTATTCAAAAGATTGACCATATTACTTCTGTACATACACAATGAAAAAATAATACGTATTTTTTACACTTATTTCGAAGCACATATAAGTTCAGTATAATTAAGACACACTTCAAATATTCCAAATCTTGTACGTTGTCTTCATTTATAATGAAATACGTAACTATCTAGTAGTATATTCTCAAAAAATGTCGAGTGCAATGCAATTGCAATGTAATATGATCAATATTGAATGTTGCAACGGCAGAGCCATGCAACACTACAAGTCACTGGCACAGTGCCAAAGGGGGATGGGTTATGCAGGAAAAGGGAGGGGGTATGCAGGAAAGGGGGTTTATGCAGGAAAGGGGGAGAATGGATGTGAGCAGGAAGAGGGGTGGAGGGTAACCCAACCTAGTAGCTGAAGCCCACAAAGGTATACAGTATATGCATGTATATATATGAATTGTACGTATGTGTGCGTGTGTGTATGTGTTTGTATGTGTGTTTGTATGTATGCATGTGTGTATAGGAAAAATAAAACATTCTTCATTAAGGCATAACTGGAGAAAAAATATTCATTCACCGCAACTTCTTAGCGCATAATGCTGGCTTTCTCTGGCCCTCTGAATGGTTTTGGAATGCAGCCAGTCGTGTTGGCTTTGATACCCAGCCACTTTATATATATATATATATATATATATACACATTTTTTTATGCAGGAAGGAGGGGCCAAGTGCAAATGCCCGCAAAAACGCCCCTCCCATAGAAGAAAAAGAGAGCCAAAATCAAGCCCGGGATTTTCGAGATGCCTAGACTCTACGTTTGAAAGATGGGAGGTCATAGATAGGAGGAAAGATGGATTGAGGAAGATTGTTCCAGAGTTGACCGGTTGAGTAGATGAAAAACTGAAAATCTGAACGGTGAAGGCGAGCTTAGGCGTGTAGCGTTCTATACCTTCGATTCAGAGCTTATAGTATTTCTCAGGGTTTGTAGCTTCTGAATATGTTTTCAGCTCCAAGCCATTCTCGCCTTGCTCGTCCCGGCACTCGGTGAAATCTCCGAGCAGTACAGTGTACGCGTGTTCGAGAACAGTGTTGGAATATCGCATATATCGCATATCAGCGATATGTCCATCTAAGAATGGCTTCAGTTTACGGGAAGAGCTAACTTCAAATAATATATCGAGAATGAATCGGTTTCGTGTCGGTATAAGAGTATTTTTAACACTATTTCTCCACATCAATCGTATATCGTTACAGGGATGCTTAGTATCACGATTCACAGGCAGAGTGCAAATAATTGAGTATGAAGTTTGGCGGTTTGCATAGTTCAGAGTGATGCCTTTAGCCTTCACCATGTATTTGAACTCATCCCCAACCCTCACACGTATCCCATACGTTTTTAGTCCAGTGGAGACAAAAGAATCGACGTAAAGTGCTGTAATGGAGTTTCACGTCCTCCGTAGGTGGAAATTACAGCTTGAAGGCGTTTGTGCGTCCACCAAACAGACTCTCTCTATATTTTAGAGGGTCCATTACCATTGAACGCTTGATGTCCCTCATTTCTTCGCGAAACTGGCCATCACTCTCCATCCGCGCATTATATCCGGCCCTACAAGGTGTGATAAAACCGTGTTTATGCTTAAAATCATTAAAAATAAAGGCGAACTGTTCTCAAAACCTGTACTTAAAGTTATATAGTGTTATTCGACATACCAAGCCGTCTTAAATGATTACCAAGCCATTATTTTATCCCACAAAGGTGTTTATGATGCTAGCTTGATAAAAATTAATGAGCACACGGTTATTGCAATTGATGATCTCATGTTAGAAATGAATAAAACGTTTGCCGAGACATTTACAGTATTCTCCCACTATCTTAAACATAAGTGTGTTCTTCATCAATCAACCTGTTTTTCAAGAACAGGCATATGCGTGATGTATCGCTAAACAGAATATCTAGTCTTATTCACGCAGCGCTGAGATGTATCGCAAATTAGGGTATTGGTCAATCAAATGTTCCCAAATCAGCGAAAGGAGTTTTTGGAAGTTTATAAAGAAGTTACAGGTCGACGTTACGGATATTTGGTTTGTGACCTTCACCCATGAAACACGTTTAGGATGCTTCTAAGAACGAATATATTTTCAGACGAGGCTGAATCGGTGTATATTCCAGAATGACGAAAAGGTTAAAGAAATACCATGAATTTATAAAAATCTATCACCGACTACCGCGCACTCTCCAACATCTCTGTTAAAAATAATGATCCTAACTTTTTAAAATGCATCTGTGAAATCTGCCTCAATGTTACAAAATACAATGTATGCGCTTACGTCGTTACAAGAACATAATACGAGCTCTCGCTCGTAAAAGACAAACTGGGAAAGAAAAAGAGAATTATTATACAAAGAGGTGGTTCATTCCTCCCCATCTTATTTTCAGTTTCGGGGCCTTTATTGTCTAGTTTAATATAATGAAGAAAGTAGTAGTGATTCGACACGAAGTGTATGCTTCACTACAAAATACAAAGAAGCCAAAATCAGATGTAGACCCAGTAAAAACAGGCTTAAAAGGAATGAAAAACGAATTCGTGAATCTGTTAAACAGCGAGATGCATCCTGACGAGAAAATAATTTTATATCAAGAAGCTCTTCAGAAATTTCTTCAGGAGTACAAAAATTATAAAAATCCTGTGAAGTTCCGGGTAGTTATCGAACATGATGAGACTGGAGACGCATAAAGAACAACGGGGCGAGTCCATAGCATCTCGAGCATGTATTAAAAAATAGCCTCCCACATACATTGAGGAATAAAGAGCTAAGACTTTATAATCTATTGAGTGAGGACCCCGTTATACATTGGTCCGATACTGCTGAGGTTATCGTTGAAGGGGCAAAGGTACAGGGTTCGAATATAATTGATATCGTACATGATTTGGTTAGAAAGTGGGATAGGCCATCTCCAACAGGATGGGATCACATTAAATCGAAGTTACAACAAACATCAGATTTGGACAAACATCACATTTCCCACAACAGAGCACGCCTTCGCCTACAGGGGGGGTAACAACTCTGAAGAAGAAGAAGAAGAAGAGACCAACCACTAACGCACAACCCTACCCGCGCGCTTGTAAAATAAGCAAGTGGTTAACCTATTAAGAAAACACTATTACGATATTTATAATCCAGCTTCTAACGGCGGTGTTGAAAGACTATACAGAGGCGCATATACTGAAGGCTTAGAGAAAAAAGATGTTGAGACATTTTTGAGTGAGAAGGACACGTATACATTTCATAAACCTGTGAGGAGAAGGTTTAAAACTGCTAAGACATCATAAGCCACATTGACTTGTGGCTTATTCCTCTTAAAAATAAATCGCCTGAAACAGTTGCTAAAGCCACAAAAGTATTGATGCTAAAGAAACACAGGATGCCAGGTTATTTCTGTACAGATATAGGGAAGGAATTTACAGGCCGAGCTTTTCAGAACATGCTGGCTGAGTTTAATATCAGTTATCACATCCAATTCTGTGCATAAAGCTTCTTTAGCCAAAAGAGTACGCCGTACCATAAAGGCCCGTATGCACCATTATCTTACGTATAAAAATACTTACAGATACATAGACATTCTGGAGCAACTGGCGTCATCCTACAACCTTTCACACCACTGTATGATTGGTACATCGCCTAATGAAGTTTTAAAAAGAGGTACGTACAGAGAACCTGAGGTGAAAAAGGATAGACGCAGAGCAGCGCCGTTGGTAGAACATTTCAAAATCAACGATTATGTAAGACTGTTACGATCAGGGAACAACAAATTCACGAAAGGATTTATGGACTCAGGAAATTTTTAAAGTTAAAGCTATCAAACCTAGAGGCGAAGTGATGATGTTTTACGTTGAAGATTTAAATGTCGAAGAAATTAATTGCTGCTTTTATAGCAAGGAGGTGCAGAAGGTAACATTTAATCTAGGTAAAAGGATGTTTGAAAATGGGAAAATTTTAGGAAGCAAAAGCGCAGGGAAGAGAAAGTTTCAACTCCTATATAAAAGATGATGCATTAATGAAACTTAAATAGTATACACAATCTCACCCGACCACTTCTACGTTACACTTCCCTCCTCTGCATCTTTGGACACACACCCAGTCAATACTCTGTCAACTTTATAACATAACTGTATAGGCCTATCGAATTGGAGTGTGATTCATACAAGGTTGGATTGTGTGAATTTCAATTGACCAGCAAACTTTTAAGTATTGAAAAGGAAGAAACCTGTTTTATGGTTCTCAGAGGACGTGATCAATGCGAAAAAGTAGGCGTGGAATTGGACGGTACCATGCGTTCGACACGGAACGGGGGCGTGCAGTACTACAGTAAAGAAACAACATTAGATCCAGAGCATTATGACACTGCGGAGGATACTGTGAGAGACTTAAAAGAGTTTGAAAAACTGAACCTTACGTCTGATTTACTTTTTGAAATTGTAAACAAAGATACACCAGTACTTTGCTCTTTAAATCAGAGGCGAGTAGAAGTATTAAAGAGAAAGAGCTGTTCAAAATTTTACGTGAGGGCAGATATGGCGTAACCTTCTAAAGAGTTACGTTTCGCGAGCTACCGTATAATCGGCTCAGTTTGTTGTACCATCTAGAATTGGAGAATTTGAACATTAGAAGCCCCCACCCCACCATGTGTTGTATTTACAGCAACATTGTGGAACACCAGTTTGTTGGGAACAGTCAGGTACGATTGTTAGTATTGCGCACAAACCCAATCATTGAAGAAAAAGCTTGAGTATTACATATGATAAGCCTCATTACGTCAAAGTCGTCTCTAACCTCCTAAGCAGTATCGCGTTACATATAAAAACGATTAAAGGTAAAAACTATCCATTCAGTTATGGAGGCTTAATAATGAAGCTTCACATCTGGCTTGCTGCGACAGAATGACTCAAAAACCTTTTACACACTATCGCTGGGTAAGGTATCAGTGTGGACGCGGCGTTAGCTCCATTTTTTCATCTATAATACGTACTGCTGTCCCCTTACTGAAGAGTGGTGCTAAATATCTTGGACGGAAGGCCTCAGAATCAGGGCTTAATACAGTTGAAGATATAATGGCAGGCTCAAAGTTTAAAGAAGCTTTGAAAAAACATTTACGCCGTACACGGGATGAGATTATCAAACGTGCGAAAAGTAAAATGCATGGTAGAGGAAAAAATGAAAACGCAGAAGAAAAAGCGCGTTGTACCGAAAAATACAAATAAACAGGTACCAACTCGAGGTGTTAAACGTAAAAGACAATAAAAAGAGAGATGCTTTAAACGAATGAAACCGATGGTTGACCTCTTTTTTAACTGATATACAGTAAACTAAACCTGTTACAATTACCTCTCATAGCTGAATGAGCATTTGACGTGAGAGGTAAAATTATTATTTCGGTTGCCGGAATGCTGCAAATCAGAGCTCGCTCCCATTGAACTATCACCTACACAAATATATATTGCCGAATCCAACTTTATCACAGTTAATCCGCTAAACACTAGTAGTTGTTCGAGTGCTGTTATAGAGTTCGTTATACCGAGTGTAAGGTCATACTTTTACGAACCAAATAATATTTTTATGTATGCCAAACTGAGAATAGCACATTCAGACGGGACAGATTGTGAAAACGATTATGCTATGTACACGGAAGCGAACATCATGCACACCATAATTAGCCAGTGCGATGTGTACCTAAATCAAACAATTATTTATTCAGGACGAAGCTGTTACTATTAGAGAGTCTACTTGGAAATTGTACTCAACTTTTCAAAAGGCGCAAAAGAAACCTATTTGACGCTGGCGGTTATCTTCCGAAAGAGGAAAGTCTTATAAAAAACAATTTTAACAAATCTAAAACGAAAATTTATGATAATTATGGGCGCCTGAATATTGATTTGTCGTTCCAGGAGAAACTGCTTGAGAATGGCGTTGATATTAAGATTAAAATTACCCGCACGCCCAAGGAGATATGCCTGAAAGTGGATGATGCCAATGAAGAGGCTGCGGAGCCTGTAGTGATTCACATTACTGGGACGTATCTTCGAGTACGGCGAAAGAAGCTAAGATCTGCTGAGCAGTTGGAAACTGAGAAAAATTAACTGAGAGCCAGAGCCAAATACCGTATAAATATGGATCAAATAAAAATGTTTATGGTCACTTCAGGCTTAACTTCCAAGTAGATAGAGACTGTAACTCTTGTAATTCTACCAAAAAGAATATTGGTTGCAATGTTAAAGCATGATGCGATGAATGGAAAATATAAAATTCGGCTTTCAAATTGAAAAATTTTTACTTGAAAAATATTACATTGCTTGTCATTGGCTCAGGTGTAGGGGGGATCGCTAAAAACGAGGTATTCTACCGATGCTGAGTTTTCTCTTTCTACGAGAGCAAATCACAATCTGATTCAAAGCGTCAACGGCTGCAACGTGTTTGGTAAGGTGGAACGCAGTTGAGAGCGCGTAAATATTTGTTTTTGATCTTTCGCCAGATTATTGAGCAAGTGTGAACACCCACTTAAACCCACAACAAAATGAAAATGTGGCATTAAGACGCGAGTTTGCTACGACGAGAGTCATTCCTATTAATGTTCTATTTTATCTGGAATCGCAAGCTCTAATTGAAAATGACCGCTTTAGATCCGTTATAACCGATTTTAAAAATGAATGAAGTCACACTTCAAGCTGTAATGAAAAAAGTTTGCTTCACATGAGACCCGTTTATCAGAACATTCGCGAAGGAGATGATAAAACTACCGATTACGAAAGACCAGGGTGGGCTAATAATAAATACAGACTGATCTTGCAGAAAAGGACTTCTCTGGATTGCGCTTTATCACGGCAAAAATAGTTAATGTTTGTACCATTTGGTTTCGCATTGTGGGTCGATATGGAGTGATGCTGTATTGTAAAGTTCATAAAACAATTACAAATCCCGCAAATTGTATGGAATCCGTATCGTTTCCAGGGCTTATTCAACAGTGTATGTGGAAAATACTGCTTCTGCTCTCTCATGCATATGGCGAGAGGACTCCTTTTCAATTTTCTTAAATTTGTTTCATTTGTGTGATTTTCAATCAAATGATAAATTTGTGTGTACTGAAATAGCTGACAAATTCCCATTTGTAGCAAAGACAACTCGCTGTATTGTGTGAAATGTGATTATTTAAATATATATATATATGTAACATATGTGCTTTAACCAACCTCAAATCGTATATTAAAAGCTGCTCTGTAATTAATTTAAAAATGTATTGACAATTAAAACTGAAATGAAAATGTATAGTGAATAAAAGTGCAGCTCTATTATTTAATTTTAAATATGCAAAAACTCTTATACACACTCTGTATGATGTTTAAGCATGTATATAGTATATATATACATATATATATATGTGTGTGTATATATATATATATATATATATATATTTTGCGTCAATTCTGAAAAAAAAAGATCTTTGATTAATTTAAAAATGTAGTGACAATTAAAACTGTGTAGCACTTAAGATTGAATATTTTAAATGTACCCTATAATTAATGTAAAAACGTATCGATAATTAAATCCAGCTTTGTGACAGGATCTAGGGTCTTATACTGAGGTTCTGAATATAGTTGGGCTGGGATGCTTTAAACTCTAGATCCCGCCCCAAAGCTGGATCCTATCTGCTTTGCAGATAGCTGGTGAAGGAAGCTATATTTTTGGGGCCTCTTCCCGAGTGACCCGTTGCCCACGTCGTGCTAAAATCATGAAAAAGAAAAAACTATAGTGTTTGTCATTTACCATCACTTATTCGGACTATTGTGGATTTAGTTTTCCCAGAAAAGTTCCCTGTTCCATGCACGGTCTTCATGTATCATGAAAAACCTCAGGGTACCATTCTGAGTTCAATCCCTTATATATAGCGTGAAGCAGAGGTCAGTACTCAGTATACTGTTGTGTAGTGACTTTTACCGCATCTCTTTTAACTGTATATAGTTGTATATAGTAAAAAAGATTTATTCGTGTAGAAATGTTTTGATTTTAAATTCTGTCTTTGCACTATTTCTTGTCTAGTTTAATTGTAATTTTTTTTTACAAAGTGAGACATCTTTAATTATGGCAAGGAAATTGTGTAAAGAAGAGAGACTATTTGCGTTTAAACATTATTGGAAGACGAAATGCGGAGGAGGTGCTTCGAGCATGGTAGAAAATGTACCCGATTCTTCCAACAACGTTCCTGGTAATTTACAGTTTGCGAGACAAAATGGAATCAACTGGATCTGTCTTGGATGTACCACGTCTTGGAAGATCAGTAACAGTGGCAACTGAAAAGAATAAAACATTAATTGCGGAGAGTTTTTCCAAGAGTCCCAAAATATCAAGCCGCAGTGCATCTGTACAGTTGGGTATTAGTCAATGATCAGTATTGCGAATGCTACGGAGTATTGTAAATTCGGGCTGTACATCCCACGTTTAGTACACGGTTTAATTGAAAATTAAACCAGATCGCCGTTTGCAATTTTCTGAAGTGTTCCTCAACCAAATAAATGAAAATCCCGATATACTCCAACGCATTTTTTGGTTTGATGAAGTCACATTCTCTCAGTCTGGACATGTAACTAGGCATAATTCTGTGTACTGGAACAACACTAATCCTCATGTGACCATTGAACAGCAGCTGCAGCAATCAGGCATTAACGAGCTGGGAGCAATTTCAAAGTAGGACAATCCTACCTTGAAATATTGAGAAACTATGGCCTGCCGCATCTGCAACAGCGTGCTAATTATGATGAAGTCTATCAAGAGGAAGATGGTTGACCACCTTATTTTGCTCTTTGGTGCGCAATTTTATTGATGAAACTTTTCCGAACCATTGGATATTAAATGGAAGCGTGGAATGGCCCCCTCGATCACTTGACTTAGCATCAATGGATTTCTTCTTTTGGGGAGTGGTAAAACACTTAGTGTATGCCAAAAATCCATGCTCTTCACAAGACATTAGGGAGTATGTATCGGAGACATTGGTCACCATTATTGGCAAGTTACCCCTGTAAAGTCGTGTTTGCCTCTCTGTGACAGATAGATTTCACAAATGTGACAGTTTGAACATTTAAATTGAAGAACAACATAACACTGTGTTCACTTCATGTCTGTAATTAATAGAAATTGCTTGTATTGTTATTATGCTTTAGTTTCTTTGTCTTATTAAATATATATATATATATATATATATATTTACATACTGTGTACATACATACATATATATATATATTTACATACTGCGTGTGTATATATATATATTAAATAGAGTGTGTAAACGTCTGTTTTATTTTTCCTTTACACTGTGTATATGTATGATGTGTGTGGGTGATTGAGTGCTCGGGTAAAAACGTTCAAATCAAAATAAATAATGTAAACACATTCAAAGAATATGAGGGTGTACATGTTAACCCCCCCCTTTATGGCCCTTTGTCGGTTCGGATTCGAAGGGGGTTCTAGTTAGGGAGGCAAGCAACGGATATTTCTTCTGATACTTTTCTTCTATAATTTTCTAATTCTTTCTCTGATACTTTATAACTTTTCGACTTTACTAAGTTCCTCTGACGATTTCCCAACTCGAGGGGGAAAAATAAAAAGTTTCTCTTACTGTAAATTTACTTCTTAAAAATATACAGGTACTGCTCTGAATTTACAGGGGTAGAGGTTCGACCTCTTTCGACCATAGCTCAGGCCGGAATCTAAAAATATTAAGGAGGCAAGGGGCCTCTGCCCCCCTCCCCGCAGCGATGCTGCTAACCAGGGGAGTCTCTTAGCAGTGACCAAGGCAGAGTCTCGTAATGAAGTGTCCTTCATTTTACAAATACATGTATAAAAATATGCCTGAATGTTGGGGGATGGCAGTTGGAGGTTAAGTTTCCCCCCTTTTAAACACGATCAGGTGTTTGAAAGTTTCCAAATAAAAATAAAAAAAATAAATAAAAATAAAAACTAATCTTATTTTTTTTTGCCACGTCTTCATTTCTGAAGGCGATATCATTTTTGTTTGGGTTTATTACAATTATGATTTCGATTATGGATTACTTCCCATTCGCTTATGATTGTCCCTTACAATTCTATTAAAGTACATTCTTACATCATATATAAAGTCATTACATTCAATTATAGTTTCATTGAAGTACATTACGTCGTTACCATTCTTACAGTGTTTTTATATATATATGTAAAAATGAAATGAATGATCAATATTCATTTTTACATAAGAACCAAAATCGCTTAACGCGAGTTTGGATAGTAATTTTACTTGTGGCTTCCTATTCTTGATCGTGTCAAAACCCTACGATCTACCATACCTATGGTTTAGTCGTATCCATTTTTATTTGTTATAGAAGTTAATTAATTAATTGTGATTGTCTTGCATCTCACCCTCGTCCCTAGATTATGCATACACATTGCATATAACTCTCTGCCTCTAATTCGTTCTTGTAAATCTTCCTAATAATGATTTGTATTATACGTACAAAATTTAATAACTATGACGTCATAAAGTAACTTAATTCTCTTCACGTTTTCCATACCTTGAACACTGAATCACGTGTTTAGTATTTGGACATCTTCCGTATTGAATGTATGGTAAATTCCTTAATAATAATAATAATAATAAGAATAATAATAAAAAGAAAAAAGAAACTTCATTCTCTATACATCATTAGTTATGTTGTTTCCTACCTATTGTCTACTGATACCTATCAACCTATCAGTCCATATTTTACGCGTCTCTATATTACGCACACAACCCATTGGATTATGTACATGTAAAATACGTCCACATATATTTTTTTTTATTATTTTTTTTAAGTGCGTTGAACCTTCAAGGCATTCATTAGGCTTACAGTAGTTAAATGCTCAAATTTGCGAATCAGCAGAACCGAACGTTTCTAAGATAAACAACATCTTTCGCTTTGATCCAAATCTATAACATATAATGTAATATAACATATTATGTTGTATATAAATTATCTTGTCATGTCTCATGTACTTGTGTTGTACTAATAACCATATATATAATAACCATATATAATCTGACCATATAATCTGACCATATAATCTAACCATATAATCTAACCATATAATCTAACCATATAATCTAACCATATATATGTAAAAATGAAATGAATGATCAATATTCATTTTTACATAAGAACCAAAATCGCTTAACGCGAGTTTGGATAGTAATTTTACTTGTGGCTTCCTATTCTTGATCGTGTCAAAACCCTACGATCTACCATACCTATGGTTTAGTCGTATCCATTTTTATTTGTTATAGAAGTTAATTAATTAATTGTGATTGTCTTGCATCTCACCCTCGTCCCTAGATTATGCATACACATTGCATATAACTCTCTGCCTCTAATTCGTTCTTGTAAGTCCTCTAAGTACATTTCTTTGTATTACCTTAATACGTGGAACTGATTTAATTAAATATTTAAATACTACCTTGAACTTAAAGGATTTTATAATAATAATGATAATAATAATAACAACAATAATTGACTCAAAAGATTTTATAACCCTAAAACCCATCTTAAATTATTATACATTATTTTTAAACTTTGTTAATTCAAAAACCTTCCAAATCTCTACACATACACACGCATGTATGCACACTATATATACTATATATACAAACCTTATTCTAAAATCATTCGATATCACAAACTATTTCATAGCGTGTAGGTGCTAACTCTGCTATTTATATAGTCCTAAGCCTTTTTGCTTACTATATAAATTTTTGCTCAGGCATTTATTCAGTTAATGTAAGAATCCTCTCCGCTAGTCTGTCCCTCAAAGTTATGATACACACTTTGTATCTAATACACACAAATACACACTAGACCACAGGTCTATACATCATCCATTACGTAATTCGATTTTTTACCTACAATAGTCAATAAAATTAGTTATAGACTGCACGATCAGGGTAACTTTGGAAAATAATTTATATTTTTTTCCTTTTACCTACTATTCATTATGTACATAATTTTTTCCCACAGAAAAATAAAAATTTTGTAAAAAATTTAACAATATCATTCTTTGTCTAGCGTAATTGTTTGTCTAAAATTGAAGTATTAATCTTTGAATTTTTTATATTATATAATAACTCACTTGTTCTGTATAAAAATTTGTAATGTAAAGAAAAAAAAATTCGTCATCTAACTTGAAGTAGTTAGGATGTTATTTTCATTTTGTATTGTATTAATGGTACCCTATTGGATTATTGTATAAATATCGTTTTTTTTTTAAAAGGGGAGAGCAATGTAAAAATGAAATGAATAATCAATATTCATTTTTACATAAGAACCAAAATCGCTTAACGCGAGTTTGGATAATAATTTTACTTGTGGCTTCCTATTCTTGATCGTGTCAAAACCCTACGATCTACCATACCTATGGTTTAGTCGTATCCATTTTTATTGTTATAGAAGTTATTAATTAATTATGATTGTCTTGCATCTCACCCTCGTCCCTAGATTATGCATACACATTGCATATAACTCTTTGCCTCTAATTCGTTCTTGTAAATCTTCCTAATAATGCTTTGTATTATACGTACAAAATTCAATAACTATGACGTCATAAAGTAACTTAATTCTCTTCACGTTTTCCATACCTTGAACACTGAATCACGTGTTTAGTATTTGGACATCTTCCGTATTGAATGTATGGTAAATTCCTTAATAATAATAATAATAATAATAATAATAATAAAAAGAAAAAGAAACCATTCTCTATACATCATTAGTTATGTTGTTTCCTACCTATTGTCTACTGATACCTATCAACCTATCAGTCCATATTTTACGCGTCTCTATATTACGCACACAACCTATTGGATTATGTACATGTAAAATACGTCCACATATATTATTTTTTATTATTATTTTTTTTTAAGTGCGTTCAACCTTCAAGGCATTCATTAGGCTTACAGTAATTAAATGCTCAAATTCGCGAATCACAGCAGAACCGAACGTTTCTAAGATAAACAACATCTTTCGCTCTGATCCAAATCTATAACATATAATGTAATATAACATATTATGTTGTATATAAATTATCTTGTCATGTCTCATGTACTTGTGTTGTACTAATAACCATATATATAATAACCATATATAATCTGACCATATAATCTGACCATATAATCTAACCATATAATCTAACCATGTAATCTAACCATATATATAAAAAAACACTGTAAGAATGGTAACGACGTAATGTACTTCAATGAAACTGTAATTGAATGTAATGATTTTATATATAATGTAAGAATGTACTTTAATCGAACTGTAAGGGACAATCATAAGCGAATGGGAAGTAATCCATAATCGCAATCATAATTGTAATAAACCCAAACAAAAATGATATCGCCTTCAGAAATGAAGACGTGGCAAAAAAAAATAAGATTAGTTTTTATTTTTATTTATTTTTTTTTTATTTTTATTTGGAAACTTTCAAACACCTGATCGTGTTTAAAAGGGGGGAAACTTAACCTCCAACTGCCATCCCCCAACATTCAAGCATATTTTATACATGTATTTGTAAAATGAAGGACACTTGATTACGAGACTCTGCCTTGGACTGCTAAGAGACTCCCCTGGTTAGCAGCCTCGCTGCGGGGAGGGAGGTCGAACCTCTACCCCTGTAAATTCAGAGCAGTACCTGTATATTTTTAAGAAGTAAATTTACAGTAAGAGAAACTTTTTATTTTCCCCCTCGAGTTGGGCTATCGTCAGAGGAACTTAGTAAAGTAGATAAGTTATAAAGTATCAGAGAAAGAATTAGAAAATTATAGAAGAAAAGTAACAGAAGAAATATCCGTTGCTTGCCTCCGTAACTAGAACCCCCGTCGATTCCGAACCGATTAAGGGCCATAAAGGGGGGGTTAACATACATATATATATAATATATATATATATATATATATATATATGTATGTATATATATGGCTGGGAATCTAAACCTGCATGACTGGCTGTATTCCAAAACTATTCAAAGGGTCAGGGAAAGCCAGTTTTATGCAGTAAGAAGTTGCGGGGTATGGCTGTTTCTTCTCCAGTTATGCCTTAATAAAGAATCTTTGTTTTATTTTTCCTATTCACACATACATACATACAAACACACACACACACACATATATATATATATATACCTTTGTGGGGCTGAGCTGCTAGGTTACGTTACCCTCCAACCCCTTCCTGTATACCCCTTCTCCTCCTATGGCACTGTGACAATGCCTTGCAGTGCTGCATGGCTCTGCCGCTGCAATATTCAAAATTGATCATACTGCATTGGAATTGCATTGAAATCAACAGTTTTGCAAATATACTGATATTTATTATACGAATAGTCAAAAAAGACTCACGTCGAAGTACTTTGTTAGCAGCAATTGTATCTTAACATGATATCATGTAGTCTGTAATATTTAAAATATATATATATATATATATTTTTTTTTGTGTATATACGTGTGTATTTTGTATTGTGTGTATTTTGATGACATTCCTTTCTATAATAATTGAAAATATGCTATTTTTCAGAATCCCTGTCATTTATCTAACATTTAGGAGTATACTGAACTAACCAACTATTCAAATAATCAATTAACTAACTACCTAATTAACTAACTACCTAACTAACTATATATATATGCCGTAATTGACGGCATATAAGACCATTTTTTTTTCCAAAAAATGGCTCATAAATTCACCCCGCGTCCTATATGTGAAGTTGCGGTCTCCCGTAGGGTAATGAATCTCCCAGTAGCTGTCCCCGGTAGGCTAAATTCTGCCTATCCCATCTTCAAAATTAAAAATATGTTATTATTTACTTAAACACATCATTATTGTTATTATTACAGCATTATTATTACATTATTATTTCTTTTAATTAACTTAAAAAGGAATTATTGTAAATATTAAAGCTTGATTTATAATTGCTGATGATGATGTAGGATATTTTCATTGTAAATAATTTCTTCTGCTATGCTGATCTCAGGCTCATGTTCCATATTAGTAGAAGTAAACATTAAATGTTTAAATACACTCTAAAGTTTTTTCCTAAATATTCCCTACTGAAATGTGGGTGCGTCTTATATGCTCGTGCGTCTTACAAGCCTTCAAATACGGTAATCTTTTAACAGATAATTGTTATACTGTGTAAAACTTGACGATATATGATAAATTAATGAACAAAAACATACTTACCTGACCTTTAGTGATGAAAAAAGAGAGAGAGAGAGAGAGAAGAGAGAGAGAGAGAGAGAGAGAGAGAGTTTTCGATACATTATCAGTACGGAGCCTATCTTTTACAAAACCAGTGTCAAGAGAAAGCAATGCTTTAATAGGCTTAATAGGCTTTAATAGGCTTATATTATTTATTTTTCATATTGAAAATAAAAGAAGACTGATATTGGATTTTATTAGGGGAAGAATCTTATCAATTTAAAAAGGTGTAAGCAACACTAAGGAAGAAATTAGGATGCTTTTGCTTTAACGTCATTTGCGACGAGTAAGTGGGATCTGCATGTGATTAATCATTTTATACAAGGTGGCGCAAAAGTCACAAATTAAAGGATTATAATTTTTAAAATTATAAATTTTTAACTAAAAAAGTAATTTTTATTTAAAAGTAGCGACAGCCATACAACAGAAAAAATCCATTCTCTCTGGTTCCTTTAAATCCTGGCTTTTGCGGTTTATATATATATATATATATATTATGGATTATTTGGACTGCATACTTGTGATGGATAGACATAACATTTATATGATACAGTAAACAGATAAGACAATGGTGGCTAAGCTCTATACAAGGAATAATATAACTACACGTTAATATATTGGGGAGTTACACAGTAGTGACCTATTTTCATTAAGACTTATAATACTCGGTTTTGTTTTTCGTGAAACATCCATTATTGTATACTTTTCCTATCAATCATTAATCTTGGGAGGTTAAGACAAATACAATTAGTTAAATAAGCGTAAGATCATGAAATGAGGCATCTTGAACTAAGGTAAGATGGTAGCATTCGTTTATATTTTATTTTTATTTACGCACGTTTCCCCTTTTCGTTCACCATTTTTCTGTTTTGTTTTATTCATTCGTTCTGAGGGAAAACACGCTGGCTCGTTCGTTCCTTAACACACACACACACACTGTAGTAATGTCTAATTAAATATTAGAATGTTTTGGTTATAAGAAATTAAAAGAGGATAATAATATTAAATAAATGAAATTACGATAAATTATGGTTGTTTATATTATAATGATATTTAATTAGAATGTTTTCGTTATAAGAAATTAATAGAGATAATGATGTTAACAAATGTATTTACGATAAATGAAGGTTTGTTTATTTAAATTATAAAATACGAATTGGCAACACAACGCCTGAACGCAAGCCGGACGAGAGGCTTGGTAGAGATGCCATTTAGTCATCAGCCCGCGTTGCGTTTAAGGTGGTGTATTTTTGGGTGTTAGAATGTAATTGTGAATTTAAATTCTTTTGTCTCTCTCTCGTCTTAAGTATTATAATTAAATTCCCCCTTGCCCCGTTTAACTAAGTCTGTTTCGGCAATAATAAAGTAGTATAAAGTGTAATGAAGATTATAATTGACCCCAGTCTCCCTTTGCTTTGTTTAACGGTTTTTCCACTTAGGCCGTTCTACCATGCATTTATACACAGTACAGCGATAGCGAGTGAAAAGCGTGTAAAGAGAATGATTAATGGTAGAAGAGAAATTGAATAACGAGTAGAAAGTAAAGTAAATAATGAATTATAATAATGAAGTTAAACACGACATTTTTGATGGCAAGCGGTGGCCCTAAAATTATATTTATTACGGGGCTTTCCTACAGGCCTAATATTTCGGTTAAAATTGTTGCTACCGGTTCTTTAGTTTTCGTTGCTTCGGTCGGAGAGAGAAGTTTCAAAATTGAAAACTTGCGGGCCGGTGACTCATCCTTTTTCTTCCACTTCTACTCTCTTACAGCCTACTTTTTGTGTTTACAGTTTTTTTTTTGGTGTTTACATTTTCTGAATTAGTAATAATGGTGATGAAATAATAATAATAATAATGATTAGGAAATTTAAATAGATTGTGTCATGCATTTTTATACTGTTAGATTTTAAAAGGTTGTGCGTAAATTTGTAACGCATTTCTAGGTATGAAAATATATATGTATTATTCAATGGGTAACAAAATTTTTCAGAATTTATTAGGTAGTTTTTGATATTATTCTTTGACTGGATGTATATAATGGTAGGCTTATTTTATTGTTTAATTACAGGCTTTTACGGCAAGGTCGAAAGTTGGGGTATAAATTTAAGTATCGCTTCGCTTTATAAGTTAAGTTAATTTCAAAGTGAACGTCGAAAAATAACACTGATATGCATCAATTTTGCTGTCAAGGGTTTTGTAAGTGATTCTTATAGAGTTTTTCCTGCTGATTTCGGATCTGCAATCCGTTTTTCTCAATCAGCTCAGGTTATCCGGCTATGGCCTCATAAGTAAAATATAATTTTTCGTGATTTTGTCAAAGCGGAATTGGAACAGTAACATCTATCATCACTTGGTTCACTTGTATAATATCTTTTTTTACTTTTCAAGCATGTAGATAAAATATTTCATAATGAATAGAGCGTGTAAAAATGATCCCAATAGATTCTGCTACATATGTGGGACGGTTACCATGCCAAATAACCAGTCCCAAATCACTAAATTTGTGAAGACAATGTATAGAGCATACTTTGGAATTAAGCTAGGGGACCAGGACAAAAATTTCGCCCCTCATATGTGCTGCAAGACGTGCATTGAAAATTTGAGAAGATGGAGCAAAGGCAGAGCGAAATCTTTGCCTTTTGGAATTCCCATGATTTGGAGAGAAAGAAAGGATCACGTGACAGATTGCTATTTCTGCATGACAAACCTCCAAGGTGGGCTTATAAATTTATTTTTCTTAAATATTTTGAAATCCTCGTATGAAACTTGACATAATATTCACCATAATGTAATATTCACCATATATAGCATAATATTCACCATAATGGTAATCATACATTTACATATACATATTGTTATAGAAAATACATTTACATATACATATTGTTATAAAAGTTACATTTACATATACAATGATTGTATATTTTCTTTCTTTTTCATTCATATTGTCCTCGAAGGGACAATATGAATGAAAAAGAAAGAAAATATACAGACTCCATCGACATATTTCATATCTTACAGACCGCAGCCTTCCCTCACGAGCCGCCACTGTCTGAATGCTTCTTCTATTTCATATGCAAGTTTTATATCCATGTTTCTGTGTTTCTATTTTCAGGAGTTAACAAGAAGAATAAACACATTGTTGTATACCCTGACATTCCTTCTGCTATGAGACCTGTACCCCATGGTCCTGGAATTCCAATACCCAACCCACCTCAAACCCTGTACTTCGATGATTCTGATGATGAATCAATGACCAATGACCAGTCCCAGTCGTATATACCTCAAAATACCGCTTCAAATGAGCCGAGGCCTCTCAACCAGGCCAAACTTAATGATCTTACCAGGGATTTAGGACTTTCCAAATTAGCTGCCGAGATCTTCGGCTCACGACTTCGAGAGGACAACTTGCTGGCTCCGGGAACAACATTCTCCTGGTATAGGAAACGAGAGGAAGAATTCCGCAAGTTTTTTGCAGTGCACGAAAATACCTCTTCCTTAGTGTACTGCTGCAATGTTGAGGGGCTAGTCGAATCCTTGGGCCTGCCATATAACGCATCAGAATGGAGGCTATTTATAGACTCGTCTAAACGAAGTTTGAAAGCAGTACTTCTCAACATTGGGAACAGGGTTGCATCAGTCCCTGTAGCACATTCCGTACAACTTACTGAGAGCTACGATAACATGAAAATTTTACTGGATGCTCTCGTATACGACCAACATAACTGGAGGATCTGTGGAGATTTGAAGGTAATACTAATATCATAAGTAAACTATTGCTATTGACTATGTTGTTTTTCCAAAGGTTATTTGAGAGCGTATAAGAACACTTAACTTCCCCACAGAAGTGATACAGTCCAATGCATAGATTTTTTTATCTGATAGAACAAATTCTCTAAATTCTTTAAATATTTTCATTTTTTTTCAGATTGTGGCATTTGTATTGGGAATGCAAGGGGGATACACGAAATACCCATGTTTCCTCTGCAAATGGGATAGCCGAGCGGATGAGAAGCACTATGCACAGCGTGAATGGGCATCCAGAGAGAATTTTGAACCTAGGTCGCATAATGTCGTTTCAGTGCCCCTTGTACCACCAACAAAAATTTTGCTCCCACCACTTCATATTTAGCTGGGCTCGATTAAAAATTTCATCAAATCAATGAATGAGGAGGGTTCAGCATTCCGATATCTCGAGAGTAAATTTCCTCATATATCTGATGCTAAACTAAATGCTGGGGTTTTTGATGGTCCTCAAATTCGAACTTTGATCAAGGATACTCAGTTCGAAAACGCAATGACTCCAACTGAGAAGAATGCCTGGCAGGCATTCAAATCAGTTGTCACTGATTTTCTTGGCAAGCGTAGAAGTCCAGAATACGAGTCCGTTGTCGAAAACTTGATGGAAGCTTTCAAAGCTCATGGGTCGCGCATGTCCATAAAAATGCACTTTTTGTGGTCCCACTTGGACTATTTTCCTGAAAATTGCGGGAATTATAGTGAGGAACAGGGTGAACGATTTCACCAAGATATCCAAATAATGGAAGAGAGGTATCAGGGAAACTGGGATATCAATATGCTGGCGGACTATTGCTGGTGTTTGAAGCGAGACGTGCCCGAAGAAAAACACAAACGGAAAGCCAAATAAACTTCATTCCTTCCTCAATAAACTTTTTTCCATATTCATTGTATGAATAAAAGTATTTATTCACACAATGTTTTCATTTGTCACGAGTATTCTTATAATATTACTCGTATCTACAGTGTTTAAGCTAAAAAATCAATAAATTTGGGGATAAAATTGGACTTATAATAAATGGCCAATAGAGAAAAAACCTGACCTGATTGAGGAAAACCAATGTCATTTTCGAATTCAGCATGGTCGAATTATATAATATGGGTTGAAAAAACCCTCACAGCAGACAAAAAATTTCATATGCATACCAGTGTAATCTTAAAGATAGTAATTCATACTGGGTCAATTCGGACTGTTTAAGTTTATTATGCTTGCCGTATATGAATTGTGTGAGACTTCAAAATAAGTAAAATTTGTTAATTGAAATAGAGAAATTGTTTCAGTAAAATTTTTGATAAATATATTTTTTTTTTTTACTTTTTTATATACTCATTAATTATATACTTATATATTAACTTATAGTTATGTATTAATTATATATATAATTATATAGATTTATATACACATAAATACTTATTAATTTTTGTAGGTGGGTGTTTTTGTTGTCTATCTTTTTTTTTTTTCATTTTCAAGACAATTCCGCGTGATTTTGTCTGGTTAAGGCTGTTTAAATTTTTTTATTCTGAAATTAAATTTTATTGTGTTAGGGTGTTTTTTTTTTGTTTAACTTTTTATTTTGGGTATTAAAAATGAAACATGTTTTTTCGTTCGCGCGTTTGCAACAAAAATTGTTTCCCGATGTACTGCAGTCAAATTCGTTTCGGTTAGGAATATTTTTATAGAGGCTCGCTTACAACACAAAGCGAACACTCTTCATTATACAGGGTGTCCCATAAGTCCGGCATCATTGGAAAAATAATAAAAAAAGGCAAAACAAAAGCTTTTATTTACAGAACGTGCTCAATATGTCCACCATTGTTTTCAATACACAAATTCAGACGTCATACCCAGTCAGCAAGCACACGGTGAATGATATCAGGAGGAATGGTGTTACATGCACCAATAATGCGCTGCCGCAAATGTTCAACACTCCTAATTTTCTCTGCGTATACCAGCGCTTTCAAGTGGCCCCAGAGATAAAAATCCAGTGGCGTGAGATCCGGGCTTCTAGCTGGCCATTCCACAGGCCCTCGACGTTCAATCCAATGACCAAGGAATTGTTGGTACAGGTATTCCCTTACTTGGGTGCTGTAATGTGCAGGAGCGCCGTCTTGCTGGAACCATGTTGGGAAATTTCCTTCTTCGTTCAAGACACTGGAAAATGCTTCTTCCTTGAGCATACGTAGGTAGGTGCCTCCAGTGACATATTCATCGAAAAAGAGGGGGCCTATGATGCGATCCTTCCAAATGTCACACCATACCATCACCCAAGATGCACCTTTTTCCTTTGAAGAGGTATACCAGTAGGGGTTGTTTTGAGACCAGTAGCGGGTGTTCTGTCGATTTACCTCACCGTTTCCATAAAAAACAGTCTCGTCACTGAACAGAATGGTGGACGGGAAATTGGCATCCCGAGCATAAATTATGGTTTGTAGAAATAGAAAAATATGAATTTCTCCTATGATGCCAGACTTATGGGACACCCTTTACAATGATTTGTTTTAATTTTTGTTTTGTTTACATAGTAGGTTGCGTGTATTTTTGGGTTCATATTATCTGTTCTTACTTAGAATAACGATGTAAATTTGTAGTTTCACGTGGAAACGATAAATTATAGGATTTTTGTGATTTACTTTGTGTTGAAGGAGAGAGTTGTCTCTCAGATGTAATTTGTGAATTGAGAGTTTGCTTCCTATGAAATTTAGCTTTTCAAGTTGGAATTAATGTAGTAAATTCATTTTCGGTATTAATATTTAAATTTTTTATTTAATATCTGTTTTGGAAAATTGTTAGTGTTTAAAACTTCAGTCGGGTTTACTAATGCAGTTAAAACATTAAATTCGAGTGTTCACCCGGAGATGGAGCCTTTTAGATGGCCATTGGCCAGTCGTTTTTGTGAACGCTATGTGTGCTTCCCCCAAAGTGTAAGAGGGTTTGTGATTTTCAGAGAATTGATTACATGAAGTTTTTGAGGCTCATTTTTGTATTTTGTATTTAAATGTATCAATGTGATTTCTGAAGGTAGTTTGAATAATAATATTTGTTTAATTATAATAAAGGTTACTATGTATGGGCGCTTTATATTTCTACTGTACAGTATTGTTTCGTTGCGTTTCATGAATTTTTTTATCTTCTCCGATGTAACTGCCATAAGTGACCTTATTGGTAGCTAGGCGTGATTAAAGTTTTACGAAATTTTTAGATTTGTCATATTTTTCCGTGAATTTGGCCAGAGCAAATTTGTAGTTATTGGTTCGAAGTGAACTGTCGAGAAAATTCGGTAAATTAAATATGAAATGATAATCAGTAGCAGTATAAACGTTTCGAATAACTTTTTTTTTTCAAAATTTCGAGAGGGTCGATTTGGAGGCAGCTAAGTTGGATCCAAATTCCATTCATTGAGTTTAGTCGACCCGATAAGTGATCGATCACCAATGAGAGAGAGAAGAGATGAGTAGAGATGAGAAGAGAAGAGAAACCGAAATGCGCAGGGACTTCGCGAAGAACAGTTTCGGAAGAGACAGCAAAGAGAAACCAAATGTGCAGGGACTTGGCACAGGACAGTTTCGATGCTCTACTGGTATTTTTTGGGCAGTAGCTGGTCACGCTGCTCGATGCTTCGCTAAATATGTGTTTTAGCACTCGGTAGGCAAGCCACGAGTGTCTAAGGCTTTACTGGCCATATAGACATACAGTAGGTTTGTTGCGAAACTGCCTACGGCGAAGTGATCGTTTGATTATTGCGAGTACAGAGTCTTTCAGCTGGACGTAGGAAGAGCAGCGTTCACCGACAAAAGTTGAGATGAGACAGGCGAGTTGATTCATCGACTTCTAGAATTGCAAATTCCGTCCAATTCCGGTGCGTGGTTCCCCTTTTCAGTATATCTCCCCCCCCCTGATCCTTTTAGAATTGGACGTCTCTCTTGTATTTTTTTTCGCCATTTGGAGAGAGAGCGGAACCAACCTAAAGCGTGCTGACCTGTTGCAATTTAGGGCATATCATACTCTGGGTTCAGGGTTGAAATTTTGGAAAACAAAGTGGCTAATATGTAATCCTATGTAAAAAATAATTCTAAGATGGGTTTATTATTTTCAACTTTTCCGAAAAATCTCATTTTCATGGTCAAAATCGCGATTTTCGGATTTGAAGTCTGCCTAACGCAGCCTCAGGGCACCCAAACCAAAGCGCGCAGCTGTTCTGCATATGATTTAGTCTAAAAGCTGCTTTTCTGACCTTATCCTTGCTTTCTTGCGTGTTTCAACACCTCTGGGTGCTGAAAATTTTTTTAGATTTCACGTAAAACTTAAGAATTTTAAGTTTTTCTGCAAAGAATAGGCGCGGCTCACCAGCTCTACTCTGATCGAGTAGCGGGAGACTTGCCACCTCCACGTGTAGGTTTACACGACTGTTCTTCCTGGATCCCTGAAAAGAGTGGCCTCACAAGATCTAATATTATGATCTTATGAGGACTTTCGGCTCTTATGAGCATTAACGATGGCTTCAGCCTCTTCATCAGCCACTCGAACCTGAAAAGCTCTTAAGTATGTCCTGCTTCGATCTGAACACTGGGAGCATTTCTCGATGGTCTATCCTGGCTCTCACCCACCCATCTCTCCTCTCGTGACCGTACACAGCTTGGGAAGCAGTTGAGACTTCCTGTACAGCTCTCTCGCAGGACTGAGTATGAACAGAGAAAGCGTCCACTTTGAGTGGAGTTTTCCTGAGATCCTCGAGCTCAGTCAAGGTCATCTTGCAGGTGAAAATAGGCTCGTAAATATTCTCTGATTCCCAGTTGATGAGATCCTCAGGTGAAGTGGCTTGCAGATTGACTTTGGGATTTTTATGGGGCCTCACTGTCGTATCACCAAAGTCTCTTCCTTCTCTGATCTTCTCTATCTGGCTCACAGCAAAAGCTCTCTGATGCTCATCCTCACTGCACAGGAATGAAGCCAGGATGTTCTCAGGATGTGCGTGGTAAGCTCCTCTTATCACTGCAGCAGAGATGATGTTCCTGACCTCGGTAGTCTGGTTCCTCAGCAGCCTCAGGCTTGAAAAAACGTGTGCAGGACCAAATTTGAGGTGGTGCTTCACTTTGATGTCGTAGTACATTTTGAAGTAGAAGTTAAGGCAGAACTTCACGAGGACCTCGAGCCTCCTCAACACCTCCCCCTTCAGTCCGTGCTCCCTCATCCACAACAGCAAGATGGCCTGGATTGGTTCAGAGGTCGGCACTTGAGACCAGCCAACTGTGGACTGAGACTTCCAGACTTGATGGCTTTGATCAGAAGATAGCAGTTGTGCTGGTCTGTGGAGAGAGATTTGACTATCTCTACTGGCAGCTCTATGATATCTTCAGTTCCTTCCACTGGTTTGAAGTTGAAGTTGACCTCAAGTTCATTCACTTTCTCAAGAAGTTTTCCAATAGGCCCACTGAAGCCTGACCGGGGAGTTACAGGGCCGTCCAGCTTGATGATTAAGTGCCTCAGGGGGAGCTCGTTCACATGGAGCTGACAGATCATCCAGTGGCACTTGCGACCCAGCATCTTATCCAATAGTGCTATGGCGCCTCCAGACAACCCCGTGTTGGTGTTGGTAGAGTCTCCTCCAATCATTACAAGGCTGTCGTCAACTCCTTGATCAAGAAGCCACTCATGCAGGCCCTGAGCGATCTTATGAGCAGGCTTTTCTCCTTCCTCAGGTTCTTCGGGAGTGAAATGGAAGAGGTACTCTCCTTGAGGCTCCCACGTGATAGTGTAATGCTCCTCGATCACTTTGCCAGGATGAAATCTCCCTGTCACTTCGTCATATTTAAACACCTTTGTGTTCCTATCCTGCTTGCCATCAAAGAATATCCCAGAGATCTTCTCCTCTGACCTCTGCGTGAGAGCTTCAACTGATAAGGCCATTACTTCCTCCTTGGCCCACCAGACTTTCATGCCATCTATGACCAAGTAAGCCTTGTCTTTGGAAAGATGACCGGCCTTGATGAGGTCGTTCAGGAAGCCAGTCGCAACTGCAGCTCCCAGAACATTTGATGAACATTTGCTGAAGCTGTCCCTTGGATCTTCATGTAGTTTCGTGTAGCAGAAGTTGGAGTTTCGGCAGGTACTTCAGCGGGAACGTCCATAGGAGCTTCAGTAGCCTCAGCATTGCCAGAGGCTTCTTTTGCAGCTTCTTCCAAGTTTGGCTCTTCGTCCTCCTCAAAGTCTTTCATGAGAAGCTCCTCATTAGTAGCCTCCTCTTTCTTCTTCCTCTTCACAGCAGAAGCTTCTTCAGCCTCCTTCCTCTTCGCTGCTTTGATCTGTCTCCTGCTGTCTTCGAAGTCTACAGAAGACATCTGGATTCCTGAAGCTTCGGAAGTCTTCACTCTCTGGTAGTACAGCCACTGAAGGTCCAGTTTAGGAATCTTCACCTCCAAAGGACAGTTACAGTTCACATGGGCCTTGAGGGAGCATCCTGAGCATCCACTCCCCTCTGAGCCGCACAAGAAGATCTGATGCTTGCAAACGCAGACTTCACAGAGTTTATCCAGATCAGCCATCCTCTTCTCCTGGGTAGCAGACTTAACTCTCCCGTTCACAACGTCTGTCATCTCCTTCCATTTCAACAAGATCTTATATGAAGCGATTTTTCCGTGATTGTCACAGGCGGGGAGAACTTTACATTCGACTTCCTCCACTGAGTCATCACGAGTGAAGCCAGCTCGTCAGTCATCTCTCGGATAGGGTATTTAGACCTTTGGATGTCATGAATGAGGAACTTTTCCTCCTGCAGACGAATCCCTCTCTGAAGAACGGCTCTCCAAGTCGGCACCTCGCTGGGAATGAACTCCTTCCCCGGGCCCACAACATCCGAGAGCTTTGAACCTGACATTTTCCTGGTTTTGGGGGCAGATTCGGCCATCACGTCTAGTCGGTGCTTATTCTCGCTCTTGTCCAATCTGTAACAAATTCATATCAGTATGTTTAGTGTTCTTTCGCCATAAATATAGACAAGGAATATAATTTTTGGTTATAATCAGGGTTGCCAACCGGCATTTTTAATTACCAAATTAACCTAAATTTGGTAATGAATATTTATTTTGGTAATAGAAAACTGAATTTGGCATTGCAAATTTAATTTAAAATTCGTAATAATGGTGTAACATAAGCTTAACCCTTTGTCATTCAGTACCATTTAATTTTAGCGTAGGTTCATTTTTTTACTTGAAATATGCATAGGAGGTGTATATAAGCATTTTTAGCAATCTTTTTTTTGTAAGAACATTTCTAAATGAAATAATTTATGTGTCCATTAGTCAACAAAGGTCTAATAAGGTAATTAGTGGGTGGTAGTTAGTACTCTCTCTCTCTCTCTCTCTCTCTCTCTCTCTCTCTCTCTCTCTATTATATATATATATATATATATATATATATATAATATAACAGTACATAAAAACAATCGTAATGAAAAATTCATTTCATGTATCCAATTGGACACACGTGTTATCATAGACAGAAATTACCCTATGAAAACTTTGTGTCCATTTCGAAACGAACTTTGAATAAAGTCTTTTCTTCACAGTTATTAAAAATATTATTTAAACAAAGTAAACATGAAGCTTCCTTAATACTTCCAGAATGAAATTATAGTCAAAACAAATATAATAATGGTGATTAAACTTAGGAAAATTACAAAAAACACTTACCGAAAAAAATAGCGTCCACTCACTTCTACTTCACAGTTATAACTTGCGTAATTGCTCAGAGCCATCTATTGAGAGAATGTTCAACTTCGCCTTCTGCGTCCAAATGGTTACAAAGATTCAAATGGAGTAGATTTTTTCTTATGTGTATGTATGTATTAAACCTGTGTAAGAGTTAAGCATAGTTAATGTGTCTAAATGGCAACAAATTACGACAAAGGGTTAAAAATATGAGGTTGTGTTCAATTGAATATTTGGTATTTCAACATACTGTAGAACAGAAAACCGCAATTTTGAACATGACGCGATTTTTGGGAAAAGTTGCAGAAAAGAAACCCCTCTTAGAATTAAATTTTACATAAAAATACATATTAGCCAAAGTGAAATTCGGGCTCGGAAAAGTATGATATGCCCTACTGTTGCATGGTGATGCAATCCCTTGCATTCTAGGTAAGTGAGCAGGAAACGCGATTGAAAATTGAAGAAGTCCGTTGTCAGCGTGCGGATTGTGATCTAAACAACGTCTAGCTATTAATGTACTGATTATTATTATGTAATGAAATTATAAGTGAAAGGGTGCGATTATTTCCCATTTTTGTTGTGTTTTTCGTGAAATAGTATGTGCGCTCTGGTCAGTATTTTATTAAACGTTTTCTTATTTTTCTAGGTTGCCCTGATAGTAACTGCATAACTATATAAATAATTGTTTCGAATGTAAAGCGATCTTTGATGAGGAATCGCTGGAATAGATTGTGAACTTGAAATTTGTGTAACCAATGTTAAGAAAATTGTCCGTTATTTTATTTTTTTGGCACGTTATACATTCATTACAGGTTGTAAATTTGATTATTAGTGTGAAATGTTATTTTATGCAAATGTGAAAATTATAAAGTTTGTTTTCGATTTATATAAAATGATACAAAATATCTGATGTGTGGAATTTGTCATTCTAATGATTTCATGTCTATCTCTAACTTTAATTTTGTTGAAGAAAAAAAAATTGCAAAATAAATAACTTTGTTCAATAAATAAATAAATTTGTTATATTAATAAGTTTTCCTAGTGTAAAACTTATTTTCAAGGGGGTGATGCATGCGAGTTATAATAAATTAATAGACATAATGATGTTAACAAATGTATTTGCGATAAATGATGGTTTGTTTATTTAAATTATAAAATACGAATTGGCAGCACAACGCCTTAACGCAAGCGGGACGAGAGGCTTGGTAGAGATGCCTTTTATTCATCGGGCCGTGTTGCGATTAAGAAGGTGTCTTTTTGTGTGTTAGAATGTAATTGTGAATTTAAATTCTTTTCTGTCTCTCTCGTCTTAAGTATTATAATTAAATTCCCCCTCGCATTACTCCGTTTAACTAAGTCTGTTTCGGCAATAATAAAGTAGCAAAAAGTGTAATGAAGATTATAATTGACCCCAGTCTCCCTTTGCATTGTCTCACGGTTTTTCCACTCAGGCCGCGCTACCATGCATTTATATACGGTACAGCGAAAGCGAGTGAAAAGCGTGTAAAGAGAATGATTAATGGTAGGAGAGAAACTGAATAACGAGTAGAAAGTAAAGTAAATAATGAATTATAATAATTAAGAAGTTAAACACACACACACACACACACACACCACACACACACACACCTATTGCTTAAAAGATGGGGTCTTTCCCGTTTGGGGGTTTGGGGGATAGCAGCGAAATTTAATGAAAATCGGTAATTTTGGTCACTGATTTCAAAAATACCTTTTTTTTGGAGGAATGAAAAACAAACGTGTTAGAGCACTTTAAATAATTATATGTGTTTTAACTAGCTTAAACTAGTTACAGAGGATTGTGTTAAATTTAACCAGAGTCACAAACTGCTACTGTTTATGAGAAAGTGCTCTAAGTGTGGGAAAGTGTGTTCCTTTGATGAAAATACCCAGTTCTTTAGTTGCCAAAAGCGTCGGTCAAACGGTAAAAAGTGCAACTTTACGAAGAATATGTTTTTTTGAAGGATCACGGCAGATCTGTAAAAGTAGCAGAAAAAATCAATAATTAATGCCCAGTTAGTTCAATTGAATGCCCGGTTAGGTCAATTGAATGCCATTGACGATTGGTTACGTTGTCATAATATTTTCGTTAAAAACACATTAATTACACTAGGGAACAACATTTTTGTTTCTTGAAAACTATTGGGTGTTTCTTATAGAGCTTTTGATGCTGATTCCAAATATGGTTTCAGAATTTTTCTATCACCCATAGTTTTCGAGACAATAATATTTCCATTTACTCAGAGTTTTCCCAAAATATTAGTTAAAATTAAGTGTACTAATTTAATTTTACTTTCTTTTTTTTCCAGATTAACTATATTTAATAGTATTTTTTGCATTAAAAAAATATAGCTATTTAAACAAACAGATTTTTAATAAAAAGAAAGAAGTTTTTTTCAAGTTTTGCTCAAATTTTAAAAATTTTCGTAGTAGAAAAAATTGGTTTTTCATTCCAAAAAGTTTTCCGTGATTTCAATAATTTTCCGCCAGCATGAATCGAAACTGTATTAATCCCAGAGATACATTTTGCTACGTATGTGGAGAACTGACCATAATGGCACAGAGAAAGACGATGACCCCACTCGTGAAGAAGGCTTACGAACTTTATTTTGGATGTAAGGTAGGCGACCAAGACAAATCCTGGGCACCTCATATCTCATGCATTTCCTGTTCCGTCACTCTTAGGGGTTGGATTAAAGGTACCCGCAAATCTATGCCATTTGCCATACCAATGATTTGGAGAGAGCCCAAGGATCACCTAACGGATTGCTATTTTTGTATGACTAACGTTTCAGGATTCTCTGCCAAAAATAAACATAAAATTCAATACCCAAATCTTGCATCTGCCATGAGACCAGTACTACATGACGATGATAACCCAATTCCAACTCCCCCAAAGTCATGGACACTGGATGAAGAGTCTGAAGTTGAACCAATGGAAATTGATGACACTAAAGATACAGACTTTCAGCAACCTGAATCAAATAAATCACGTATGATAACGCAGGTTATGCTGAATGAACTCGTGAGAGATTTGGACCTTCCGAAAAAGAAAGCGGGATTATTGGGCTCCAGGTTACGTGAATGGAATTTGCTGGCAAAAGATACAAGCATATCGGCGTTCCGCACTCGCCAAAAAGATCTGATGCAGTATTTCTCCTCATCAGGAGGTTTATGCTACTGTAATAATGTAAATGGACTGCTCTTAGCTCTCGGTCATGAGCACAAGTCTGAAGATTGCCGTTTATTTATTGACTCTTCGAAGCTAAGCCTCAAGGTTGTACTACTTCACAATGGAAATAAATACTCTTCCATTCCTGTAGGGCACGCTGTCCACATGAAGGAATCTTACGAAAATATGAAACTCATCCTTCAGCAGATTAATTATGACCAGTTTCGTTGGTATATATGTGGGGATTTAAAAGTCGTCGCGCTTCTTCTGGGAATGCAGCTCGGTTATACGAAGTTCTGCTGCTTCCTTTGTGAATGGGACAGCAGAGCCAGAGATTCGCATTATTTTGTAAAGGATTGGCCACTTCGTCAAAAATGTATCCCAGGACTGAAGAATGTGTCTCATGAACCCTTAGTTGACCCCAAGAAAATATACTTACCGCCACTTCACATCAAACTTGGCATCATGAAAAATTTTGTCAAAGCAATGAACAAGGAAGATGAGGCATTCAAATATTTGAAGAAAAAGTTTTCACGACTTAGCGATGCAAAGATAAAAGAAGGGATCTTTGTTGGTCCCCAAATCAGAGAGCTCATGAAAGATCAAAAGTTTGATGATGCCTTGAGAGGAAAAGAAAAAGTGGCATGGGAGGCCATGAAGAATGTTGTCACAAATTTTCTAGGGAACATCAAAGCCTCTAACTATGAAAAAATAGTGCAGTACATGATTGAAGCATATAGGTTATTGGGATGTAATATGTCACTAAAAATCCATTTCTTGCACTCCCATTTAGATTTCTTCCCTGAAAACCTCGGTGACGTAAGCGATGAGCATGGAGAAAGGTTCCACCAAGATATAGCTACTATGGAGAAACGCTACCAAGGGAGGTGGGATCCGGCAATGTTAGCTGATTACTGCTGGACATTGATGCGAGAAGCTCCTAATGAAAACTACAAGAGAAAATCAGTGACAAAGAAGTTTTAAGAAGAATATTTTAAATGCCAATCTGCCACTAATATAATTTTTATGAAGTATTTTTACTAACTTCTATACACTTTTTGAATAAATATTAAAATACAAATTTCTCAGTAACCTTGGGTGATAGAGAAATTCTACAGCTATATTCGGAATCAGCGGAAAAATTCCTATAAGACCGACCTATTCACGTCCAAGAAACCAAAAAAGAGTTAAAATTTGTTCCCCAGTGAATTATTTAAAGTGCTCAAACATATTTGTTTTTCATTTCTCCAAAAAAAAAAAAAAGTTATTTTTTAAATCAGTGACGAAAACTACGTTAGTATACCGATTTTCATTAAAATTCGCTGCTATCCCCCAAATGGAAAATGTCCGAAAGATGTCAGTAGCATGGGCGCAAAATGGGAGAGTGCAGAAATGTTGCAGAGATAATGATCAAATTTGCAAAGAGGGTGGGGTTATGTTGCAAAAGGGGGCGGGGGTATGTTGAAAAATGGGAAGGGGTATGTTGAAAAAGGGGATAGGGGGTATGTTGCAAAGGAGAGGGGGTATGCAATGACGGGGGAGGGGAATGTTGCAGATGCAACAAGGGTCATGAAACTTGGAGGCGGCGTTATCCCCCAAGAGAAAGACAGGAGAAGGAGAGAAAGGAAGAGAGGTGTTCACCTGGCAGGAACCAAGTGCATATTAACACTTTAGCCAACCTGCCGCTGTTTTATTAGTTGTAAATCAGCCAGTTGGCTTAGAAGGCGTAAATGGCTTGTACAGTTTGAGTTGCCAGATTGTGATATTTTTTAATTAAAGCATATATTATTGATTGTTGGCTTAGAAGGCCTAAATGGCTTGATCAGGTTGAGTTGCCAGATTGTGCTATTTATTTAATTAATTCTTAACAGTTGGCTTAGAAATCCGTCAGTTGGTTTATAAGGCGTAACCAGCCATTTGGTATAATTGTTTAGAACCAAAAGAATTAAATAAAACAACCTTACATCATTCTGTTTATTAAATATTGGAAATATATAGAAAATAAATATACATTGGAATGATAAAAAAAATTAAAAATAATAATAGTTTAAGAAATATGAACGAGGAATATTTATATAATAAAAAATATAACCGTCAATTATATTATGGAAATATATAGAAAATAAATATACACTGGTATGATCAAAAAACAAAATAAAAAAATAAAAAATAAGAAATACAAAACGTATAACCATCAATATAGCTGGTACAGGAGAAATATATATATACATATATACACAATTATGTTAAATATATTGAAAATAAATACATTCACCTTGTTTTACTGCGCAATACAGTAAACTCACACGTAATCGAGTCTACATTCACATCGTTATTGCTCTACATTACGCAGTATACGCCGTTTAATAATATTTCACCGCTCAAAGTATAGGGATACCTATACTCTATATAAATTGCCTTCGTATCGTTCAGTACTATTTTTGTGCCCACTTTACATCCGGGTGGCAAGTTATCTTTAAATACGGCTAGAATACAGTCAAAAGCACGCAAAAAGAGGTCATCGTTAGCCACAACATCATTATTAAATACAAGTTTATAAACACGCCTTTCCAATCGAGGGTTTATTTCAACCGAACAGAGCTTTTCAATCGTGAACTCTTCTTCACACTGCATAGCGACAGTTGAAATAATCTTCAAAGTCGTTACGACAGCTGCTCATTACATAAAGAAATAGTTCTTCAGGGTGAACGGTGTAGGTGAGCTCGGCCCTGTACTGCTCAAGTTCTTTGTACCAAAGCTCATGATATTTCAAAGAGTCTAAACTTTTTAAATAAACGTCCAGCTCTAGACCATTCTCACCTTCTTCAACCCTACACTCGGTAAAACCCATCGAGCAGAGCGGTGTATGCGTATTCAAGAACCGTATCAAAATAAAGCATATCCATAACACGCGCGTCTAATATAGGCTTCAGCTTGCGGAATCCGACGATTTCAAACATTCTGTCGAGGATTTAACGGTTTCGCGTAGGGACAAGAGCGTTATTATCAGAAGCATTCATCCACATCAGCCGTATATCAATGTATGGCCGCTCGTTATTTATACACAACGTACAAACAACGGCATATGAGGGGGTGTCACTGATCTGCTCTCTTCTTACACCTACACCTGTAGGAATTTTATAACGATCTTCACTCCACTTCTCAACTATAACGAAGATTCTATTCATCTCCTCGCCACTTAAATAAACAACATTCCGTTTGTTTGTTTGTCTACAATCCGTTTCCAGTACATAGTTAACGACACCGGATTTACGCCTGAACAAGCGCAACAACTTCGTCACGGACACATCGTACACGGCGTTGAGAATGCTGCTCAAAGGAAGTTCCATCGTATTCGAGGAGCGCACGTCCACTCGGTTCAAGCTCTGAGATAATTATGAGCCACATGTAACGCGTCGGCTCGACGGGAGGAGTAAGTCACACCATAAGCTAATGAAACGTGTACGGCGCTGTTCCAACATGAATCGTTGTATCCCATTATACTGGGCAGGTGTTTTGAGAAATTTCCATCTACGACACACGAAGTAATATCGGTTTTAATGTTTTATCACTCCCACTCCCTCGAATACGCACCAGACATTTTCCTTCAGGGTGATTTTCACGAACTAAACACATTTTATAACAGTTTTAATGTTTTACCACTCACCACACGTTCATTTCCACAAACTAAACATCTTCACATTCCGGCGCACTATTTGAGAGGAACATATGCCCATATTTTTCTCTAAAATCTGTTAAAAACTCACACAGGGCATTAGCCACAACCTCACGACAAACTTCGTCATGATATATATTAATATAGTGATAAAAATACTTAAGATTCTCCATGATGACGAGATTTACATTCTCAGTCGCAGGGCACGAGTACTCGTTTTGATGCAACATGACATAATATCGCTTGTCACACCACTCATCAACAAGACTCATTATCCATATCCGTTGCTTCTCTTCTGCACGTGTTGTTTCTTTTACTTCACGGTATATGTAAGCTTTTATAAAGTTTAGTCCTACAACATAGTTCAAGACATCACTTGTCCCACGAAATCCTGTAATGCTCTCACCAGAATAGCCATAGAGTATTTGTACATCTTGCTCCTTCGCACGATTCAATGTAGCCTTAAAAGCATCAAAGGAGTGTGGAATAGGGAGTTTTTCAGTATCCACCACATCTTGACACTTTGCAGAATACCATTTCATAAACGTTGAACACGCAATATTAAAGGTAGCCGTTACTATTTTCTGTCTATGCCGGAGAATACACGTCTGATGTCCAGGGCTTACTGGGATCAACTAAGCACGCAGGGAAGCCCAGGTAGTAGCATGACTCACGTTGCTGGTCTTACAGTGGGCGAAGCTTAGAACTTTCTCCTGTGTACACACACACACACACACAAAGGAGAAATTGAAACGCTAAATGAAACACGATTTATTTAATAGACGAAATATTCAAGGTGTATATATATTTACAAATACGTGTAATAAATAAGTTATCAATAGAGACATCAAAGATTATATTCAAGGTGTATATATATATATATATATATATATATATATATATATATATATATATTTACAAATACATGCAATAAATAAGTTAACAATAGACACATCAGAGATTATGGTATCCAAAGGGTACGGTATCATACGTACCAGGTACCTAGTAACGTTTCCTATAGGTGTTACGGCACACATTTGTACCCCTAAGTTCCTTCACGCCCCCCAGCTTCTGCGCCAGAAAATTGTGGGTGCCTACAGTTAGTTGTTGGGAAGGCCGGTCGCGCTCATCATCATCATCATCCAAACACACTAGATCCTACAACGAATCAAAGTTAACGACCCGCCGATTCGCCTGGTTGAGCGTGATTCCCTTTGCCTTCACGATATATTTCATATCCTCCCCCACCCTCACCCGTACCCATAAGTTTTTGACCCTGTTGAGACAAAAGAGTCGGCATATGCGGTGTCTCCATACTCATCCTTGATCTCATCAGTCAACTCACCGAGGAATTCATCAATAGGAGGCATAATATCCTAGATTTAGTGCTGACAAATAATGCAACTACAATTGACCACATTGTTATAACTCCAACTATACACTCCGACCACAATGTCATGCACATATTCACAAACTTGTCCCTCCACAAATGTAAGCAAGACCCATGCCAAACGTACTTGCCATACTCTGACCTAAACCTGCACAAGTCAGACTGGACATCAATAAATAACTGTCTGTGAGAAATAAACTGGGAAGATGAATTAGAAAACCTAAAGCCAGAAGAATGCTGGAGTAGAATACAATACCTGCTGTCATCAGCATTATACAAACACACACCAAAGAAAAACGATAGTGCACAGAAGCACCGGACAAAAGAGCACAGATACAGAAGGACTTAAAATAAAGGAGTCAACCATAAGAGAGAATATTGATAATTAACACAAAGCTATTGGCACTATAAAGGAAAATAGCAAATTCTTCTTTAGCTATGCTAAACGCAAAGCAGTTATCAAAACGAGCATTGGCCCATTGCTTGCTAAAGATGGACTAACTCTCACATCTAATACACAGGAAATGGTAAACATTCTACAATCTCAATATGCTTTAAGCTGGAGTACCCCTGCAGTAGCTAAGAAAATAAAAACTACAGCATTTTTTGATAGAGAAGAAAATGACCAAGACAGACCATTATTGGAAGATATACAAATAACCACTAGAGATATACAACAGGCAATAACAGAGCTACCGGGGAGTTCAGCCCCTGGTCCAGATGGAATTGGAGCCAAGATTCTTAAGGAATGCAAACATACTTTATCTCTGCCTTTGAAAATCCTGTGGAGATCCTCACTAGACACCAGTAGAATACCACCAATCATGAAACAAGCAAATATTACCCCAATCTACAAAGGAGGCAAAAGAAAGGAAGCCAAGAACTATAGACCCATATCTTTGACTTCCCATATTATTAAAATATTTGAGAAAGTCCTGAAAAGGCACATTGTCAGTTTTATAGAAAATGAACATCTCTTAGAAGACTTTCAACATGGCTTCAGACACAAGAGATCCTGCCTTACTGAACTTATAGACCATTGCAATACAATCCTACAATATTTGGGAGAAAACCACAATGTTGATGTCATCTATCTAGACTTTGCAAAAGCTTTTGACAAGGTTGACCATGGTATATTATTCCATAAACTAAAAGAACTTGGTATTTGTGGAAAAATAGGAAAATGGATCCATGCCTTTCTCTCTGACAGAAAACAAATAACAATTGTAAATGGAGCAAGATCTATAGAAAAAGAAGTGATTAGTGGAGTGCCGCAAGGCACAGTACTAGGACCAATTCTATTCATTATAATTCTAAACAATATAAACTCTAACCTAGGAAGCTCTCTCCTGTCATTCGCAGATGATACCAGAATACTAAGACCAATTACAGAAAAAGAAGACTGTGTAGAGCTACAAAAAGATCTACAAACTATATATGCATGGGCAGATGCAAATAATATGGCCTTCAATGAAGACAAATTTGAACTAATTAAGTATGGACCAAATAAATACTTGAAAGAACAATTCAACTACACTGGACCCACAGGAAAAGATATTGTACAAACTGATCATGTCAGGGATCTAGGGATTATATTATCTGAAGATGCAACATTCAACAGGCACATTGACAAAGTAACCTCATCATGCAAACAACTAATAGGATATATACTGAGGACATTCAGAACTAGGGACAGTAAGACCATGCTTACCCTGTGGAAATCACTTGTCCTTCCACGCATCGACTACTGCTCTCAATTATGGTTTCCCCACAAACAAAATGAATTGCAAAAAATTGAGGGCCTACAAAGAACCTTTACCTCGTATATTAAACAACCTGATGGGCAACAGGTGAGTAAAAACAAATTAAACTACTGGGATAGGCTCAGAGGCCTCAACCTTTATTCCATAGAGAGAAGGTTTGAGAGATACATCCTAATCTACACCTGGAAAATTCTAGAAGGGCTTTTAGTTGCCCCCAATACTGAACCAATTGTGCCCACCTTAACAAGAACTGGAAGAATGTGTAAAAAATATCACCTCCCACCAAACAGTCTGAGAAGGATTCAAACCCTTCAATATAATAGTATCTCTAGGCAGGGTTCGCGCCTGTTTAACTCCTTGCCTCAGTACCTTAGAGATATAAGTGCAGTCCCAGTAGATACTTTTAAAAAACACTTGGACATGTTTTTAGCCAACATACCCGACCAACCCACAGTGTCAGGGTATTCCTCTGCCAGACCAGCCCCCACAAATTCAATAGGGGACCAAATCGTATGGCAGGAGCGAGAGAAAAGAGGGGTGGCGACCCCGTCGTGGCCCCGCCTCAGGAGGCGCTGAGCGGACTTCGAGGGAGCAGCGCACCCTTGTGGCAGAAGCGCTTTAAGGTAAATTTAAGGTAAATGTGTTCACCCTCCCTCTCTGTGAATATCACACTATCTGTATCAGCGTACAATACCATCCGCCCAAGAGAATGCAATAGGCCTCAAAGTTTGATACGTGCGTACGCCGTTGTGAAGTTGGCTACAGGTATGTTTGTAACCAGTGAGATATCTGTGGCCAATTCGGTATTGTTTTACTTTATTATATAAGTATTACCTACATTCACGATCTCCATGACCTCTTTATCGGGAGCGTTGGCATAATCCCAGACTTCACTATAGGTTTGTGCCAAATGAACGTTCCCTTTGCCAGTATTCTGTGCAAATTTTCCCCAAAGACTGTTTAGACAACTTTGCACTAAAGCACTTGCTAGGGTTCTTTACAATTTGGGAACGGTCAAGCTGTATACCTTCACGGGCACGGTAACGTTGAATATAAGCCGACTTTTCATCTTCGGTATCAACTCCTCGCGGATACCCTGATGCTTCGACCTTATCTTTCAAAAAGCGTTTATATATGGCGTGAAAAGGTTGGGTAGCTTTTGAAACCTCCACACCTCATGTATCTTCAATATGCTGTAGCCATGGCGAACAGCTAGGTCCAGCTCTGGACTTGTATATACACCTCTAATCTTACGCTGATGGGTTGTATGGTCACAATCACCATTGTTCTCTTCTGCGCATTTCACGCACAAGGGAAACATGAGCTTGTGATCGATAACGACGGGTAAGATCGGCATCCATAAATCATGAGGGGGGAGTACGTCTACGAAAGAAAGGCCGAAATAGTGCCCGTTCAAATTTGTTGAGAACTCCTCGATGGTGGGTACGTCAGGTCCCACCAGTTTCTCAGGCGCACCTACGGGGTACGGATTGTTCTTCATCACGTAGGGGTATAAAGAACAGAAGTCGTAGTAATGGAGTTTCACACCCTCCGTAAGCGGAAAGTATAGCTTGAAGGAATTTGTACGCCCTCCGAACAAGCTATCACCGCATTTGAGAGGATCCAGCACCATTGAACGCTTGATCGTGTTTATTTCTTCACGGTACTGTCCGTCTGTCTCCATCCGTGCATCATACTCATGCTCACACAAGACTTTCTGAGTGAACTGGGATCCTATAAGTTGATCGCGGGTGCGGGCCCACGCAAGACAGTCGGCAGGAGATCTATCGTGAATATCTCCTGCTATTCCACACTCAGGACGGGGGCATCCGTGCCACCAGCAACCGTTAAAGGAGTACACAGTCTTCTCACCAGTGAAACGGTTTTCACTTAGACCATCAACCCAAATAACACGACCATTAACCTTAATGGGGTACTTCACCCGTGTTGCGGGCATGCTTTATGTATACACCTGTCTGCTGCTGGAGGTATATGAGCCAGTAAATAGCCTTGTGCCCATAACTGCGGGGATTCTTTCTGTGAATAATGGCTAAGGTGTCTTTAGGCATGAAGTTATTCTTGAACACCGTAAAACATAATGAGGCGATGGTGGTTGCGACTTGCAACGGATCGCATTTGAAACGGTCTATGTACATCCTTCTAAAGGCCTGGAAACATACTTTAAGCACGCGCACATCATTCACGCAATAACGCTCACATTCATCAGCTATATTATAAGGACTAGATTCATTAAAACTGTTGTAGTATCGGTCAAAATCTTCACGTTCATCTGTACTCATACATTCATAGTTAAAGTAATGTTTGGGTGGAGGTAGTCCTACGTAATTTCAAGTTTCGCTAGTGAGGAATGTGTAAGGGAAATATCCTTTTGAAACTTCAGCAGCTACACCAATCACCTTGGGTAGCTTTGCTAATTTACAAGGTGTGAATAATAAAGTGTCTTTAAACTGTACATGTGTCTTTAAACTGTACATCACCTCTTATCTGCATCTGTATTAGTTTGTTGCCTCTTTTCAAAGGATCACCTGTAAATATCTCAGATGACTCATGCTCAAGCAACTCCTTATAAAGGAACTGTGTATCAAATTTTGCCCCGTTATGGGCGAGAATATACACAGTCATTTTTTTGAACTTGTCCGCTAACTTGAAAATATAGGACACAAAGAGTTTCACAGGACTATCGTGGGCACTCGTTTTAAAAACGTTTGTTCGTTTACCACATTTGTGACATTCGTCACACTCGACCTCCATACACTCATCACAGATAGTCTGACTCAGGTAAATGCGGAATAACCTCTTTGGTTTCAGCGTTCCTGTATATTTCTATATCGTAGTACACAGTTACACAAGGACTGTTTTTAGGCTTGGCGTCTTTCATATAACATACATGTTTTACCCCAACCACCTTATATTTCTCATGGCATGTAGAACAGTGAATTTCATCACATTTGTGCTTGAAATTCCCCCAATTATCCATGTGTGAAACATACCACATTCACAGATTCTCATTTTCCTGCACGTGCCAATTGATTTATGGAGCTCAAAACAGTTATTATTGAAAAATGTGCGTCTACACATATTACAATCCCTCTTCTCAGCTTCAACTACACGGCTCTCACATTTGGAGCTTTAACACTGCTCACATACAATGTGACATTCTTTACAGTGTTTCACTATATCATCCGCAAACTCGATACACCCCTTACACAAATCATGATGTCGTCCATATTTTCGACTTTTATCATAATTCGCGTAAAGGTCCCTTATATTATGGATAGGGAGATACGTTGTCCCTGACAATCCTAAAATAAGTAGGGGCCTTGTACGGTCTCTCACACAGCTTTTAAAAACATACACAGTTCTACGACGATCATCCAGTCCAAATACAGCTATACGAACATTCATTTCCTGTTCTACCCTTCTCAGTTCTTCAGGACCCATAGCACAGTCAAACTCAAGTTTAGAGTCTACATTTAGTTTACAGGCACGCTCCACTACCGTAGGCAGTCAAACTTTTTGGGTCCGTGTATTTAGTACAGTAAACATACTGTACGTGCTAAGACCACTGCTATAAAACCGCAACCACGATTAACGTTTATATGCCGTCTAAAAATAGCCTGAGAATTGAAGTTAAGAGTATAAGGTGTGGCGCTATGACCCGCAACACGGAATACACGATCAATATTTACCGTGAAGTTGTCCATACTGAAGGCTATACTACTTTGAGAAGCCGCCTGCATTATACGACCTAATATATACTCTATATCTTCAGCTGCTAAACGTCTGAACGGCATTACCACCCAAAAATCATCACGTCTCCGTCATCTGACCCGAATCCAAAGGAGAGCCTCGTCCTGACTTCACGTTCGTCGGGGTTCTGAAGGGCAAACTCTACAATACGCTCAACTATGCGCCGTAGTCCGTGTTCAACACCATTGCTATACATTGATCTAGGATCATCCCTGACTACATACCCATTTCTAGTCAAGGCTGGGGTGGGGGTAGCGGTGCGCACCAACTCGAATGTTATGCCATCCTCAACAGAGCGAGAAGCTGCTGCGGAGGAAGTACACGGAATTGAACAGGAATAAGGGGATATATTTTTATTTGAGGAAGGTACTATTGCGAGGGTTGTGTCGTAATACGCAGAGGGTTGGGGTTCTACTACTGGTGGTCTAACAACCGGGCCAATTCTGGCACGCTTTATACCTGACGTGGAGGGCTCTTCATCATGCCTCCGCTTTGAATTGTTGTATGCTACAGGTATCGCTGGTAAGGATTCGTCGGCGGGGAAGGATTCATAGATCACAACTACACTGTCGTCGGGGTCATCTGTAATGTCGATGATGGGGTGCTGTACCTCATCGTCATTCACGGTTCTGTGGGAGAAGAGAAAAACAAGACTGTAGAACATAAGGTGTAGCATTTAAATATTTATTATATTTTGTAAATGACCCACTTAGGAGTGTGACGTGTTAGAAATAGACTCTGTAGAAAAATTCAGGTTCACGAGCCCATCCACATGTATTATATCTGGACCTACAGGATGTGGTAAAACTGTGTTTATGCTTAAAATCATTAAAGAAAAGGGAGAGATGTTCTCAAAATTTGTGCATAAAGTTATATGGGGCTATTCGACGAATCAATCAGTGTTCAACGAGTACCAAGATGTTATTTTGTTCCACAAAGGTGTATATGTTAATTGGTTAAGGGAAATGAACATACAGTCATTGTAATTGACGATCTCATGTTGCAGATGGATAAAACGTTTGCCGAGACATTTACAATATTCTCCCACTATCTTCACCTGGTGAAATGGCTAGGGTACCCAGAAAGCTTCAACACCTATATAAAAGCTGATACAATAATGAAGCTTAAATAGTATGCAACATGGCTCATAACCATTTCTTCGTCACACTCCCGTCGTCCTCGTCCCTGTCTGTACACCCTAACAACACACTAGCCAACTTTGTAACAGAGCTGCATGTACCCATTGAATTGGGCCGTGATTCGTATGAGGTGGGGATATGTGAAATTCAGCTGGACACCCTCTTTTTAAATATTGAATATAAAGATACCGTTTTAACGATTCTTAGAGACTGTAACGAGTGTGAAAAAGCCGGGGTAACTCGGGATGAAACCATGCGTACCACCCAGACTGGGTATGCACAGTATTACAGTACAGAAGTAACACTAGGGCCGGGTCACTATGGTGAGGCCGAGGATGTTGTGAGAGACTTAAACGTAAGTTTAAACAGCTCAACTCTTACGGGCGATTTAGTATACGAAATCGTAAACAATGATCCCCATGCATGCACTATGGCCCTAAAATCGCAGGCTAACCGAAATATTAAAGACCAAAGAGTGTTCAAAATTATAACCGATGGACGGAATAACGCAACCTTCCAAAGAGACACATTTCACGAGGCACAACACGACTTGTCCAGCCTAATATATCAGTTGAAATTGGAGAAAATGGTTGACGGCTATAAACCCCCAGACATATGCTATATTTACAGCAATATAGTGGAGCACCAGTTTGTTGGGGATACTCAGGCACGCCTGCTGCGCATTGCTCACATCCCCAACCATAGAGGAAGGAGTTTGAGTATTACATATGACAGACCCCATTATGTGAACGTCGCAACTAATCTAATAACCAATATCTCAATATATATATATAAGAACGATTGAGGGTAAAAATTTCCCATTCGGTAACGGGAGCTTAACAGGGAAACTGCACTTTCGACGCACTGAGTTATAATGGACAGAAAGCGTTTCACCGTCTATCGAGCGGAGAGATACCAGCGTGGTAGTGGACTTGGGTCATTTTTTTCAACCATACTACGTACGGCTGTTCCTTTGCTGAAGAGGGGTGTCAGATACCTTGGAAGAAAAGCGCTACAATCAGGTCTTAACAGTGCAGACATATTGGCTGGGGTTAAACCTATAAAGAAGCTCTAAGAAAACAGTTAAAACGTACACGGGACGAAATCGTGAAAGATGCAAAGAGAAAAATGCGTGGTGGTGGGAAGCAGAAGTGGACTGGCCGGAAGAAGGGATTACCAACACGTGGCATTAAACGTAAAAGGATATAAAAAATGAAGTGTTGTAAGCGAATGAAGCCTATGATCAACCATTTTTTTGACTGATATAAGCTAAGGACATTGAACTCATGAATCATAGTTTGTTTACTACTTGTCGAGAGAGAAGGTACTGTTTCTAACTCGTCATGGCACGCTTCATCCACATGTATAGTTCACAATGCTGTAAATCGGAGCTCTCCCTCTTTGACATGCCCCAACTCAAGTTTCTATTGAACACAGTGACTTTATTACAATTAACCCTTTAAACACAATTAGTTCCCCGAGTGCTCCTATAGAATTCGAGATACCCAGCTCAGGCCCTTACTTTTTTGATCCAAGCTGTGTGCACATGTACGATAAAATACGTACAGCCCATTCTGATGGAACGGACTGCGATGACAAATATGCTGTACACCCTGAAACAAACTTTCTGCACTCCATATTCAACCAGTGTGACGTATATTTAAATCAGGTCAACATATCGGCAGGCACGGGGTACTATCACCTACGAGCCTATTTGAAAAGTGTCCTCAACTTTTCCAAAGAAGCGAAGTATACCTTTTTAAGTGCCGAGGGATATTATCAAACTAAAGACGAAAGTAGTATAAAGGACAAATTTAAAAATTCTAAAAAGAAGGTATACGAGTGTTTTGGACGCCTGCATACAGATTTCACATTCCAGGAGAAGTTTCTTGTGAATGGGGTGGATATGAAAATAAAGCTCACCGGCACGAATCCTGAGATCTGCTTAAATCTGGATGCTGATCAAGAAGAGGGAGAAAAACCCGTTGTGCTTCACATTATGGACACATACCTCCGCGTACGGCGAGTGAAATTAAGTTCACCAAAAAAACTAGAAATTGAGAAAAATTTACTAAACACCACAGTAGAATACCCTATTAACAGAGTACAAATCAAACTATACACGGTGCCAGCAGGGTTGGCATCGAAACAGATAGAAAACATCGCCCTGGGAAATCTTCCTAAAGGGATATTAATTGGAATGCAGAAACATGCTTCGGTGAATGGAAAATATAAAAACAGTGCCTTTAAATTCGAGAATTATGGCCTTAAAAATATAACTCTATACGTTAATGGCATTGCGTTGGGAGGAACATTGAATACGGACTATTCATCAGATACTGTGTTACCGCTTTGCGCGAGAGCATATAGTAATCTGGCCCATATTGCGGGTGATTGTGATGTGCTCGGGAATGGGGTAACGTAGAAAGAATTCATTGATCAATTTAACCTTTATCCGTTTGACATCACACCTGACTTATCTGCTAGCGTAAATACACATTTAAGTCCACAGCAGAGTGGAAACATCTCAGTCAGGTTGGAATTCACCAAACCTGTAGACGCACCTATTAGTGTACTAATATATCTCGAGTCACAAGCCTAATAGAAGTGGACAGATTTAGGGGCGTTTTCACTCACTTTTAAAATGGATGCGAATACACTTGAGAGAGTAATGAATAGTGAACGAATCACACGTTCCAAATTTATCGGTATGTTTGCGAAGAATGAAACATTGAATTTGCCAACTACGCGACATTGCGGTAGTCTTATTTTGAACACAGATGTCGTTTGTAATGAAGGGATTCATTGGTTTGCAATCTATTTTAAAAATAGGGACCGCCTGTACTATTTTGATTCAATCGGGACTCAGCCCTGGAGTGACCCTGTTATTGTAAAATTTCTCGCCAGTTGCATATCCCCGAAGTTGTTACAAGGATATTTTAGTAATACGTGTGGAATGCACTGCCTTTCATTTCTCATGCATATGTCACGCGGTAAAGACTTTATAAATTTTTTAAAATTATTCGACCCGTGTCACACTCACGAAACGATAAAATGGTATGCAGACAGATAAAAAGCCGCTTTCCAATTGTGCGTACTCGTTGTATAGTATGATGTTTTGCTCGTGTATATATATATATATATATATATATATATATATATATATATATATATATATTTGTAACCAATAATGTTAGTTTGTATATTCTGTAGTTTAAGATGGTTATTGTACTAAAAACCTGATTTCTTTCATTTAATAAATTGATGAAATGGTATGCAAACAGATAAGCCTTTTCCGATTGTGCGTACTCGTTGTATAGTATGATGTTTTGTTCGTGTATATATATATATATATATATTTGTAACTAATAATGTTAGTTTGTATATTCTGTAGTTTAAGATGGTTATTGTACTAAAAACACGATTTCTTTCATTTAATAAATTGATGAAAATACATTGTGTCTTCTTTCCCCTAAAAAGATCAAACAAAAAAACACTTACATTATTTCGTTAATGATGTGACATTCGTTGGGCTGATTGCTCGGTAAATCTTCTGCCTCCGTATCTAGGTCCATGACATGGGGTTCTTCAAAACGAGAAGATTGTATAACACGTGACAAATCCTCATCAGACCTTAAAGGAGAAAGAATAATTCATTAGTTCATACTGAATCTTATTTAATAAAAACATGCACAGAGTATACATACAGTAAGAGTATTACAATGTGAAGATATCTTTGAACCGCTCAGAGAAATTCCTTTAAGAGATAATTACGAATAACATTAGAATTTATATAAAAAACATGCAAAAGATTGCTATAAAAAAATTCAATGAATCAAAACAGGTTTTTAGCATAATTGCGTTTACCTAAATGAAGTATTTTTAATGTGATGAGGTGAATTACTACAACCCTCCATATATATGATGAAATAAGCCTCTTTCTGACAGGCACAAGTTTGTGAATAATTGACTAAAAAAAAATAAAATTATAGGCACTTACATTTTTATGGCTGTCCCTTGCGTCGGATCGTAGGGAGCGTCATTGCAAGCATCATCAATGGTTTGCGTTGGAAATAATCCATGCCGGTCAACCGCGTTAAAAAGATTAATTGTAGACAATGTTACAATGTCACCATCTTGATATAAATCCGGTAAACTATAAAGTTCTTGACTCATCTTCTTGTTTTTTGTTTTTGTTTTTTTGGTAAAATGTAAATGGAATAATAAACGTAAATGTAAATGTAATAATGGAAGTAATAAATGTGGAAATAAATATAAATGCAATAAAGGTAATAATAAAGGTAATAACATAAATTTAATAATTAGTGTAAAGGTAATACTAATAAATGTAAAAAAATGTAAATGCAATAATAAATGCAGTAATTATGTCAAAATAATAGAATCGGTATGTATAGAAAAAGGAGATACTTTTAATTAGTGCGAATGTATTTATAAGCGGGACCCTTTAATAAAAAAATGCCCTTCTGGGGTCGGGGGAACGGGGCCTAGCCTAGGTGCGAATTTCTTAATGGTCTCTGGATTGTTTCCTTCTCGCCTTTTTCATTCGTTTTTCGGTTTATAATTTCTGTATAATAAACAACAATGTAATAATCAATGTAATAATAAATTTATAATTTCTGTGATAAATAATAATGCAATATTAAATGTAATAAATTTAATAATAAATGTAATAATTATGTAAAAAATAATAATAGAATCTGTATGTATAGAACAAGGAGATAGTTTTGAATTTGTGCGAATATACTTATAAGGTCCCTTTAATAAAAATGCCCTTCCAGTGTCAGGAGAACGGGATCTAACCTAGGTGCGAATTTCTTAATGGTCCCTGGACTGTTTTCCCTCTTGTTTTTGGTTCATTCGTTTTTCTGTATCCACCGAAGAGGATGCTAGTGGGCATCGAAACTGTTGTGGAAATAAACTCTGTCTATTAGATTGGGGTTTTATTATCATATTTGTTTATGGAAATGACCCTTGAGACACTAATTCTTACTTCAAGAATTTATATTTAAAATTAACATCAGTCCTTCACAATGTGACTGTTGGCCAAATGTTTGGCATAGAATCAATTACCATGAAAAGAATGACATTTCATCATAAGTTGCTTGATTAGAATGCATGAACACTAAAGTTGGCTGTTAGACAATTTTAATACACAAGTTGTAGTTATTAACTGATTACAGCTGTACTGTAATATTTCGGATCATTCAAAATGAATAATTGCGCCAATTCTACAATTTCAAGAGACCAGTATTAAGTTTGACTGATAGACAAGTTTAGCATGAAATCACTTACAATGACCCATGACATCAATTTACTTCTCTTAACGACAAGATATTTGAGACAATTAGACTCTTAGTTAAGAGTTCTTAGAATCAATCTTAATACAAGCCAATTAAATGAAATGGTCTAATTATAAGGTAAAAGACTACAAAAGGAATGTATAATTCCAATAACTACAACTCGTCAGATATTTATCTTGCGGATGTAAACCCTTTTTGTGTATGAGTTCAATTCCTTGTACTTACGTACGTATACACTTTCTCTTTCTTACTCTACATTTTTACCGCGAAGTACTTTGTGCCTCTTACATTTTCTAATAGAGATTTTAAGGAGAAACCCTTTTATGTTTTATTTTAGCTGTTCGTTTTCTTTATCTTTTAATGGAAGACTTCCTTGAATTATTTCAGACGCGAATTTTTATTCACTTTTCTTCCGAGATTTTACTCGATTTTTTAACTATTCCATTTTAATTGCTACCCGAAATTTTCTTTACTTCGAAGGCAACGTTCGTATTAATTTATACGTAAACTAACTTTTTATAAAGAACGTGGTTTTTGTTCTTGCAGGAAGAATTGATTTTAATTCTTATTTAATTGAAATACACAGTTCGTGTGAACGACTTTCTTGACCACGGTTTGGGAATACACTAACAGTTTTTCTTTCTTTTCTCTCTGTGTTCTATCGTTCATTTTAGTTGCCATGCGCAATATCTTTATATATATATATCCCAAATAAGATTTTCTTTGTGGCTAGATCCTATTTGTAGTAATTATTTAACTTTTATAAGGTGTAATTTTATGTGCCACTTAAACCTTTTAATAAAGGCACAAATTTACTTTGAACGGAATCTTTTCATTTAATACGTAAATGAACGTTAATTTCTGACGTCTCCTTTCTTTCGTTTTAGTGAGGCGGGAACCCACGTGTGGTGGCTACATGTTTGTTTGAAAATGTACTTTTTACATTTAATTTATTTTTCCTAGTATCGGGGGGTATTCTTCATAGGTTATTTTGACCAAAAGGTAGGAAAGAGATTGTCTTCAACTTCACTTGTGCAGAATTGGTAGTTTTTTATAAAATCAGATGAATCAAAAAGTTTTGTTAACTATAAACAATATCAAGGTTCTGCAAATATAACTCACAAATTATATCCAGACCCTCAGCCTACTCTTTCACACACACACACACACATATATATATATATATATATATATATATGAGAGGCTATAAGGGTTTGTCAAAGATATCCAGGTTTGTCAAATTTTATCCATATCAGAAAATGTTTATTAAATTTTCTTAATTTTGATGTGATTTAGTATGGCATGAACCAACTACTAAATAAATATTTATCTAACATTAATAAAATCTTTGTTCTTCAACTATTTCAAAACATATGAGGCCAAATTTCATCTATTATATTAGTTTACCCTGACACCGATAACTTTTTTTATGGATTCACTAATTTCTTTTCATTGTGACAGAATTAACAAATCACCATATTGGCTATGAAGTCTTGAAACAATTAGCTAACCTGTGTTGTTTGAGACCCATCACAGGTGATTGTTTTCGTTTACTCCAGATGAGTGCAATAGAACTGTAATTACACTGCCCAACAAAAAAAAAATTTTTTGCTGCCATTTAATTCTAAGACCTGTTTCTGGAAAATATTGATGTGCTGATTTAAAAAATCACCTTAGATTTTGTCCATCACATCAGGTTTTCGTGCAATGCAATATGCCTATTTTGGGTGATCCATGAAGGGCGCTTATCAAAATTGATGATTTTTGAGACCTGTTAACAGCTGTTTTGCTGTTAAAATTTTATCTGTGGAATACGCAAATCTGTGCATTAAATCTAAAGGTCATGTACAACATATTAAAATCTTGGGTATCTGTGATTTCCCCAGGTGTGAGCGTGACGTCAGGATCTGAGAGAGATTTCCCATTGGCGGAGTGAGAGCAGCCGGTTCCGCTAGTGACGTTACTTGTAAACTTTCAGCAGTTGGGTTGCAACATGAGCATTAAAGTTCACTATCTCAACAGTCATCTGGATAAATTTCCAGAAAATCTTGGTGATGTTAGTGAAGAGCAAGGTGAAAGGTTCCACCAAGATATCAAAGTGATGGAAGAACGATACCAAGGAAGATAGGATACCCATATGATGGCTGACTACTACTGGAGCCTGCAAAGAGATTGTCTTGACATCTCTCATTCTAGGAAGAGAAAATTTATCAGCACTGAAGAGTAAGAAAACAAGAAAAAGACAATTTTAAGAAAACTGGTCCCGTGCTTGCTTTAATATGGATTCATTTTTTGCTTATTTAAACACTTTTAATCACTTTGTGTCAATATTACCATTGTATATTAAAGTTCACTCCCTGCACAATTGTTTACTTTTCCATGCTAATTCTGAGTATGTAAAAACTTATTTTTTGAAAAGAAAAAGAATTGGGCATAACCCTGCCAAAATGCGATATCTCCAAAATATCCGTATTTGATTGCTCGAAAACCTGACGTGATAGGCAAAAACTAAGGTGATTTTTTAAATCAGCACACCAAAATTACCTAAAAACAGGTGTTAGAATTAAATCAGCAAAATTGGTGTTGGGCAGTGTTATTGTTGGATAGAATGTTTAACACTTTAATCAGTCTCTTAATTTCAGAAACTGAAGTCTAGATATTTTTCTTTGAACTTCTCACAGGTGTTTCATTGCAGTTTCATATTAAGACTATTACTTCCACATTAATAATACTATGAGAGGTTTGAAGAATGGTTCTTCCATAAACTTGCAAATTCCACTTTCTGTTTGCACTATCTTATGTCTGTTTTATATTGATCCCTAGTTCTACACATGTTCATCAAAATACGTAGAGGATACAGTAATCCACGTAACTGTAAAAAACAGGCAGGTAAACCAAAATTTCAATATGTTTAATATTTACAATGAAACTCTCCTGCCCTGTAGTTAAAGTTAATATAACTCACCAATGCTACTCAGTTTAATAAAACACCCAAATTAATAAATTGAACTTTACATGACAGAATAACCTTAATTCCATCAAGTTTCAAATATTACACATGCTTCCCAATTTTCAACTTCTACTTTGACACACTTTCAAATTTATTTCTCAGACAATCTGACCAAAATGAACCATGAGTCAATGATTAAAAATTTATAAATTTCTATTTTAAAACTATCCTTTTTCTACTGTTATTCAACACTGTAGTTGGTAAGTCATTACAAAAATCTATTACTCTGTAACGAAAAAAGAATTTATGCAGCTCCAGTCTGCAAGTCTGTTTTTAAATTTTCTTATCATGCCCTCAAGTTTCCAAATTTTTCATATTTATCCAATGTTCTCTTTCATAAGGTTGGGAGTACAACCTTCTTCTATTGGTATGTTGGGTGAGGGCTAAGGTCTACATGACTTATCATTGTTTACACAATTTATAACTTTTATCACAGATGAAAGCATCCAATTTGATTAAAATGTAACAAACCTGAAAACATTCTGAATAGTTGCATCACATCTCCCCTCAAGCAATTTCTCTCAAAACTAAACATGTCCAGATCCTTTGTTCTTTCACTGTATCACATTCTTTTGGATCCTAAAGAAGTCGTGTGAGTTACCAGAGTAAAATAATGTGTTAAGTGATATGTTTAACTCATCTAATGTTGGACAAAATTAATGGATGAAATCATATAAAGGCGAGACAACTTTTGTCATATGACCATTGTGAAAAATTTGGATAAAGAAATTTTTATCATATGACCCAACCCTTGACAAAGCATAGATTAAGAAACAAAGAATTTTGAACTTACAGAACAGCAAAAACATGAAAATAGGATGGTAATTTATCATTCGTATATTAAACAAATTTAATTAAGATTTATAAAAGATATTTTGACTCTAGTATGAAACATTTGGAATGTCAAGAGCAAAAATGGTGTGAAAAGTAATTGGTGAACAGAATGAATAATAACAGTAATGGTGTTTCATTTGGATTTCCTGTCTGATCATGCTGTATAGGTCCCGCTCATAATTAAGTCAGCTGGTTGGAGGGGAAGTCTCTAGTGCTGTTTTACGATAGTTGATCTGGTCGGATAGCTTGATCTCATCTTACACTCACATACATATAAAAAAACATGAGGCCATCATCCTCCCAAAATTTCAATAAATGTATAACTCATAAACAGCTATGTTAGGCCTGTTCAAAAATCAACTTTTCTTATTTTCATAGGTTTCTGTACATTTTCCCATGCCTTTTGACCTGAAAAAGCCGGAAATCACAACTATTTTGACCTAGGATGTTGGGAAGCATTGCCGCATGGAGCTTTAAAGTTTCTGCCTTGAAATCGGCCAAAACGCCAATTCCGGGGTCCCTTGGATTATGTTTTGCACTTTAACTTTTGATCTAAACAAGATAGAGCAACAAATTAGGTATCAAATGAAAGAGCATAAAATTAATAAATAATAATAATAATAATAATAATAATAATAATAATAAATAAATAATAATTAATAATAATAATAATAATAATAATAATAATTATCTACAATTTTTCAGGAAACAACAGAAACTCAATCAGAATCTAGAAAACCATCTACAAGTTACAACTTCACAATGGCATTAAGCAAGGAGCTGAGGGAGCTCCGTGGGCGCACAGTTGATTTCTCAGAACCTCCACGTACTGTCCACAGGCAGGTGTCAACTGGGCCATCTACCAGATCTCTCACTGAAACTTTCCTGGTTGGATACCCTTCAGCTTTTATCAGTGGTTCCAGTATTTCCTTAATCTTCAGAATTTACCGGAAAATGCAGGGAGGCCCATGGTTCAAGACCTTGCATATGAAACAGTTGAATCTATCATCCCATTCTGGCAGATGGCTAGGATCAAGACAATGACCAAGTACAACGCAATGAAGCTCTTCATGAAACTACATGAGAAACATCGTGCTCTGGTGAAAAGCAAAGGAAGAGCAAGTAACCCTGGAGGAAAAAGAGGAGCATTTGTGCTGGAATTAGACAGCCTGTTCGATATAGGAGCTCCAAATGCAATCCAGGAAATACAGAACAACAGACTGTTATCCAGAGAGAAGAAAGATGAGGATATCAGGTTCAACGAAGACCAAAAGACTGAGAGGAAAGGTCATATGTCTGGTCATGACAAGATTTTTGAGACAAGATCCTGCAGCAAGCAGCGAGGAATGAAAAACTGCAGCATAGACAAGAACAAGGTAAAACTAATTACTTTGAACGTTACAAAAAGTTTTAAGTTTTACTCCATTGCGATATTTAGCATGTACTTAACAATTACTGTCTTAACATGTTGTACTATTTTACAGCTGCAGCAGAACAAGAGGCAGTTGTTCATGTGGATGACATTACCTGGGGTGACTCAACTGACAACGACGCTAACACAGAGGACATGGATTACCATCAGCCTCGTCCTGGATGTTCTCACCATCAAGACACTGTGACTAGTGTGACTTTGACGTTTCCAAGGAAGGTCATGGAATGTGATGTCATCTGCAATACAGCTGATCGTCTTGGTTTATCAGACAATCAAGTTACTACCATGGTTTCTGCCACCTTGAAAGCTGGAGGGGCTGATCTGGATAACTTCGTCATCTCAACCTCAACAACACGTCGCAACAGAATGCTGCCCAGGTATAATATCAGCCAGAGTCACATGTCCAAGTTTTGTGAAAACCCCCCACAGTACGCTGCCTTACACTGGGATGGAAAGTTGCTCAAAGATGTCTTGGGCAGTGAACCTGGAAGTACCTCAGAGACTTTAGCTGTGCTAGTGTCTGGTCCACCTTCATACACTGAAGGAAAGTTATTGGGAGTACCTGTCATCGACAATTCTTCTGGCACAGCTCAGGCTGAGGCTTCAATGGATTTACTGGAGACATGGGAACTTACGGATAATGTTACTGCCCTTGTTTTTGACACTACATCCAGTAACAGTGGAGTTCACAGAGGAGCTGCCAAACTGCTAGAGAAAATGCTGAACAAAAAGGTGTTTTATCTGGCCTGTCGACATCACATCCTGGAAATCCTAGTAGGAGCAGTTTGGGAGAAGCTGTTTGGGAAGGTGAAGGGGCCAGATAATCCCTGGTTTGAGTATCTGAAGGATGTTTGGACGGACTTGTCCAAGGAAAACCCAAAGATGCTGGCTATCAACAGCAAATGGCTGAAGGAAAAGAAGAAGAACAGTGAAGAAATACTCCAAGACATTCTAACAGAAGAAAGGCTTCCAAGAGCCGACTACAGGGAAATGGCTGAACTGACAGTCATTGTTCTTGGAGGAACGCCTCCTCGAGGTATTCACTGGAGTCGACCAGGCGCCATTCATCAGGCCAGATGGATGGCCAGAAACCTGTACTCCATGAAAATGCTGATGTTTGCAGATCAACTTGAGTACGACGAAGACACTGTATCAAAGCTGGAAAGACTCAACACCTTCCTTGCGCTGTTCTACACTCCTGTATGGATGATGTCAATGTCTGCTGCAGATGCTCCCGTGAATGATCTAAGTCTAATCCAGGACATGTTGAAGTACAAGAAAACTGACCCAGAGCTTGCTGATGCAGTACTTAATAAGATGGAAAACCACAAATGGTACCTGACGCAGGAAGTCGTGCCATTTGCCCTGTTCAGCAGTAGATTGAGTGACACATTGAAGCACGACATTGCTGCCCAGTTACATGCCACTGAGAAGCCAGACAGCTTCAGAACAGGAAAGCCTCTATTCCAGAGAGTCACAGCTAAGACCACCCTGGTTGATCTCATTGGCCCAGAATCACATTTCCTGCTGGACACACTGAACATTGGATCCGAGTGGCTTCTGGAACCTGTCACGTCTTGGCCACAGAATGAGGACTACAGAAAAGCGTTGGACTATGTTAAGAATCTGAAAGCGGTGAATGACATTGCTGAACGTGGTGTCAAGATGATGAGCGACTTTGCAAATGTCATAACAACAGATGCCAAGTAAAGGGACTATCTCCTTCAAGCAGTGGAGTTCAACAGACGCCGCTTTGTCAGCTTCAAGAAACAAACTCTCAACAACTGACTGTGTAAATGTCATTATGAAATTAATCATCATGTAATGCTTTCACTTCTTGATCGATTAGACTTGTGACAAAATGTTAATCTCAAATTTGTGTCATGAATAAGGCGCCTTGTCTGCCTTGAGTGTGAGAAAACGAATTTTGTGATATTTCTGAAATCTTTGTATGTACCAATGTGGCATTTCTTGTTCCAAGACTATCATAATTGTATAAGTTAGAAAGAGGATTAAAAACACTTTAATTTGGTGCCTATTTTGTTGCTCTATCTTGTTTAGATAAAAAGTTATAGTTCAAAACATGATTCAAGGGACCCCGGATGGTGCTTTTGGCCGATTTCAAGGCAGAAAACTTAAAGCTCCATGCGGCAATGCTTCCCAACAACCTAGGTCAGAATGGTTGTGATTTCCGGCCTTTTCAGGGCAAAAAGCATGGGAAAAAGTACAGAAACCTATGAAAATAAGAAAAAGTTGATTTTTGAACAGGGCTACAGCTATGTGGTTCTCGAGAGGGAGAGTCTCAATTCGATCCATTTTTGGCTACTCAAATGCGTCTATAGTAAGGTCTTTATCAAGCTGGAAATAAATGACTTATTATGGACTACACTCAGTGAAAATTGAGAGAGAGAGAGAAAGAGAGTTACAAGGAGTTACAAGGAAAAGAAGTACTTCAAAAGGCCTAGCGGCCCATATCGAGGAGGTACCAATGGCAACGGGTGCTAGGGAAAATTTTCTACACCCTCAAATAGTGTGCAAGATTTCGTCTAACCTTTTCTTGAAGTGATCCACAGAGGAACTGTTCACAACTTCTGAAGGTAACCTATTCCACGTGTCACAGATCTTATACATAAAGTAATTCCCTCACACAGTAGTGCTAAACCGTTTCAAATCCAACTTCCAGCCATTGTTGCGAGTTAGGTTATCATTTAAACTAAACATGCTTCTAAAATCGACATCGTTGTACCCGCGTAAGAGCTTGAAAACCTCGATCAGTTGACCGCGCAGCCTCCGAGTTTCCAGCGAAAACAAATTCAGGGTGTGTAACCGTCGATTGTAGCCCATATGCCTAACGGAACGGATTAACTTTGTGGCCCTCGCCTGCACTCGCTCCAGCCTCTCAGTATCTTTCCTGAGGGTGGGTGACCAGAACTGTACAGCATACTCCAGGTGCGGCCGAACCAGGGAATTGTACAGAGAGAGCACAAGCTCCTTGTTCCGAAACTGAAATTGCCTCCTGATATAACCCAACAGCTTCTGGGCTTTCTTTTCCACCTCTACGCACTGTTTCGTAAACTTAAGGTCGCTGCTAATTAGCACACCCAAGTCCTTTTCCAAATCAGTCGCCTCGATATTACTCCCCAACATCGAGTAGTCCGACTTGGGATTGGCGTAGCCAATGTGCATCACCTTGCATTTACCCAAGTTAAACGGCATTTGCCATTTTTCGGACCACTCTCCTATCCTACCTAGGTCCGCACGCAGTTGCTCGATCGCTCGGGCGTCCCAACATTGGCCCCAAGCTTGGTGTCATCAGCGAATTTGGCGATCCGACTGACGATGCCACCGTCGATATCATTTATGTAAATGATAAACAACAGTGGCCCCAAAACGGAACCCTGAGGAACCCCACTAGTGACCGAGGCCCAACCCGAACTAGCCCCTTTAATTACAACCCTCTGCCGCCTATTCTTCAGCCAGTTTTCAATCCACCTACCTACTTCCCCACCGATACCCAGCGCGCGACTTTCGCCATTAGCCGGCGGTGAGGTACCTTATCAAAGGCTTTCTGAAAGTCGAGATAAAGTATATCAATCGCCCTACTCTTATCATACTCACTCAACATGACGTGGAAAAACTCGAGCAAGTTGGTGAGACACGACCTATGCCGTCTAAACCCATGTTGGGAGTCCCCAAGCAGCTTGTAGGAATCCAAATGGTCAACGATCCTATCCGCTATTATCCCCTCTAATAATTTACCTACAACTGAAGTGAGACTAATGGGACGATAGTTCCCTGGACTTTCGTGATCCCCTTTCTTAAAGATAGGGGTCACGTTGGCTTCCCTCCAGTCACCAGGCACCTGGCCCGTCTCCAACGATTTGTTGAAGACTGTAGCCAGGTGGGGAGCCACCTGGTCGCGCACCTCCCGCAACACTCTGGGGAGAAACTGGTCTGGCCCAGGAGCCTTAAACGCGCTCAGTTTGTCTATTCTATCGGCAACGACTGTCGCGGTACATCGAACACTATCCAGGCCAGCACCTTCGTGCCTGACGCCTGGCTGGGGATGATGCGGGTGTCCTCCCTGGTGAACACTCCCGCAAAGTACTCATTAAGCACATTGGCGATGTCCGCGTCGGAGGTCCGCAGAACGCCGCTGGTCCTTTAACGGACTATCATGCTTCTAATGGGCTTTCTACTATTAACATAACTGAAGAACTCCTTAGGGTTCCCCTTGCAGAGGCTTGCCACCCGTAGTTCTTCGTTACGTTTCGCTAGCCTAACCTTCGCCTTCACTTCCCTACACAGGCGGACATACGCTTCAGTGTTCTCATGGGAACGATTGGCCTTCGCCCTCCTATACGCTACTTTCCTATTTCGGATAGCCGAAGCGATGTCACGATTGAACCACTTAGGCTGCGTTGAAGCAGGGGTGACCGGTTTTGAGGGTATGGCAGCAGACTGCAGCACCATAAACTCGTCCCGGAATGCACTCCACACTCCCTCAACATCGCCGCCGACCTCTAACCCCATCTCACCTACGCTATCCCTGAGGCTAACAAAGTCCGCCGCCGGAGATCGAGCTTACTGCCTCTCGAGTTACTACGCTTCACCCGAGGGACGCACACACGGAACCTAATCAGACCGTGATCACTCCCGCCCAACGATTCGTCAACGGTGAGGCCAGTGACGAGGTTGTCTTCGGTCGTGAATACTAAGTCTAGAACGCTTTCGCCTCGTGTAGGCTCATTGACCCACTGAGTGAGGAAGTTCTCATCAGCAAAGTCAACTAGCCTCCTCCCTTCAGCATCAGCAGTCCTGTCTTCCCACTTTATGCCGCGACAGTTGAAGTCTCCTAAAACTACACACACACCCTATCCCCTAGCAGGCTACGGAGTTCGGTGTACAGGGCTGTATCCTCCTCGAGGAGGAGATGCGGAGGTCTGTACACCAAGATTAACCTCCCACGTTCAGATCGACGCCAAGCAGCTCCCGTTCCGACCGGAACTGGCAGTCAACCGGACTCAACGTGTCCCTCACGTATATTAGTACCCCTCCCCCTCCCCACGGGTGCGGTCTTTGCGAAACATTCTATACCCGGGAATTTCGAACTCCCCAACGTAGTCCCTACGATCAGTATGAATCCAGGACTCGGTGATAGCAACGATATCCTGGTATTCTGATGCTAAGAGCGCCCGTAGCTCGCAAAACTTATTCCTAATCGACCTAGCATTAAAAAGCATTGCACGGAGGGAGCCTTCCCTATTCTGACCGCCCCTAGCACGACCCGTTTCCCGAACAGCCAGGGCTGTCGGGAGTTGAAACCCCTCACCAACGAGGGGGCAACTTCCGCAGGAGCCTGAGCCCCCTCCAACGTGGAAGGAGGGTCACCCACCTGTACCTGGACGCACCCTTCAGTTGAAGGTACGTCCGCCACCGGCTCAACATCATCTCTCCCCGGTGGGGGCCCGTCATCTCTCCCCGGCTCGACCTCACCATTCTGTATAGGTGCCGGTCGAGCAGCGCGCCTAGCACACCTTTACCCTTGTCATTGAGGTGGACACCATCCCTCTGGTAAAGGTCCCACCTACCCGAAAATGCGTCGAACGGGTCAATAAACCTCACGCCCAGCGGGACGCACAAGTCTTGCACCCTCTCGTTGATGCCAATGACCTTACTGAGCGCGTGGTCACTGGCATTCATCCGCGGTAAAATACCCATCAACATTCCCCTGTCTGTCTTCAGTTTTAGATCATCCGCAAGAGACATGATCTCGGTGATGATCCCTTCTGTAAGACCTACCCTACCGCCTTTGAGGAACAGGTCGTTGCCACCAGCGTGGACAACGATCGCAGTCCTCCGACTAGCCACGCGCAGCTTCTCTACCTCCTTCCTTAAGTGCGCCGTTCCCCGCCCAGGTAAGCACCTTACCTTCCTCCCGTCCCGGTTTGCAGAAGCAAAGTACTTCTCCTGGCCCCTGATCTGCGAGTCCCCAATCAAAACGGTGTCTTCCTCCTTCGAGCACAGGAGACTAAAGCGGTTGGAGGTCCTGACAGGGGCAACTGGGGTCTCAGGCTTCGGCTTCGCAGCCTTCTTGCCCGAGACCTTTCGATACCCGTCGCCACCCATAGACGCACTTACACCACCCGACCCACCCCGACCGGCAGCTACATCCTTCGTTTCTTTGGGCCATCAGTAGGCCCCTTCCCACCCTTTTTCTTATCGGCCCCTTCCACCCTTCTCTATCGACCCCTTCCCACCCTTCTCTATCAGCCCTTCTTTACGCCCTCCACCTTGCGCCGCGGTTCCGTGCATTCCACGTGGGTCGCTGGCGATTCTTCACACTGATTTTGTACCCTAGCCCCGGTTGCACCTCTACCCTTTCTCCGCGGTCCCGAGCCTGTCCAGTCCATCGCTGGACCGCCTTTCCATGGCAGCTATCCTATCAATGAGCTCCGGGGTGGAGGGCGCAGCCGCATCAGTGACCGCCGCACCTCCAACAGCCGGTCTGGACGACTCGAGCCGCCGGACCCTCTCCTCTAGCTTCTCGTAAAACCGCATGAGTTCGCAAAAGCGGCACATGCTGGAGTGGTTGATCTTCGAAGCAGGCTTCTTTGAAGTTCGTCACCCACTGGTTTACTTCACACCTCGCACATTCAGCCTTCAGTTTCTGCGGTCCAGTCATTGTAACTTTTTTTTTTTCGAACTCTGAATACTCTGAATAAGATAAAGCGTTCTAGCAATGAAAACTATCAAAAACGTTCTGACCAGTATATAAAAAAGGAGGGGGGGTGAATTCTTCCCGCGCGTAGACGCATCCACCTATTTGCAAGTGACGTTCATCCTTTCCAGAAGACTACACCTCTCGCTGCTGCCGCACCGACCAAAGGTCTCCCCAGGGCCGGACAGTCCCAAACGTGTCGCAGCTACCAACTGACAAACACTCGCGACGCAGGCGTCAAGGATTTCCCGCCAGGAGCGACAGCGAGATGCAGCCCCTTACTAAGTCTTACTAGTCACCCACAAGCGGCCAGACTCTTAGAATCCAGTGTTCAAGGGATATCCCACCAGACCCAGTGGCTACGCCCTAGACTTTACGCTGGCCTGGCAGCCAGCTGGGCAGTAAAGCTCTCTCACCTGAGAGCAGTACAGCCAATTACCATCAATTGGTCACCAAAGAACGGTCGCAGGGGGCTGGTCAGGCCATTACGCGTTAGGAATGGGCTTAACGGGGCACTGGCCACACTCCATTCATCGCGCACCTACGCCTGGGACCCCTCCGTCCCAGTTTCTCACAACCTACGAGCGTTAAATGGTGTTATTTATGGAGGTTCCAAAGCCTCTCTTCCCACGAATGAAGTAGCAGTAGAGTCCTAATAGTAAAAGAAGAGAAAAAGACGTAATACTAAAAGAATTTTTTTTTTTCAGTCAGAGGAGAACATCCTTAACGTAAGCTAAAAGGACAGAGTAGGGATGGGATGGGGTCCTAGTAACCCACGCGACAGGATTGTACAACATACCTCACCCGCCTTCCCGAAAGAGAGAGAGAACCTAAAGGAACTGGCAGCCAATTCCTCTGGAATCCCACGACTCGGGACCGGAGGGCTGTCACACCCCAAGTATAAAGTTTACAACATCCAGAAGAAATGTGCATAACCTTTATATCCCCTGCGAGAGAGAGAGAGAGAGAGAGAGAGAGAGAGAGAGAGAGAGAGAGAGAGAGTACTCATATCTGGGCATGTCTGTTGTTTACAATAATTTAAGTGTGCATATTTGGTATTCATTATGTTTAATAAGATTTGGGCATTGACAGCATTTGTATGGGACACTGTCCGCAGTGAAAAATGTGTGTGTGTGTGTGTGTTACCTGACTGGATGTAGCTAATCTTGTAGATGAGGGATAGAAAAACAATAGTAATATTCTTCGTTGTCCGACATCGAACGGGGAAACAATAATAATAACAATAATAATAATAATAATAACACTGGTCTACAAATTTAGAAAAAGTTTGTGCTTCTGAGATAAAATGTGTTTCCTATTATGGATTTTGGGGTGCTGAAAACGAATATGACCATAAAAACAGTCGATTGGCTACAGTTTCCAAGAAAATTTAAGTTACACATTTTGCGTATATGTATACCATATATTAGTAACATACCTGTATAATGTAGTCACTTATATTGATTCAACCCGTCGCTTCTTTGCTTGTCTCTTGTATTCAACTTCTGTAGCATCTCTTGTTATTGTCCAGCTGTAGTCTGCTAACAATGATGGGCTCCACTTCCCCTGGTAGTGTTTGTCCATCGCTGAGATATCCTGGTGGAAACGTTCAGCATGTTCATCGCTGATTGCTCCGCAGTTGACCGGAAAAAATTCCAGGTGCGAATGGAGGAATTGTATCTTTAAAGACATATTGCAGCCCATTTTTTGATAGGATAACAGCAGGTTTTCCACCAGCTCCCTGTAATTGTCATCTTTGTTATTTCCGAGAAAATTGGTTGCTACTAACCGGAAAGCATTCCACGCTGTCTTCTCCTCACCACCTAGGATACGGTCGAACTCCTCATCTCTAAGAAGCTCGCGGATCTGTGGACCAACAAATACACCCTCCTTGATTTTTGCTTCACTGAGCTTTGGGAGTTTACCACCGAGGTACTTAAAAGCTGCCCCCGTTTTATCCATAGCCTTAACATTTTTTGTTCCAGATTCCAATGAGTGTCAGAGTGGCCAATCCTTCTTGATTTAATGAGAAGTCCTAGCCCGACTATCCCATTTACACAGAAAACAGCAATACTTAGTGTAGCCCGGCTGCAGTCCAAGCACGATAGCAACAACTTTCAAGTCACCACAAACCTGCCACTGATGTTTGTCATAGTTTATGCAGTTCAAAAGTTGCTTGATGTTGTCATATGTTTCCTTCATGTGGACTGCATGACCAACTGGAATTGATGGTAATACGTTGTTAACATGCAACAAAACAGCTTTTAGACTCAATTTCGATGAATCACTGAACAGTCTCCACTCATCAGGATTGGGAATAATGTTGAGAGCTGCCATCAGACCATCGATGTCGTTGCAAGCTACAAGGTCACCTTCCATGATGAAGACTGGGACAAAATCTTTTTGATGGTCACGAAACTTACACACTAACATTTTCAGCGAGGAGATTCCACTGCTGCAATCTGGAGCCCAACAGCTCTGCCTTTCTCTTTGGCAGTTCTAAATCTCTGATAAGGTCGTTTAATTCATTCTGAGTTATCATGTGTGGTTTAGAAGATATCAAGTTATAAACAAATTCAGGGTCTTGTGAAGTTGAAGGCTCACAAGTTTCGCAGGTTCCTTCATTCTCCTCGTCCTCTGACTCCAGGGAGAATGAGTGTGGGAGCTCAGGAACGGGTAGTCCTTCGCCGTGAGGTACCGGGCGTATAGCAGAGGGTATATTCGGATATTGTAAAATCCACTTTTTCTTCTTGCAAATACCTTTCTTGACTGGAGGCACCATGCAGAAGTAACAATTGCTGACATGATCTGTTGGTTCCCTCCACACCATTGGCACTGCAAAAGGCATAGATTTCCTTTTCCGATTCAACCGCTGGCGAAGGTTTGTTGCACAAGTATTGCAGCATATGTGTCGGGCCCAGCATTTGTCCTGATCTCCAATCTTACAGCCAAAATACAGGTGATAGGCTTTCCTAATCACGGCGGTTATAGCACGCTTTTGTGATGCAAAAGTCAATTCCCCACAAACATAACAGAAGTTATCTACACTGTTCACGCAATTACGAGGCATCTTTGTTTAAATTAGGCTGAAAAAAATTCAGTTTCAAAAGCAAACACTAAAAAGAGTTTGACAAGGGTACACTGTATGACTTCCGCGAATGAACTGATGTTGTGGCGTAATATGTAGACGCCTGTGACACATCGACGCCTTGACTCTACTGCGCATGCGCGTAGTTATATTTTTTTTATTTTAATAAATTAATGTAATTACATTGCATTTTAATAATTTTAAATTACGTAAGATTAAGTTAGGTTAGTATTCCATTTATATTAATATCAAAAACATTATGGGAAGCAATATGTTAAAATGATCCAATCTATTTTTTAATAAAAAATTTACAAATACATAATGTAATAGATAAATTTAAAATTACATTATATTGTATATATATGTATATATTGATATTAATTTATTAAAATAAAAATAACCGCGCATGCGCAGTAGAGTCAATGCGTCGATGTGTCACAGGCGTCTACATATTACGCGACAGATGCAGTCACGTTAGTAGGTGCAGGGTTGCCTGATATCTTTATAAATAGAACCAATTGGCAATTTTAGGCATCATTTTCGTATTCAGTGACCCAAAATTAGTAAAGATTGACTACTTTTATTTCCGAAGCATTTTGGCTGTAGACCAGTGTAATAATAACTTATGTACGATCTGGGAAAGAGAAATAGTGGGTAACTTTCTTCCGAATTTACGTGAATAATTAGGCCAAGCACACAATTTTTTTATTTCCCTTATGAAGCTCCCCCTCATCAAACCCCGTTTGAGAGATTAAAATATTTGATTTTTTCCTCTCGTCCCCGTCTTTTCCCCTCTTTACTCCTCTACCATATATTTATATTATTGTTTCATCGTGTTTAACGTGGCCCTCATATTTCATACTATAACGTCAACCACATATTTATTTTCCAGTTTAGACTTAATTGTTTGTTTGTACTTAATAACTCGCTATATATTTTTTTTTTTATTAAAAAGGTGGCCGCTAAAGTTCATAGTAATGTGGGCCTCTAAAGTTCATAGTATGTCACATACATATGTACACAGAATATATTATTTTTATTATCACCATCCTTTTATCTTATCCCGATCCTCATTCTTACATTACTCATTGCCTATCATCCCGCACTACCAAATATATATATACACAAATATTAAAAAATTATTTTTATTTTATATTTTCCCTCACGAACCCTAGTCTCTATTCCCTCATCCGCACCACAATATACCTCGTTAACCTCGTCAACCGCTACGTGCTTCCTCATAGATGTGCTCTTGAGTATATCGAGTATTATTCCACCTCCAACAATGAAGACAGCAATGGGATATGGAGGAGGTCTTTTCGTCAGTAAATATCACTCGGCTCCAAAAGTCAAGTCCTTTATCAACATGTTGCTGAGCAAATTGAAGCCTATTTTCTCGATGTTGCTGATTTAACTTCTCTCTGATAGCCGGGGTCCGATGGTGTAACCCAGCTTCATATAGCCGCCGCCTTACTGTCATTGCCGAAACATCAAGCTGCAATTGTTCCCTTATGGCAAGAGCATTCGTAAAGGGATGGGCTTCGGCAACATCGCAGATCCTCCGATCATCCGCAGCAGGTGTCAGTCGAGGTTTCCCCGTTCTACGGTGATCTCGTAGATTCCCTCCCTCTTGCCACCTCTTCAACCATATATAAACAGTGTTCCTAGAAGTTCCAAGTTCTCTTGCAATTTGAGTTGGAGACAGCCCGCTCTCCTTCATACCGATCATTCTTCCCCTTTCAACAATTTTCTGGTGATGATGATCTATTCTGCAGAGTAGTTACTTCGATGAGATTCAGGAATAGTGTGAGCTTATTCTCAGTCACCATACCTGTTAACACTTCTGTCATGACATCATGTGGTGTCACGTGATATGTTAAAAGTCAGGTGAAATTGTTGGAATGAAGAAACGGTTTGGAAAATGGTCATTAAGCTGCTACACCAGCGATTCCCAAACTTTTTTGTGATTACCCCTTTTAGTTAATCGCCAAATGGAAATTACTCCCCGCTGCAAAAAGCACAAGAAACTTCATTTTACTCAGCATGAGAATACGTATTCAAATTTTATAAACATAACACTCGTATATTTCTATACAGGGTGTTTCAGGAGGAAAGGTCAATACTTCGGGAGGTGATAGTATCGGTCATTGTGAGAAAAACAGTTCATATGAACATGTGTCTAATTCTGAATGGTTACGGAGATAGAGCTGTTTGAATCTGATGCGCGCGCAGCTCTTCCTCCCCACGCGGTGGTCCCATTCAATGGCCACCAAGGTCTCCAGACCTCTATCCGTTAGATTATTGTGGGGGTGGATGAAAAGTCAAGTTTACAAAAGAAAGGTGGATACACGAGACGAATTGCTCGCGCGCATTTTGGATGCTGCTGCCCGCATAAAGGAATGTCAAGATCAACTCAGACGAACAACATGCGATCTTCGCACACGAGTTGCAAAGTGCATTGAGGTTGACGGTGAGATTTTCGAAAACGTATTGTAAACTGTAACAAATTTGTCATTTCTGCATCTGATACCATTCAAAATGCCAATGTTTAAACATTAAATGTTAGAAACAGTAATTGGTTTCTCTTTCTTGATTACCATTAACAATGCTTTTGTATTTGTAGATTCAAACAGCTCTATCTCCGTAACCATTCAGAATTAGACATGTTCATATGAAAGTTTTTTCTCAGAATGACCGATACTATCACCTCCCGAAGTATTGACCTTTCCTCCTGAAACACCCTGTATATACAACATTACATAGGAAGCAAACAAAATGCGTCACCACCAACTACTACTCTAACGCGAGGGATGCAACTGTTTCTGCTGAACTAACGACTGAATTCTGGGTTCAGTTTCGCTAAAGACACAGCGTAAATCGCCTTCAATGTGCAGCCGATTTCGCAGTTTGTTCTTTATGACCAGCATTGCTGAAAAGCTTGCCTCACAACGATAACTTGTCGCAAAAGGCAACAGCACTTTATTTGCCTCCTCAGCAAGCAAAGGATACTCCCCATCTACTTTTGTCCAAAATGTCTCGATTTTTTTTTTCTCTGCAAACTCAAACTTCAGAATAAGATCTTGCCGCATTTTCAAGAATTCTGCTTTCAGTTCATGTGAGTCACTGCTTTTCAGGATGTAATAAGTGAATGGCCTCTTTTTTCGATAGCATGGCTATGGTTGCCAACCGTCCTTTTTTGAAAAGGATAATCCTTTTTTGTAGATTTTTGTCCTTGTCCTTTATTGAGTTCGGAAAAGACGCCATTTGTCCTTTTCTGATAACAATCTTGTTCCAAACAACAGTTTTGTAATAAAACTTTTGTTTAAAAGGAATAATTACAGTCTTAAGTCGAGTAACATTTTATAAGTTCATTTCTTCACCTCAATATTAACGTTCCGTGTAGCGGGCCTGTAGGATTGCGTTTCTTAAATAAAACTTGGCAATCACTTCTATGTAGATTGCAGAACCCATCTCGATTCGTTCAGTTCTTCTCCAGTCTCCAGAATTCCCTGAGGCGAGAAAGTTCCGAAAGTGTTAAGTGTCAACAAATAGGTACGTTATTTACGCAATAATCATAGTAATTTCCTCACCTTATATAAATTTGAAGTGTACAAACACAGGCAGCAAATGACACCTGCTATTGAAACAGTGATTTCAAATTTGTGAATATTTTCAAAGTAGTATCTTTTGTTTTATCTATTTCTGGAACATCTGCATATTGCGAAAGAATTTTCAGTGTGATGAACGCTCAATCGCGTGATGATAGAAACCGATGTTTGGTTGAACTAGTAAAAAGTGAGCTTTTTGTTTATTTCAATTTAAAGGATAATTGTTTGGGTTTTGCCAAAAAAAATAAAAAATGATACTCTTTTACTGAAATCTGCAAAAAATCAAGAAAAGTATAAATTTAACAATAAATAAATATTAAGTTACCATAAATTTTGTCAATGCATGACTCAATGGGTCAATATCTGTATATCAATAAAAATATTTCCTTTAAGAAAATATGAAATAAAAGAGTATGCAGTATAAATTGTAATAAATTATAAATAAAATTTTACTTCTTTCCCTGACCCTGTAGACAGTATATTGGAATTGATGTTCTTGTCCTTTTTTCAAACTTCATGGAGTTGGCAACCCTAAGCATGGCTGCGTATTAAATGTTTATGATACTAATTCATTTAATGTCCTTAATAAGGATGTTGATTGTGGATTTGACATACAGTGCTTACACAGAATCTAGATTAACCTAGGTTCTGTAGGTAGAAGTTTAATTTTTAGCTTTTCTTTCGCCAACGCCCTACTATGAACACACCATGTCAGTCCCGGAAAGTCTCTATAATTCTCCTCGTGGTGTAGCCGTTTGTCTTTTGTAAAACTGCGACCACGACCTAAACAGTTAAACGGTCTAATTCGTAAAGACAAGTTTTTCACAAAACGAACACTAGAAAAACAATTTTCAGGAATTCCTTTTTACCCCGAGAAATATCAAAATTACCCCCTTGGGAAAAATTACCCCCAATTTAGAACCCGCTGTGCTACACAAACCATCACATGTTTACAAAGTCTAGCATATATCTGTGGTTGTGTTTTTCAACCTTTTCTAGGTCGAGGGACCCCGTAAACAACATGCAAAATATTGTGGAACCCAGATATTCTCGATCCATTCTATTCCCTTTCGTTTTGTAAGCAAAATGATGGAAAACTATGCAATAAACCAATTACATATCGTTACGAACAAATATAATACATTATTCACTGCTTATTACAAAATACCCCTTTATTTCCATTCTAACTTAGTTCCGTCTATATATTCTGAATTACTGAGCTTCAGTATGTATGTTAAATATTTATTACGCAACATATCAGAACCCTTAATGTTTTTCGCTGAACCCCATTAGAAAACAATGACATATTGGCTAGTGGATATTTTCGCTCATCTATCGTTCAGTTGCCAATTCTAACGACTCTTTAGGTAAAACCATAATATAGAAATCTGAGGTAGTACGATTGCAAGTGTGTGAGACACACGACAGTACAATATATTGGCTTCCTTTTAAGTTGATAACGACCATTTACATATTAAGTTGGATTCAACCAATATGTCTTATCTGGGAGATGGTAAATTGAACATTCTGACAGTGTAACATGTGTTGTTGCATTGCAAGTTATGTGTTACAGTGTTTATTCATTAAAATGTCAGTTAAATAGAGGATTACAGGCTTGCTGATATCATGAACACCTGTCATCAAGTATTGTGGTTTTTATTTATAGAATATACAAAATATTGCTTTATTCACGTCATTGACATTCCTCTTGTTAATATGTATCCCCTTCTTGAATTTATATTTAACTAGCAAAGAACTCGCCCTTCGTGCGGGTGGCAAAAAAATCCCAGCCGACAACGGAATATTTTTTGTATTTCGAAGGCTGTTATTAGCTGTTATTAGTTAGGTTAATTGAATACCCGATTAGGTTAGATAAATGCCCGGGTTAGGTCAACCAAATGCCCGGGTTAGGTCAACCAAATGCCCGGTTAGGTTAATTGTACGCCCTTGACGATTGGTTAGGTTAAAGTCGTGATATTTTCGTCAAAGCTAACGAAAATATCACGACTTAACCTAACCAGTCGTCAAGGGTGTGCAGGTGACCTAACCCGGCATTCAATTAACCTAACCGGGCATTTAACACCCAGGTGCACAACCTCGGGACCTAATCAATGTGTGTGAAGTTTCATATTTGTAATTGCTTCCATTTTGGAGTTATGGCTGGAACACACACACACACGCGCGCGCGCGCGCGTCCTTTTATTATTATAGATTATTCATTTATGTTTCCTTTGTAATATGTGTAGAGACCCACCGGAAATTCGTTTCCTCGCCGTTCTTAAACACGATGGAATCAAAACAAAGGCTGTAAAACTCAAACACCTGGGCATGAAACAGGCCTACTGAGGAAACACAGATTTTGTGGTATTTCCCGAAATGCCCACCAGCAAGAAGCAACATCACTGCTGCAGGATTTCGGCTGGCCTCCTTTTCAACAAGTCTCAACCGGCCCTCAACACTCATCCTCTCGCCGGTAAAGCCAGTCCGCTTTCAGATCCATCTCCATCGAAGCCCAAGTCCGTAAACCTTCTCGGAGGCCACAAGCCTACCTTTGTCTTCGTGTTAAGTAACTCCCGCGTAGTCTACATAGTGTAACTTCAGCCTAGCGAATAGGCTATCTTCAAAGTGTTCCCAAAGAATCGGGTAACTAAATCTCCCATTACAACTGCGGGAGCAAGTGTAGTTTACGTCCCCCTGACGCAAAAGGGGACACAAACTACACTAGGTCGAAGTTGGGGAACGTAAACTACACTAGGATCTTTAGGAGACATTTTTGAAAGGAATCCATCAAATAAAATGTTTAAACAAACGAACATATTACGACTTAACCTAACCAATCGTCAATATATATATATATATATATATATATATGAAAGTTATTTCACGAAAGTGACACGTGAAAAATGTTTATGATGAATAAAACCACGAAGGGAAAAGAAACACAAAGTGGTGCTCAAGCGCTTTCGTCTAATGACATCCTCAGGAACCCCTTCGTGGTTTTATCATCATACCTTATGAACCTTATCTTGTTTCGTGCGTTGGTCTCTCTTCACACGGAGGTCAAGCTGGTGGCCCCGCCTCTAGGTCTGGCTTGGTGGAGGAGCGAGTTGCTTTCTTGCGCTCTCCACCGTACATAGCCAGGCACGCTCGGCTCATCTGGTACCGTCCTGAGCCAGGCATCCAGTCTTCTCTTGAAGACTTCAACTTTGACCCCCGTTACGTTTCTGAGGTCCTTTGGAAGCTGGTTGAAAAGTCTTGGCCCCCTGACAACCAAGCTATTTTCCTTCAGAGTTGAGGAGGTCTCTTGTCGGGCCTTTAATTTGGGAACACTACACATTCTGCCTTTCCTACTTTCCAGTGTTGTTTCAATGGTAATTGGGTTTAGTTTTAGGTTTGGTACCAGTTTTTCGATCATTTTCCATATGTAGATTATGATGTACCTCTCTCTTCTTTCCAGGGAGTACAGATTTAGTTTGCGTAGTCTTTCCCAGTAGTTGAGTTCTTTGCAGCCATCAATCTTGGCTGTGAAATGCCTTTGCGTTTCTTCTAGTTTATTAGCTTCTTCCTTTTTATATGGGGACGACAAAACTGAACAGTATTCAAGTTTTAGTACAGTCAGTGTTTTTAACAGGGGAATCTTTACTGTCCTGTACCTTCTCTTGAACGTTCTTTGTACCTGTCCGGCGACTCTTTTTGTTTTATTTATCGCCATCTGATTTTGTGTTTCGAATTTCGCATCATCTGTCATTATTATCCCGAGATCGATCGCTTTCGTGCTTCTCTGAATTTCATGTCTATCTGCAGCATAATATGCAGTCTATTTAAGTTCTTCTTTTCTACCATATCTCAGGAGCTGAAATTTCTCAGTGTTAAATGACATGTTGTCTTCTGACCATTTGTATATTTTGTTCGTGTCCCTCTGCAAGGCCTCCATGTCATGTAAGGGGTTCCAAAAAACCTTAGCCCCCCATTTGCAGCTTACATGTTTACTTATATCGAAATAGTTTTTAGTGATTATAAAAATATATAAAATTCTTTATTTATTGCAGGTATTAAAATTACTCTAGCTGATAAAGTGATAATATAATGGCTTCTCAATTAATTGGTGATTCGGAGAGGCAACGTGTGATAAATCGCATACGAGCAATAACATTTCGGGAAGCTCGTGATGCTGGAACCACCTTTATAACACGTTCATGGGTTGCCAAAAAGTTGCGAAGAAGTGAGGACTTCGTCAAAAGATATTGGAATAAAACTTTGGATGAATATGAAATGGATACAACCAAATCTGGGCGCCCAAATTTGCCACTCTCTCAGGAAACAAAGGACATCATTGAAAGCGGTACGCGTAAGCGGAAAAACAGCTGTGCTAAACTTTCTAGAGATCTCGAAGTGTTGAGAGGAAAGATCGTTAGTGGCGAGATCATTTGACTGTACCGTCATAGGCAAGGTTTAAAGCCTTGGCATGAACTTCCAAAGCCAAGAAAAACTCAACTTAACATCGATGACAGAATGTGGTTTGCCCATTATCTGGAAGATTGGGATGTGGGTGATTTCATGCATTTAGCTGTCTCCGATGAATTTTTTGTTTACGTAACACGTCGGCCTAACTACCAAAATGATCGAGTGTGGGCCACAACACCAGATGAAATCGATGACAATGAACATTAAAGCGAATTATTAAAAAGTCCAGACTGTGTTGGTGTGTTTGTTTTGTTCACTGCAAAGAAGCTCATGTGGGTGCTGAAGCCAAATGGTCAGAGTTGGGATGGACATTATTTTCGTGATATTATTTTATCCCAGCACGTCATTCCGTTTCTAAGAAACCCAAACAATGTTATGAATGTCGATCAGGTCACACTTCTGCACGATAATGCCCCCTCCTTTAAGGCATTAGCTACTCAACAGTTGTTGCGGAACCATGAGATCGATTTCTTTGGAAATGAAGAATGGCCAGGAAATTCTCCTGACCTGAACGTCTGTGAACATATTGGGTCAGTTATAAAGGACAAGGTTGAATGTCTCTTGCTTCAAGAACCTGCAGCAAATCGATTTTCGAAGGATACAATGACGCAACACATTGAAACTCTTTTAGCAAATTTGCGTAACGATCAAGATCTATTCACGTCACTTTTGGCAAGCTACCCAAAGCGAATTCAGGCTGTCTTGGAAGCGAATGGCGGGGACACCAAGTTTAATTTTTCTCATTAAATGCAGGATTAAATTCTCTTTTGTAAGGTATGTTTAGTTTTACTGTACCTCTAATGGTTTAGGCCATGGGCGGGGAGGGCTAAGGTTTATTGGAGCCCCGTACATCGCTGATTTTTCTGCTAATCTTTGCATCGTCTGCAAAGGATGTTACTACACTGTTGCTGTTTACTCCGCTGTCTATGTCTGTCAGCATGATAATGAACAGGAGTGGGGCCAGTACTGTCCCTTGTGGTACTGAGCTGCGTACTTCCGATTCTGATGATGATATACCTTGAATTTTGACGACTTGCATACGTTCTCTGAGGAAGTTGTACATCCATTTTCCAACTTTACCTGTTATTCCCATATATTTAATTTTATGTGCTATTATACCATGGTCACATTTGTCGAAAGCTTTAGCAAAATCTGTGTATAAGGGGCTCCAATAAACCTTAGCACCCCCGCCCATGCCCTAAACCATTAGAGGTACAGTAAAACTAAACATACCTTACAAAAGAGAATTTAATCCTGCATTTAATGAGAAACAATTAAAATTTGGTGTTCCCGCCATTGGCTTCCAAGACAGCCTGAATTCGCTTTGGGCAGCTTGCCAAAAGTGACGTGAATAGATCTTGATCGTTTCGCAAATTTGCTAAAACAGTTTCAATGTGTTGCGTCATTGTATCCTTCGAAAATCGATTTGCTGCAGGTTCTTGAAGCAAGAGACATTCAACCTTGTCGTTTATAACTGATCCAATGTGTTCACAGACGTTCAGGTCAGGAGAATTTTCTGGCCATTCTTCATTTCCAAAGAAATCGATCTCATGGTTCCGCAACAACTGTTGAGTGGCTAATGCCTTAAAGCAGGGGGCCTTATCGTGCAAAAGTGTGACCTGATCGACATCCATAACATTGTTTGGGTTTCTTAGAAAAGGAGTGACATGCTGGGATAAAATAATATCACGAAAATACTGTCCATCCCAACTCTGATCATTTGGCTTTCGCCCCCACATGAGCTTCTTTGCAGTGAACAAAACAAACACACCAACACAGTCTGGACTTTTCAATAATTCGCTTTAATGTTCATTGTCATTTAAACCTTGCCTATGACGGTACAGTCGAATGATCTCACCACTAACGATCTTTCCTCTCAACACTTCGATCTCTCTAGAAAGTTTAGCACAGCTGTTTTTCCGCTTACGCGTACCGCTTTCAATGGTGTCCTTTGTTTCCTGAGAGAGTTGCAAATTTGGGCGCCCAGATTTGGTTGTATCCATTTCACATTCATCCAAAGTTTTATTCCAATTTCTTTTGACGAAGTCCTCACTTCTTCGCAACTTTTTGGCAACCCTTGAACGTGTTATAAAGGTGGCTCCAGCTTCACGTTGCCTCTCCGAATCACCAATTAATTGAGAAGCCATTATATTATCACTTTATCAGCTACAGTAATTTTAATACCTGCAATAAATAAAGAATTTTATATATTTTTATAATCACTAAAAACTATTTCGATATAAGTAAACATGTAAGCTGCAAATCGGGGGAGCTAAGGTTTTTTGGAACCCCTTATAACATCGTAGTTGTCATTGCCTTCCAATGCATCTAGGATATTGTTGTAGTATTCTATTAGTTGTGAAAGGCATGATCTACCTGATCGGAATCCATGCTGATTTTCGTTGAATCTTTCCCGTGTCTCCAGGAAATCATAAGTTTTCTCTCTAACTATTCTTTCAAATACTTTGGTGAGGTGGGGCGTCAATGACACTGGTCTATAGTTCTTTGCTTGAGATCTGTCCCCTCCTTTATATATAGGGACAATTTTTCCGCTTTTCAAGATGCTCGGTATTTCTCTAGTGTCTAGGGCAGAGCGTTCCAAACTGGTGTGTCGCGACACATTAGTGTTTTTTGTATTTTGAAAATTTTGATTTTTCTATCAACAAAATCGGCTACAAGATAAACCACCTACTAAAAAATTATCTGATATTTGATATTTGATAACAAAAATTAATTAATGTGTCGTGAAAATTGTTATGCTTAAATAGTTTGTCGCCAACGTTAAAAGTTTGGAAAGCTCTGGTCTAGGGATCTTCTCCATATCCAGTATAAAGGTGTAGCTATTTCATTTTTACAGTTTTTAATCAATAATGCGTTCCATTTGTCCGGACCTGCAGCTGAATGTGATTTCATTTGTCCTATAGCTCTCGCTACATCTTCTGGTGTAAAATCAAAGTCTGTTATATACTCTCCTTGCAATTCCTATTCAAAGAATGCATTTATGTCAGGTATCGCTTTGTCACTTTTTGGGGTACTGAAAACTGATTCATATTGAGCTCTCAATGTATCAGATATTTCTTTTGGATCGTCGGTTAGTTCATTATTTCTCGTCCTTAAGGGCCGAATAGCGGCGCGCGTTTTTGTTTTCCTTTTTGCATAGCTATAGAAGTATTTTGGATTTTCCTTTATTGCTTCTACCGCCTTTTCCTCTTCCCTCTCTGTATGGTCCTTAATCAGGGCTTGTATTTCCCTATCGATACCCTCCAGTTTTTCTTTTATTGCTTTCCTGTCATTATCTCCGCAGTTGCCTAACTTCGCCTCCACTCTCTTTCTTTTGCGGAAAAGTCTCCTCTTTTGCCTCTCTAGCCAGCTCCTCTTTCCTTTTGGGTGTGATTTCGGAGCATATTTTTCTAAAATTCTCAGCGTTTTTTCTTCCAAGGTTGTTAGCATTTCTTCAGTTGTTTTATTCTCGAAAATTGTTCTCCATTCTATTTGGGCCATGTGTGATCTGATTGCTTCCCAATTTATAGTCTTGGAGTTTAAGTTAAAGGCCCCGAATTTACTTCTTTCTTCAATATGTGTATTGTCGTTTAATGCTGTCGTCATATTTGTTCATATCTCGATTAAGTTGTGGTCTGAGATAATGGTTGGGGTTATTTTTACATCAGCAATCAAGTTCGTGTTATTCGCGAATACCAGATCCAGGCAGTTATTTTTTCTGGTATTTTCTGTTATCTCTTGTGTCAGCATAAACTCATTTGTGAGAGCCATCAACATTTTTGCTTGCTCCTGGTCTTCTCTTGTGCCCCCCTCGTCCTGGTGAATATATATATTCCTATCTACCTTTTTGTATTTTATAAATGGGAAGTTAAAGTCTTCGCAGATCATTATATTGGGGGATGGAGGGTTTATGGCCTTTATTAGCTTTCTGATGTCATCAATGGCCTCCGAGAATTTTTCGGTTGGGGTGCTTGGAGGTCTATAGATGACTATTACTATCACGTTTAGTTTTTCTATTTTCACTGCTAGGAGTTCCACAAAGCTGTTTGATTTACTTATTATCGTCTCTGTCATATGACCTTCCTGTACATATATAGCACAGCCACCTTTACGTCTCGTCGTTCTATCCGCTCTTAGTAAGTTGAAGCCCTCTATATTTATTCCTTTCTTATCAATACAATGTTCACAGTTTTCACAATTTCCTTGCCAATCTTTAAGATGAGTTTCTGTGAGGCATGCGATGTCCGCCCTTGTTTCGTCCATAAATCCTTTCAGGTACGAAACATTAAATTTTGAGTGATTGGTTTGGTCTTATTCCTTGAATATTAGCCAGGACAATTTTTATGTTCTCTTTTTTCGTTGCCCCTTGCGTATTTCAAGTTCGGTTTCCTTCGATATCCCTTGATTCGTTGCCCTATGATCCTCCGAGAGAGATCCGTTTCCGCCTACTTGTACTGGTAGCTTCTTGCCCGGTAGCGGTTTGGCTCGGGGGTTTCCAGCTGTGTCAACTGCATGTGGATGACATTTAGCATCCGTAACCTGTCCGCGATGTTGAAAAATATATATATAAATGTTGAAAATATATATATAAATTGACGATTGGTTAGGTTAAGTCGTATTATGTTTGTTAGTTTTAACGTCTTATTTGATTAGGTATACGCGGACAAAGTTGGGGAACGCAAACTACACTAGGATAATGTAGGGGAACGTAAACTACACTAGGATAATGTAGGGAAACGTAAACTAAACTTCCTCCCAACTGCGGTCGCCCTGTTCAATTATTTTACCATATTCAATTATCTTGCAGTATTTGTAACCGATTGTTTATTTGCTCATTTACTGTAGGTATTTATTTTACTTGCCTAATCCGTTTACTGTACTAACACCGTACTTTCATTACCTCAGTTATTATTGGGCTTAATTACTTATTATTGTGCGTTCACTGCGGCATGTCTTCTTAGTCTACCCGAATTAGTGTTTCTTGTAATTATTATTTTCACTCAACGGTTATACTGTATAAACCGTTTCTCATTGCTAAGAATCAGTCATTGTAATATAGCACAATTACCGTATACAAAATTGTTAATCACTGTGAACAAATAATTAATTTATTTTTCTGATTAAACACAAAACAAGAAAGAAATTTCTCTCTCCTTATTAAATATTGTTTGTTTGGGCTATCCCCGAACTGTTGACCCTCATTATTCATTTCAATTTAATTTATAAATTATAGTAAGCCTACATTCTTGGCCACATCAAATTGGGGATGTGTAGGCCACTATATATGTAAACCAGAGTGATGAATGGAAATAATTGTTCTAAAGACATTTGGCAATGAGTCAATCAACCAATCAGCGCTCACTCACTCCCAGATTCATTCATAAAATGTTACAACCGTTTGTAGTACACACAATAAATATATGCCAGATGTCGTTATCTGTTCTCAAGAGTGTTCTACGAATAATGAGCGCAACTGTACATTCGAGGCCTCTCCAAAACTAGTTGGACTTCGAACTTCGTTCTCCACCTCCGAAAGTTATAAAAGATCTGGGGCCTCGATTTAGGTGTGCTTTGCCCTGTTTTTATCAACGCAGGCTCTGTGACCGATTGTTTAGTAACGCTACATCCTCTCAGAAGTTATTAAACCTCTGCTGCAGTCGTAATTTAAGAAGAGTAAATCTGTAACTTTGTTCTTTTTTATACTTGCTTTAATTTAGTCATTCGATTCAGTTACCGTTATAGTTATCTATAGTTTTAAGGTTTTACTTTAAGTCCTAACTTAAGAAATACTTACATTTCGCTTTTTCTAAAGAAAAAATTAACGAATTAATCAATAACTTAAATTTAACTTTAATTTTTTTATAATTAAATTTGTTCATTATCACATGCAAAATCTGACTGAATTGAATCAAAGAAGTGAATTTTAGTGTTTTCATTCACCATAAATACTTGGCTATTATAACTGCATATAAATTATACGTATTACCTTGCAAAAGATTCAGACAATTTGTTTGAAAACAACATTCTAGACGACGTAATTACCCTAAGTAAGAATTGTAAAAAGCAAAATTTATGAAAAAGCTAAGTGTTCTTCTTGGTTCCATAACTCCGAGAGTTAAGTTGTCGAGACTTCTTACGGCCTGGATTCAGGCCATCGTCAAATTCCTACGTTCAAGCGGCAACCCGCTTGACAGTAGTAGTTGTATTATGCACCTATGTCAGTGTTTCCGGTGGCCTCTATACTTTATATTTATATTATTATTGTGGCATCATGCTTCATTAACTGTAGGTGGCCCCTAAACCTTATATTTATAAACTTTGAAAATGTTTTGCTATTAAAACGGTGAACGCTAAAGCTCAGAGTGTGACGTCACCATTATTTTTCACGAAAAGCTTTAACGGCTTAAGATCTTATCAGGGATTAAGAGATCTTATCGAAGATTAAAATTTCGATATATTCCACCCCTCTTTCCCTCTGGCACTCCCCTCTTTTCCCCTCAGAAGCATTCCCCTCCCCCATTAGTGTTGGTACCCCTACCTCCCCGCCCCTATTACTAACTGCCACTATACTACTGGAGACACTGGAATAATAATAAGAACTATAACATATACAGAACGGATAGACCTGCAAGAAAAAGGTGGAGGCTGTTGCACTTACACGAAAAACATATTCACATGTGAATTGAAGGTAAGCAACTCAAAGCGTACAATCGAAATACTTATTTTAGAAGTAAAAGAACTGAACCTAATCATTATGCCCCTCGGTGGTGTAGTGGTTAGCGTTGCTGACTACGAATCCATCGGCCCCGAGATCGAGATCCGGTGACGGCAGGCGACGCGTAGCAAAACCCAGCTGTTCATCTTTCCACAATAAAAAAAATTGATTGGTAGATAAATGGCTACCCTGAGTAGCCTAGTGGTTAAGACGCTGTGCTGCTGGTGGGGCGTTTTTCGGATTCCTTGTTAAACTTTAGGTCTATGGTGGAGTGACAAACTTGACCTTCGTTAGAATGAACAATTCGGGCGGAAGCAAAACCAAGGTTAACCAAGGTTATGAACGTGTACCACTAAAAGCGAATCCCAAGTCGGTACAAATGAAATAGAATGTATGTTAAAATCACTAAGAACCCCAACACCAAATATGTGAATCTGTGTGGATTTTAACTTTCCATTCATAAAATGAAAGAGAAATAAAGTTATATATGTTGCTAAGTTTCATGGTAACATTACAAAAGATTATAGAATCTAGGCAGTAATGCTATTTGATATTATGGAACATTATGCACTTAACCAGGAAATTTGTGAAGCGACCAGAAAAGAGAACGTGTTGGGTTTAATTTTGGCAAATAACAATGATATAATAAAAAATTAAAAAGTAACACACGCAAATTTCTCTGACCTGAACCTAATCGATATTCAATTAAAGTCAGTAACCAGGGACAAAAACCGCATCCCAGAGAGTAAAAGGGAATATTTGAAGGTCTAAATATGAATTGAAAGAAAGTAGACTGGGAAAGTGTAAATGAAGATTTAAAGAAAGTAAATTGGGAATTGCTACTTCAAGAGAAGACTCCAGAAGAAATACTATCTATAATATAAAATGAAACTAAACTTATATTCCGAGTTTCGAGTGAATCCAAGTCTAACTCTTTAATCCTATATTCGTAAGACTTGTTGCGTAGGGACGGAATTAGTTTCGTGGCGCGTCGCTGAATCCTTTCCAACCTATCAATATCCTCACGCAAATACGGGCACCAAAACTGAATGGCATATTCTAAGCGAGGCCTATCTAGGGACTTGTAAAGGGGCAATTTAATATTCTTCGATTTAAATTCGAAATTACGCGCTATGAAGCCTAACATCCTATTAGGTTTTGCGCAAGACTCCAGGCACTGGTTCCTAACTTTTAAGTCCTAGATACGCGTACACCTAAATCTACTTCCTCGTCAACGCTCACTAACTATCTATCATCCATCGTGTAGGTGTAATTGTTGTTACGAGAACCTATATGCAAAACTTTACACTTGTCTACGTTAAATTGCATCTGCCACTTATCCGTCCACTCCATAATCCTATTTACATTGTCTTGGAGCCTATTTCTATTGTCCACGTTAAGAACTTTACCGCCTATTTCAGTATCGTCCGCGAATTTTGACACGTTACTGGTCAAGCCTTCATCTACTAGTATGTCGTTGATATAGATTACGAATAGTAATGGGCTTGGTACTTGTAGGTTATCTCCCCCCCCACCAATTTCGACAGAATATTTTCGTTAAAACTAACGAAAATATCACGACCTAACCTAACCAACTATCAAGGGCGTACAGTTGATCTATTAGTAAATAGCAAACACTATTCCAGAAACAAACAATGTGAAATTAATAATAGATCAACTGTACGCCCTTGATAATTGGTTAGGTTAAGTCGTGATATTTTCGTTAGTTTTAACGAAAATATTCTGTCAAAATTGGTGGTGGGGAGAAGATAACCTACAAGTACAATGGGCTTAACACTGAACCCTAAAGGACACCGCTACCTACATCCAACCCCCCCGACGATTCCTTACCATTAACAACGATCCTCTGTTTCCTGGCACGAAGTCATTCCTCTAACCAGTTACCTACCTGACCACGTATACTGTGCGCTTTAACCTTCGCAATTAATCTTCTATGCGGAACTGTATCGAACGCTGTTTTAAAGTCTAAATAAATAAGGTCAGCCGCTCTATGCCTATCGTATTCGCGCACTATTTCGTTATAAAACTAACAAATTAGTTAAACAAGATTTATAGCGTCGAAACCCATGCTGACTATTATTAATCAAATCGCGACTTTCTAAGTGATCGACGATACGATCCCTAACTACGGATTCCAAAAGTTTACCGACAATTGACGTTAAGCTAATAGGCCTATAATTGCTAGCTACTGTGCGGTCGCCTTTTTTCAAAAAATGGGCGTGACGTTAGCTAATTTGAAGTCTTCAGGAATAATCCCTGCTTCCAGTGACTTAAGAATTTTTGTTAAGGGGCCTACGATAATGTCTTTCAAATCTTTCAAATGTCTAGGATAAAGCGCGTCAGGGTCTGGAGCCTTGTTCACTTTTAGCTTATCGATATAATGCGCAATCTCACCCTCGTAAACAGTTATTTCATTTAAAAAATAGTCTCGCTACTAAATGGAACGATATCGTCCACGTCGGGAACATTATTTACGTCTTCTACGGTAAAAACTGTCGCAAAAAAGTTGTTAAAAATACCCGCCATCGCCTGAGCGTCGGAAGCCAAAGCGCCGTAAGCGTCCACTAGAGGGACTATTTTATCTTTTATCGGATTACGATTATTGACGTAGTCAAAAAACTTTTTCGGATTAAGTTTACTATCCGCAGTACAAGTATCTCAAAATTACGCTTAGCATTCCTAACAGATCTTTTAACCTGACGTCTAAGCTCAATATATCTATTAAAGTTAGCTACCGTGCCATTGCGTTTATTAAGTCTATACGCTCTGTTACGCTCGTTTATGAACTCACCTATTTTTCTAGTCCACCACTTGGGCCTACGCGGAATAAACTCCCTTTCGATATTCAAAAAACTTTCTTTAAATGCCTCCCAATGAAAGTTTGTGTCATTACCCATAAATAAATTATCCCAGTCCACTATTCTCATCCTATCCGCAAAACTATCAAAATTAGCACTACGAAAATCAGGGACTTTTTACGTTACTATCCTTACTGTTTTCTATCAATAGCTTAAACCTAATAATTTGGTGATCACTACATCCCAAACTCTCACCTACTTCCAAACCTTCGACTATATTTTCGTCGTTCGTCATCATCACGTCTAAAATATTGTCACCGCGCGTTGGCTCGGTAACCATCTGTCGTAAAAAATTATCCTCCATGAACTCACTCTCAAACCTTCATCATTACCAGTAAAAGTTTCATAATTAACGTTAGGGCAGTTAAAATCTCCAACAACTATAGTATCCCGATTATTAATAAAGTTACCAAGAAGTGTGCAAAATCTAGTACGGTATCGAGGGGTTGAACGGGAGGTCTATAAACAACGAAATTGAAGGTTATACTACGTGCCCTAACTTCAACGCATATCGCATTAATTGTTGCCGGAAAATCTATCTTAACTTCGATAGCCCTAAAGGAATTTCGAATGTACATTGTACAACAAAACGTCCCAAAGGTCCCCACCAATCCTATGTAACCATCATCACTAAAAAGTTTAAAACCCGCTATATGAAGTTCCTCCAACAAGTCCCGAGCTACGTATTTAACCACGTTTCGGTTATAGCAACTATATCGTAGTTCCCAGAATAAATTATCCCCTTAAATTCGTTCAATTTATTTCTAATACTACGCGCGTTACAATAAAAGACGTTTAAATTATTTTTTACTGCGGATCGGCGTTTTAAACTATTTTTCACATCGGGCCGGCGTTTCCCGGACCCATAAAGTTTAAAGAGGGCTTCGACCTATACAGCTTTAGAACGTTCTTATCGATTAACCTACCTAGCCTAGTATTCCCTATTTCAGTGAAATCCACATCATCTTTTATAAAAAGGCTAGGATCACTAAATTCTGACCACAGTTTTACGAAGGGTACATTTTCCTGAGTACAAATCTTTTCTAGTTTAGTGTTAAAAAATATTGTTTTTTACGTAATCCTAAAATTTAAACCGTGCCTAGGGGTAATACCCAGAACTAAAGACCTATCTGACCTTGCCTTCAGGGACCTAATTAACCCCCTGTATCTCTCCAAAAGGTCAGGCACTCTCGTATCGGGCCTATACGAGTCGTTGCCCCCTACCATCGTCACCAACATCGAGTGACGGAAGGCAACATCAATTCTATCTGCTTCTTCTCTAATTCTGTCAACCCTGGGCCCTGGTAGACAGAACCCCCTCCTCTTGGTTGGATTCCATTCAACGAACTCCTTATCCGTATGACTTACTAAGGAGTCTCCAATTAAAATCGGTTCCCCTTCTTCACATCCTTATCCAACTGGGCGAAAGGGTTCGAACCCTTGCTAGGGGGGGCGGAGATTCATATCACCTAACGTACGTGGTCTAGCTCCACCCTTAACTACTCTAAATCCCTCCCCGTATACTAATCTCGGACGAACCTTAACCCCTTCCTCAACCCTATCTAACCTTCCCGATAAGCTACCTATACAAGAAACTAGGTTCCTAATCTCACCCTTCAACTTACTAACGTCTTCAACGTTAGTGTAGGTTCGGCCTTCGTCAACTGTAAGCCAACCCCTGCCCTCATCAAGCGCTGCAAGTCTTTCCGTCACCTCGCGTACACTACGCTTTAAATCAACTATCTCTTCCCTTAACTCAGAAAAGAAACAAACAATCTCTCGGTAATTGCCATAGGACCGCCGTTGTTATCTTTAAAATCTGTATACCACCGTTTATCCCCACATCTAGCACACGACACTTCCTGCGTCGGCATCGCGCAAGTTAAGGTAGTTAACGTTTATAACCGTCACAAGTTTAAATTAAATTAAGCCGGCACGCTATAAAAACTTCTAAATCGCTAAAAACCACTAATATTCAGTTACTTAACTAGAACAATGTGAATATAAACGCAAGCATATAAAAAATTCAGAACTTTCCAACAGTAAATTTATCGGCAATATCCAAAAGTAGAAACAATATCAGAGAGCTCAAAGAATGCATCCGCTCAGTAAGGAGTCTGGCTGACGAATGAGGAGTCTGACTGACGAATCTAGATAGAGTTTAAGGTAGTAAAATTAAGGTTTTTGTGGTACGGAACCCACGTAACATTGCAGGTCCCCTCCGCCACCACGGAGGACATGCGCAAAACATATTTACAAACACGGCTAGGTAGACCAGCCATGAGTGGATCGTAGGGTCTTTGTTGGTCTGAAACATTATAACATTTTTATAACCTTATAAATAAGTTAATTACCAAATATTTAATTAAGAAAGTAGAGGTATAGTAGCAGTAGTTCCATTCTTGGTATTAAAATATATATACTGAAATATAATGAAATTAAATAGATAGATAGATAAATATTGGCAAATGTTCAGGGTTATTTTATACGGATCTTTTAAACTATTTCCCCCTCCCAACATACTTTTTTCAACAATCACCACCCCAATGTTGATCTTTTCAACTATATTCCCCCCAAAGTTTAAACTCTGCAAATTAACCAAAATGATAAGAGAACAATAACAACAAATTTATTATTTATTGCAAACATATAATAAATAGAGAACCATTATTTACATAGGATAAAATTTGAATGCCCGGTTAGGTCAACTGTACGCCCTTGACGATTGGTTAGGTTTAGTCGTGATATATGCGTTAGTTTAAACGAAAATACCACGACTAAACCTAACCAATCGTCAAGGTCATACACATTTGACTTAACCGGGCATTCAAATTTTGTCCTATGTAAATAATGGTTCTCTATAAACCAGAAATATGATAGAATATAATAGAATTTTCAAGATATGTATCTTATATATCATACATATCTTAAAAATTCTGTTATGTAAATAAGATAAGTAAAACCTGTTAAATTACCCTCCCCCCCTCTGAAGCTTGGGGGGGGGAATAGTTTAAAAGATCCTTTAATACTAATAAAATTTAGGAATTTTAGTGAGTTACTTAATTTATCTTTATGTTAAATATTTCCCGAATTTACCGATACCATTTGAAAAAAGTCCGCTCTCGTTTCAGACTAAAGGTTTAACTCTCTTCGTAAAGATTACCTTTCGCTTTCGTTCTCCTTTTGATCAAATTAATTAATTAGGTTGTTTGTCATTCTTTAAAAGGCTTAATACGGTTTTAAGTCTCTCAGGGAACAACGAAGAAATATATAGACGAAAGAAAGAAAGGAAGGAAACTTGCTCACTTCCTCTATAAATGTTTATTTAATAATGAAAACTACACATAATTTACATTGTGATAATACTTCAGTGAATATTAGTTAAATGTTTCTTATGCATTTCAAAAACATACTCTATACCTAAATACTCGTGTATATATATATATATATATATATATATATATATATATATATTATATATATATATATATATATATATATATATATTTGAGTAGGAAAGCCATATAATATATTCGTATATAACGAAGGTTCAAAATAATTTTCTGAAAACTAAAACGATAAAAGATTATCAGGGGCTCGAAACCAACATTTTCAAAAAGTAGAGTTTGGGCAAGTTTATGGAAGAGAGAGAGAGAGTTACAAGGAAAAGAATTACCTCAAAAGGCCTTGCGGCCCATACCGAGGAGGTACCAATGACAACGGGTGTCAGGGAAAAATTTATACACCCTCAAATAGTGCGCAAGATTTGGTCTAACCTTTTCTTGAACTGATCCACAGAAGAACTGTTCATAACTTCTGAAGGTAACCTGTTCCACGTGTTACAGATCTTATAGGTAAAGTAATTCCCACACACAATAGTGCTAAACCGTTTCAAATCCAGCTTCCAACCATTGTTGCGAGTTGGGTTGTCAGTTAAACTAAACATGCTTCTAAAATTGACATCGTTGAACCCGCGTTAGAGCTTGAAAACCTCGATGAGTTGGCCGCGCAGTCTCCGAGTTTCCAGCGAAAACAAATTCAGGGTGCGTAAGCGTCGATTGTAGCCCATATGCCTAACGGAAGAGATTAACTTTGTGGCCCTCGCCAGGACTCGCTCCAGCCTGTCAATATCTTTCTTGAGGGTGTGACCGAACTGCACAGTAGGGCGGAGTGAAAAACCCATGTTTCGAATTTTCAAATTGGCTATGTGGAAATGTGTGGAGTAGTGAGGAAATAAGCTGGTATAAATTTAAAATCATAACATTAATATCTTCAGGTGCCACAATGACCTTCAATATTGAAAAAAAATGAAAAAAGCAGATTTTAACCAATAATTACAGAAGAGTCCACGATGCACAATAGACAGAATTATTCACACTTGTATAAAAATAGCTCAGTCAACCTTTAAAAAAAGTTTCTATTCTCCTAAAAACAGTTTTCTATAGTCAGCTCACTCAGCTGTCACGTGAGTACCTCGGTTCAGTGTAGCTGTCGCTCTCGTAGCAGGTGGGTGTTCTGTTGTTGGCGTTACTCAGATAGTCTAAACTATATTTCTTATATATTTTGCATTTCTGTATTGTTTTGCCCTAAGTTTGCCATGTACTATTAACTGAAATTAACGTATAATTGATATTAGCTCTTTCTTTTTCAGATTTGTATACTTTCAAAATGTCTCGAGTTTGTGCAAAATCAACCAGGCCTCAACTGAGTGCCCCATGTTTGGTATGGGGGAAGATTTGTGGCACAGGAATCTTCCTACAGACGGAGTTTTTAAATATTACTTGTTTGTAAGAAACGATTTGAAACAGAATACTAATAAAGATCCTTCAATATCTCAATATTAGAACAAGTTGTTGATAAATTGAAAACAATTTGGGAAAGTGCTTCCGTCCCAATTCTGTCAGACAGGCGAATTGAAACAATGTTCAGAAGCTACCACGAAAAGTATCGTGTCATTATGAAGCCATACCAAAGCAGAAAAAATTCTGAAGCTTACAAAGCAAAGATTGATATGTTCAAAAAACAAGCACACACGAAACTTTTTGACATTGCAGCGTGCAAGTGCAAAGTACTAACACAATGTTCTTGTCCCAAAGAAAAAACGGTTCCAAAGGAAGAAGTGACGTTCCTCTTAGATCAAAGGAGTGAAAGAAAACTGTTTATTGATAGAGTAGATATTACACTCTCAAAGAAAAAAGCATCTACGTTGCTAAGAAAAAAAAGAAGCTGTGAGGCTCACCAAAGAATCTTCACAGGAGAAATTGCAGGATACAAATGTTGAATTATCATCATCGACATCAAATAGTGAAAGTGAATCTGGCGAAATATCAGACGATACATTTCCAGAGCCAGTTAGCTCGAAGAGAAAGCTCGAACAACCTGAAGAACAATTATTCAAGAAAAGGAAAACTACAAATCTACCTTCAGTGGCTACTGCTTGTGACAGGACTGCAGTTTCAGATCGAGCTGCAGCATTCATTGTTAGTGCAGTATTGCAAGATATTGGAGAAGTTTCTATTGACAATACATCTGAAGTAGTGGATAGGAGTAAAATCAGAAGAGAAAGACAAAAGAAGAGATCAGAAATTATGAAAGATCAAAATCAGGTCCCAGTCAGAGGAATCTATTTTGATGGTCGAAAAGATTCTACATTCTTCCAAGAAAGAAAAGAGTCCAAAGTATATCAGAAGAAGGTAACAGAAGAACATATCACTTTAGTGAGAGAACCTGGTTCAGATTATTTGGGCCATTATTCTGTGAATTCTGGATCAGCTGAAGAAATATGTAAAGGAATGTTTTAGTATATTGGAAATAATGACATGAACCTGGAAAACCTTGTTGCCATTGGATGCGATGGTGCAGCAGTCAACACTGGAGAAAATGGAGGCGTTATAAGGCTTATAGAATTGAAGCTGAAGAAGCCAGTTCAACATTTAGTGTGCCAGCTCCATGCCAATGAATTGCCATTACGCCATTTAGTTGCAAAGCTGGATGGAAAAACATCTGGCCCCCGCGGATTCACCGGTCCTATTGGCAGGGAATTAGAGAACTGTGAGAGTCTTCCTATTGTCGAGTTTGAAAGGATTGATGCTGAGGAACCAACTGTAGACTGTGAAGATCTTAGCACCGACCAAAAATATCTAATTGATATTCATCAGGCCATAACAAAGGGATATTGCTCTCCAGATCTTGCTCATCGTAGTCCAGGCAAAATGGCACATTCACGATGGCTGACTACAGCAAATCGTTTGCTTCGTCTATACGTTTCAACTGTAAGTCCATCTGAGAACCTCATGAACATTGCTTCTTTTATAATGAAGGTCTACATCCCAATGTGGTTTTCTATTAAGCAAAGTACGTCTTTTGTCAATGGCTCAAAACATGTTTTCAAAACTATTGAACTAACAAGAACACTGAATGACGAAGTAAAGGATATTGTAAACCCTGTCATACAAATAAATGCATTTTTTGCAAATCCAGAAAATATTCTAGCATCAATGATTCATGATGACCGCAGCGCCATAAGAGAATTAGCGTGGAGGCGAATAAAGAAAGCAAGGCAAACAAACAAGGAAAAAGTTGTGAGGCGTTTCACAGTACCTGTTATTCAATTTGAAGCTACTGATTATACTGATTTAATTAATTGGCAAAAATGCATTGTCACTGAACCACCTGTGACAAGACACCTGACAGAAAATGAGATTGAAGAATTCATAGAAAACAAGAGTACCCCTCCATTCGAGAAATTCCCTTGTCATACACAAGTAGTAGAAAGAATGGTAAAATTAGTGACTGAAGCATCATCAAAAGTATTTGGATTGAACGCGCGAGATGGTTTCATAAGATCAACACTTCAGTCACGTAAAAAATGCCATCATTCGAAAGTAAAGCTGAATATAAAGTTTAAATAAAACGTTAATAGAAAAAAACATGCGCAAGGATGGGTGGCTGGGAGGGCATGGGTGGAGCTCGACACGCAGCCACCTCCTCGTGGTGAGTTCTGGATTATTTAGATCATTAATCAAAAGAACATTGATCTAAATAAACTAAGAGCTGCGTAATTCAGTAACTATTTTGGTAATTGGAACACTTAATATATAATAATAACAAGTAAGTTTCAGTTATTGTACTAATGCAGAATATAAGAAAATCATTATACTGTATTTCACTTTTTTCGACGGCTTTGTGGCACCTGAAGATATAATTTCGCAGGACTAATATTTATGCACAGTCATTACCTATAGCACCCACATATTTTCCGTACTAGCCATATTTGAATTTCGAAACAAAGTTTAAAAACCTCATTTTCGATCCGCCCTACTGCACAGCATACTCCAGGTGCGGCCGAACCAGGGAATTGTACAGTGTGCACAATCTCCTTGTTCTGAAATCGAAATTGCCTCCTGATATAACCCAACAGCTTCTGGGCTTTCTTTTCCACCTCGACGCACTGTTTGGAAAACTTAAGGTCGCTGCTAATTAGCACACCCAAGTCCTTTTCCATATCAGTGGCCTCGATATTACTCCCCAACATCGAGTAGTCCGACTTGGGATTGGCGTAGCCAATGTGCATGACCATGCATTTACCAAAGTTAAACAGCATTTGCCATTTTTCGGACCACTCTCCTATCCTACGTAGATCCGCACGCAGTTGCTCGATCGCTTTGGGCGTCCCTATACTGGCCCCAAGCTTGGTTTAATCAGCGAATTTGCCGATCCTACTGACGATGCCACCGTCAATATCATTTATGTAAATGATAAACAACAGTGGCCCCAAAACGGAACCCTGAGGAGCCCCGCTAGTGACCGAGGCCCAACCCGAGCTAGCCCCTTTAATTACAACCTTCTGCCGCCTATTCTTCAGCCAGTTTCCATCCAGCTACCTACTTCCCCATCGATACCCAGCGCGCGCACTTTGGCCATTAGCCGGCGGTGAGGTGCCTTATCAAAGGCGTTCTGAAAGTCGAGATAAAATATATCAATCGCCCTACTCTTATCATACTCACTCCACATGACATGGAAAAACTCAAGCAGGTTGGTGAGACCCGACCTATGCCGTCTAATCCCATGTTGGGAGTCCCCAAGCTGCTTGTAGGAATCCAAATGGTCAACGATCCTATCCGCTATTATCCCCTCTAACAATTTACCTACAACCGAAGTGAGACTAATGGGACGATAGTTCCCTGGACTTTCGTGATTCCCTTTCTTAAAGATAGGGGTCACGTTGGCTTAACCCCAGTCACCAGGCACCTGGCCCGTCTCCAACGATTTGTTGAAGACTGTAGCCAGGTGGGGAGCCACCTGGTCGCGCACTTCCCGCAATACTCTGGGGAGGAACTGCGTTTATATTTCGTATATATATCTTATATATGTCGTATATATTTTTATAGTTCTTTATATATCATCTAGGCATCATTTTGTTTTCCAATTTATACTTATTTGTACTTTTTTATTCTTTTGTGACCTATGTATGATTCAAACAATAACTAAAAAACCTTTGGTAATTTTTTCCCTTATAAATTTGTGTGCCTCTCTCAATTTATTTTTCAATTTATTTTTTGGTTTATTTCTTTATTTTATTTCTTTGTGACATATATATTCATTTTGGCATCATCTATTAAATTGATTACAAACTTTCCTTTTGAGCTTGAATTTGTAGACTCCACTTACAATTTTTGTTTTTATCTGTTGGTTTATTTCTTTATGTTTATTTCAGTTGTGACGTATATATCACTAAGGCATTATTTTGTAATTTTTTCCAATTTATATTTATTTTTATTTCTTTATTCTTTTGTGACCTGTGTACCATTCAGAAAATAACTATAAAAAATTGGTTAGAAACAAGCCATTTGAATTTATGTTGAATTTCGGGAAAAGTGCTAAAATTGTCAGTTTTCCGTACAAATGTGTTTGCTCCTCCCACAATTTTTATTTCTATACTTACTATACATATATATATATATATGTATGTATATATATATATATATATATATATATATATATATATATATATATATACAGTATGTATATATATATATATATATATATATATATATATATATATACACATATATACAGTATATATATATATATGTGTGTGTATATATATATATATATATATATATATATATATATATAGTTACGATAGAAGTGTTCTTCGGGAACCTTAACCTCAATAGAATATGAAAACAAGAGATACGACTCTCAACATTTATTGGCCAAACGTTTCGGTCCACTCAGGGGCCATCTTCAGTGACTAAATGGAAGCATCTAAAAAACAATCATAAAACTAAAGTAAATACAAATGTCAAACTGTACAATAATAAAATCTAATACAAAAAAAGTGTAAAAGTTGTTAAAAAAAAAATACTATCTGGATTATAAAACAAAAAAGTAAAAATAAAACAAAAAATAAAATTTCAAAAATTAAAAAATTAAAAAATTGTAAAAATTTTAAATTCAAAATTTAAAAAATTAAATTTTTTTTTTTAAAAGGACTGACCTGGATGGTAAAAGTTACAAATGACAAGTGGAGAGAAAGGAAAGAAAAACTTAAGGTAGTGCGTTAGTTGCGTTAAAAAGGTGTTGGTTGGTTAGGAAGTATGTAATTTTATCGAGGAAAGGCTATCGTTTAGTTCTGGATTTAATTTCTTGATAAAAGGGGATTCTAAAATTTTAAGATCAAGTGAATTAGAAGCAGACGACAAAATCGCAAAGGAGTCCTGGGGGCACGGATGGTCATGGGTCTCAGAATGATGCCAAATAGCAGAGGATTCAGGAGTGGAAAGAGGGCGAGAAGTTCGATGAGAAAAACCCAAATGCTTCGAAATCCTAAGTTTTAACTGTAGAGTGGTCTGCCCCACATAACGACTTTGGCAGGTCGCACATGTATATAAATAAATAACAAAGGATCTCAGAAGCACGGGGAGGTGATCTTTATGGCGAAAAAAGGATTGCAGAGAATTAGAATTAGAATTAATGATTATAAAGTCGCATTAAGGGAAGTGTCTGTCCAAAATAGAGTGGACATCTTTATTAAGTTGAAAAGTTAGTTGGTCTAAAAATGGAAGCTTAAGATAAACCTTCTGTTTCGGAACCGTGGACTGAATTATTTTAGGTGAATATAGGTTATTTAAAAATTTAGAAATTAAAGTCTCAAAAGTCAAAGTACAATAAAAATTATAGTTGAAAAATCTCTTAAGATACTGAATTTCTAAGTCAAATAAAGACCAACTTGAACAAAGGTGATAAGCTCTAAAAATACGACTTTTAATACTAGCCAGCTTAAAACTAAGTGGAATATTGTTGAAAAAATGAGTAACGAGTTGGGTAGTAGTTGGTTTTCTGTATACTTGTGTTGAGAAGCCTGTACTAAGTTTATTTATGGTAACATCATGAAACGAAATTTTATTGTATTGTTCTACTTCCATAGAGAATTTAATATTAGGATGCTTAGTATTAATATAATTTAAAAATAAAGGAGCATGATCTTTATGCTTAAAAATGACAAAACAATCATCTACATAACGTTTAAATAAAATAGGTTTAAAATCAAGCGGGCAATCCCTCAGCCACTTTTCCTCGTGAAAACAAAGAAAACTGTTAGCAAAGGACGGACCAAGGGACGAACCCACTGCCATTCCCTCGTGCTGGTGGAAAAGTTCCTTATTAAAAAAGAATATGTATCCTGGACTGATAACTTTAAAAGTTTTGAAAACAATTGTCTGCTTAATCCCAAAATGTCATTCGTAGAACCAAACAAAGAATTTATAATAATATCACAAGTTTCTAAAACAGGTACATTGGTAAACAAAGACTGAACATTAAAGGAAGCCATGAAACAATCCTTAAACTTCAACTTGGTGACACAATCAACAAATTCAAATGAATCTTGCAAAGTGAAATGACTACGTGTGAGAGGGTCTATGATTGGGACCAAAAATTTTGCAAGGTTATAAACTTGGTGTGTTTATGGCTGCTAGAATGGGACGAAGCGGAACTCCAGGTTTATGGGTCTTAGGCAGGCCATAAACAACCCCTGGGCTAGTACCTGAAGCAAAAAGCTTATCGTAATAGTTGATCAAAAGCCCACGACTTTTAAGAGAACGTAAAAAGTTGTTGATTCTGTCCTCGAGTTTCACAATATATTTAAATGGATCAGTCTGCAGTTTCAAAAATTTAGTAGAATCAGAAAGTAAATTATACATTTTATTTAAATAGTCTTGTCTGTCTAAGACAACAACACCTTTACCCTTATCAGGCTTACAAATAATTACATTCTTATCCCTACGCAAGTTCGTAAGAACTTTAAAATCACTAAAACTAAAAACAGGACAAAAAACCTTAAACCCATCAAACTTATAGTAGAACTTGTTTGCCAAAAGTTTAATATCCTCCACTGGACTAGAGTGCCGAAGGAAAGAGGGAAAAAGACTAATTTGATGGCAAAGTTTTTCAAAACATAAAAAATAACGACAAAAGTCAAGCTTAAAAATGGGAAGTTTAAAATCCAATACCAAGGATAAAATTCTTTTTTCTTCAGTTGATAAAACCTTATTGGAAAAGTTAGAAATAATTTCAAATCTTAAACCCAACTGTTGAAGCTTAGAATTTTGACGAGTTAATGAGGAGACATAAAATTTTGATACATACCTCGAAATGTAACTATTTAAAATAATAAAATCAAGGCGAGACACATTAGACTTAAAATGTTGTGACAATATGAGCAATTGATTGCCCAATTTTAAAACAAGTTTACGTTTTGAGGCTAACTCAAGGGAAAGAAGTTTACTAGTCCAAGAATGATAGAGTTCACTATGCATCAAAGATTTCTTATATAGTTTAAAGCGAATAAGAAATTTTTGATGCATATAAGAAATCTTTGATGCATAGTGAACTCTATCATTCTTGGACTAGTAAACTTCTTTCCCTCGAGTTAGCCTCAAAACGTAAACTTGTTTTAAAATTGGGCAATCAATTGCTCATATTGTCACAACATTTTAAGTCTAATGTGTCTCGCCTTGATTTTATTATTTTAAATAGTTATATTTCGAGGTACTGTATGTATCAAAATTTTATGTCTCCTCATTAACTCGTCAAAATTCTAAGCTTCAACAGTTGGGTTTAAATTTTGATCTTAATCTTAATAGAGATGAAATTATTTCTAACTTTTCCAATAAGGTTTTATCAACTGAAGAAAAAAGAATTTTATCCTTGGTATTGGATTTTAAACTTCCCATTTTTAAGCTTGACTTTTGTCGTTATTTTTTATGTTTTGAAAAACTTTGCCATCAAATTAGTCTTTTTCCCTCTTTCCTTCGGCACTCTAGTCCAGTGGAGGATATTAAACTTTTGGCAAACAAGTTCTACTATAAGTTTGATGGGTTTAAGGTTTTTTGTCCTGTTTTTAGTTTTAGTGATTTTAAAGTTCTCACGAACTTGCGGAGGGATAAGAATGTAATTATTTGTAAGCCTGATAAGGGTAAAGGTGTTGTTGTCTTAGACAGACAAGACTATTTAAATAAAATGTATAATTTACTTTCTGATTCTACTAAATTTTTGAAACTGCAGACTGATCCATTTAAATATATTGTGAAACTGGAGGACAGAATCAACAACTTTTTACGTTCTCTTAAAAGTCGTGGGCTTTTTTATCAACTATTACGATAAGCTTTTTGCTTCAGGTACTAGCCCAGGGGTTGTTTATGGCCTGCCTAAGACCCATAAACCTGGAGTTCCGCTTCGTCCCATTCTAGCAGCCATAAACACACCAGGTTATAACCTTGCAAAATTTTTGGTCCCAATCATAGACCCTCTCACACGTAGTCATTTCACTTTGCAAGATTCATTTGAATTTGTTGATTGTGTCACCAAGTTGAAGTTTAAGGATTGTTTCATGGCTTCCTTTGATGTTCAGTCTTTGTTTACCAATGTACCTGTTTTAGAAACTTGTGATATTATTATAAATTCTTTGTTTGGTTCTACGAATGACATTTTGGGATTAAGCACACAATTGTTTTCAAAACTTTTAAAGTTATCAGTCCAGGATACCATATTCTTTTTTAATAAGGAACTTTTCCACCAGCACGAGGGAATGGCAATGGGTTCGCCCCTTGGTCCGTCCTTTGCTAACAGTTTTCTTTGTTTTCACGAGGAAAAGTGGCTGAGGGATTGCCCGCTTGATTTTAAACCTATTTTATTTAAACGTTATGTAGATGATTGTTTTGTCATTTTTAAGCATAAAGATCATGCTCCTTTATTTTTAAATTATATTAATACTAAGCATCCTAATATTAAATTCTCTATGGAAGTAGAACAATACAATAAAATTTCGTTTCATGATGTTACCATAAATAAACTTAGTACAGGCTTCTCAACACAAGTATACAGAAAACCAACTACTACCCAACTCGTTACTCATTTTTTCAACAATATTCCACTTAGTTTTAAGCTGGCTAGTATTAAAAGTCGTATTTTTAGAGCTTATCACCTTTGTTCAAGTTGGTCTTTATTTGACTTAGAAATTCAGTATCTTAAGAGATTTTTCAACTATAACTTTTATTGTACTTTGACTTTTGAGACTTTAATTTCTAAATTTTTAAATAACCTATATTCACCTAAAATAATTCAGTCCACGGTTCCGAAACAGAAGGTTTACCTTAAGCTTCCATTTTTAGACCAACTAACTTCAACTTAATAAAGACGTCCACTCTATTTTGGACAGACACTTCCCTCAATGCGACTTTATAATCATTAATTCTAATTCTAATTCTCTGCAATCCTTTTTTCGCCATAAAGATCACCTCCCCGTGCTTCTGAGATCCTTTGTTATTTGTTTATATACATGTGCGACCTGCCGAAGTCGTTATGTGGGGCAGACCGCCCTACAGTTAAAACTTAGGATTTCGAAGCATTTGGGTTTTTCTCATCGAACTTCTCGCCCTCTTTCGACTCCTGAATCCTCTGCTATTCGGCATCATTGAGAGACCCATGACCATCCGTGTCCCCAGGACTCCTTTGCGATTTTGTCGTCTGCTTCTAATTCACTTGATCTTAAAATTTTAGAATCCCTTTTTATGAAGAAATTAAATCCAGAACTAAACGATAGCCTTTCCTCGATAAAATTATATACTTCCTAACCAACCAACACCTTTTTAACGCAACTAACGCACTAACTTAAGTTTTACTTTCCTTTCTCTCCACTTGTCATTTGTAACTTTTACCATCCAGGTCAGTCCTTTTCAAAAAAAATTGTAAATTTTTTTTTAAGTTTTAAAATTTTAAAATTTTGAATTTAAAATTTTTTAAGTTTTTAATTTTTGCAATTTTAGTTTTTGTTTTACTTTTACTTTTTTGTTTTATAATCCAGATAGTTTTTTTTTTTAACAACTTTTTAACTTTTTTTGTATTAGATTTTATTATTGCACAGTTTGACGTTTGTATTTACTTTAGTTTTATGATTGTTTTTTTAGATGCTTCCATTTAGTCACTGAAGATGGCCCCTGAGTGGACCGAAACGTTTGGCCAATAAATGTTGAGAGTCGTATCTCTTGTTTTCATATTCCTATTATATATATATATATATATATATATATATGTATATATATATATATATATATATATATAAATAAAAAAAAATATATATATATATACATATACAGTGTGTGTGTGTATATATATATATATATATATTGACGATTGGTTAGGTTAAGTCGTAATATTTTCTTTAGTTTTAACGTTTTATTTGATGGATTCATTTAAAAAATGTCTCCTAAAGATCCTAGTGTAGTTTACATTCCTCAACTTCGATCTAGTGTAGTTTGTGTTCCCTTTTCCGTCAGGGGGACGTAAACTACATTTGCTCCAATTTCAGTATTAATACTAATAATAAACTTGATAATCGTAGAGAACGGAGTGTTCCTAGGAGGCCGAGATTTTAGGCTAAAGTGGATGATCAACGCCCACGTCAACATTATGAAGATTTAATATCCAGACGTTTCGGAAGTTAAATTTCCATCATCAGTTGCTAGAAACAATAAAATAAAATAAGTTAAATTGGTGAAAGACTAGTCGGGCATGTACATGATGGAATTAACAATTTAAAAAAACTTATAACATTACAACAGTAAAGGTAAAATTACAATGCCAACTACGATCTTCACTACAACTCGGTTAGATATTCCGATATAAAATTAGAGTATAGAGCTGAAATAAATTACAAAATATATGAAAAATATTAACTTACTATACTTAATTTATATGCAGCAGCGTAATCATTTAGTTTAGGTTTTGTCTATACATAGACAGAATATAAGGATTCCAGCATTTTTAAGTATGTTCCATTATGCGCTGTGGTTAAAACTGAAAAATTGTTATTGGATGCATAGTTGTTGCTTTCGCGATGTTTCATGGAGTGAGGATTTAGCTGATCTGCTTAATGGTAAAGAGGTACGGCTACTACGATGCTCATCGACCTGGGACTTGAGTTGGCCCACAGAGGTGCCAACGTATGTGGTGTTACAGTCACAATTAAAAGTGTAAGCTAAGTTGGAGACGAGAGCATCGGGCAACCTTTCCTTAAATTTTAAAAAGGAGCTAATACTAAAATTGATGGTAAATATAAATTTAAAGTAAATTTGTGGATAAAACTGAGGAAGTAATCGTTTTAGGTCTTTTTCTGTCCTTAGGCTGATGTAGCTATAAAAGGGCATCGGTATAATTATATCTTTTGTATTTTTGAACGGTTGGGAAGGGGAGTTGGAAAATAAAATGATAATTCAAATAGTTTCGGCTACGTTTTGTAACCAAGTCCTTTGGATAAGAATTAGAGTTAAAATAATCGATTACAAATTTTGTATCGGAATGAAAAGAAAAACAATCGGAACAAATCTTGAAAGCACGGTCGGTCATTAAGAAATTCTATGGAATTAACTTTAAAGCTTAAAGGAACGTTACTTAAGGAATACATACTTAGACCAGTGAAAGTTTTCTTACGGCATAGTGAAATTGTAAAATTATTGTTCGTTCTGTGAATAGTGACGTCTAAGAATGCAATTGGAAACTCTGCTCTATTTTTTTTTGTGAATTTAAAACTGGGATGTTTGGAGTTTAAATGGACCTTTTTCAGTTTGTGTACCGTTTTTCATATAATTTATTTTTGAGAATATTTTTGTTAAAACTAACGAAAATATCACGACTTAACCTAACCAATTATCAAGAGCGTACAGTTGATCTATTAGTAAATACTATTCCAGAAACAAACAATGTTATAATTAATAATAGATCAACTGTACGCCCTTGATAATTGGTTAGGTTAAGTCGTGATATTTTCGTTAGTTTTAACAAAAATATTCTCAAAAATAAATTACATGAAAAACGGTACACAAACTGGAAAAGGTCCGTTTAAATAATTTAGAAATTGGTGAGCATGAGAAGGATGCTTGAATAACAAAAATGTATTATCTACGCATCTATGGTAGAAAACTGGTTTGAAGGAAATCAGGCAGTCTTCAAGCCAGCGAGTTTCATGAAAGCAAAGGAAGGTGTTTGCAAAAGTAGGGGTCAAAGGAGAATCCATGGCTACACCATCTATTTCTTTATAGAGACTGTTGTTGAATATGAAGATTGTCTCTTTTATGCCTAAGTTGAGTAACGAAGAAAAATCGTTTTTAATGATTGGTCCACCTTCTTTCGAGGCCGCATTTGAGAATAAATTGTTCAAACAGGTATCGGTGGTTTCTTATACCAGAATTCGTAAACAAGGAGTCAACATCGAAACTGGCCATATACAATGACAAACAAACAATCAACTGACAGAAATCGGGCGCTACTTTTGACTCACCCTGTATATCATAGTTTATTAGCATTAGGAACACAACTTTTAAAAAATTTAAAATGGTGAAATTGTTAATAATCAATTTAGAAAGTAAGGGAACAAAGAACTTATCCAGAGCGGAGCAATGACTAGTAAAGGCAGCCAAGATAAGGCGGAGAGGACCATTCAGTTTATCGTAAACCATACATAATACCAGGAGCCGAGCCAGAAATATAGGGTATATATGTGTCGTTGTTAATAACAGTATTTTTGAGGAGTTTATGCAAGACGAGATTGACCTTGCTTTATTTAATATTTAAAACTTTAGTGACATAATCAGCCCTATTTAAAATTACTACACCTTTTCCCTTATCAGGTTTTGAAATTATGATTCATCGTTGGATGACACCTTCAATGTAACGAGGTCTGTTTTATTAATTAACGGTGAAAAAAATTTGTAAGGTTTAAAATTATAAAAATATTTCTTAAAAATGTTACTAATCTCAGCTTTTAAAACGTTAAAATTTTAAATTGTTAATTCCATTATGTACCTGTACCGAGTTGTAGTTAAGATCGTAGTTGGCATTGTAATTTCACCTTTACTGTTGTAGTGTTATAAGTTTTTTTTAATTGTTTATTGCATCATGTACCTGCCCGACTAGTTTTCCACCAGTTTTTAACTTATTTTACTTTATTGTTTCTAGCCACTGATGATGGAAATTTAACTTCCGAAACGTCTGGATATTAAATTTTCATAATGTTGACGTGAGTGTTGATCATTCTTTTTATCTTATTAAACTTGATATTTATTAAACAGTATATACTGTATTTGAATGTTTTCTGTGAAGAGAGAGATAAATACAGAAAAAGCTTTGGTGCTACTATAGCGTGATTCCTACCTCGATTCGGCGGTCTACCTTTTAATTATAGCTTCTTACCTTGTTTACTAATTGCTTATTTACATTCCAATGTCCATCGCCCTTGACGATTGGTTAGGTTTAGTCATGATATTTTCGTTAGTTTTAACGAAAATATCGTGACTAAACCTAACCAATCGTAGGTAGACCACATACTATAGTAGCACCGAAACTATTTTTTAAATAAATAAAATTGAATAATAAATAGCATTTTATATTTATTATATTTTCATTTATACCTTGGATAGGAATCACACTCTACAGTACTGTAGTTTCGAACCAAAACGGGTAGGAATCACCCTATAGTATCGAAGTCACCGGTAGGAATCACGCTATAGTAGCACCAAAGCTTTATATGAGCTATACACACAAGGTGTTCTCGATACTACTACTACTACTACTATTACTACTACTACTATTACTACTGCAACTACTACTACTACTGCAACTACTACTACTAATAATAATAATAATAATGATGATAATAATAAAGTCAATATTAGTCATCATAATAATGGATGTTCGAGCTCCGATTTGTCATATTAATTTGTGTATGGGAATGCAGTTGTCAGAGATAGCTTCGCTTCCTCTTAAGTGATGTGAAGACACTGTAGCCCGAAGTTCGACTTAACTTGGTGATTGTTAATTATTTTAAGAAAGTATCAAGAAAAAACGTTTTATTCAAGTTAACATACAAATTCATATTCCTACTATCGACCTGATTATTTCATTTTTTAACATTTGTGTCCTCCTTTACATACGTGTCTTTCGTCTATCCTCCATATATACAAGGGTAAGTCAAAAAGTATCCGCAGTTTGTCTGTCTTTTTTTTCCAGAATTGTCTACACAGATCGCTGTTTCGTGGGATTGTTCAGTTGTAATCGTGCTTTAAACATGGTCGTACCACTTTCCACTTGCACCAAAGAAGAGCAGCGTGCTGTCGTTCGTTTTTTGTGGGATGAGGTTGTAAAAAGAACTGAAATTTACAGATTATCTGTACAGTATGGTGATCAAATTTTTCCACAGTGGAGCCGTGTACGATTGGATCGAAATGTTCAAAAATGGCCGAACAAGTGTCGCCGACGCAGAACGTTCAGGACAGCCGTCTTAAAGATGGTTTTCCTGTGTATTACTTCTATGTTGGATATAATACCTCCTCAATTTATAGCATTGGAGTGAAGATTAAAAATTTCGAACTTGCCTCTTTCTATAACATGTGTTCTTGCTTTCCCTCTTGTTTTTTATATTGGTTGTTATTTCAGTTATGTTGTATTCTGATATCATAGTTAAGAATATTTCTGTCATCAGTTAAATTGCTGTTATTTTTTAGTACCAAATTTAAGCAATTGTTTTGTCTGGTATTTTCTGTTATTTTCTGTGTTAACATAAGCTCATCAGCTAGAGCCAGCAGCATTTTTGCCTGCTTCTGGTCTTCCTGTGTGCCTCCCCTGTCATGGTTTATATATATATACTTCTACTTATCCTCTTACACTTCATAAATGAGAAATTAAAGTAGCATTGGGGGGGGGGGAGTTCAGAGCTTTCACCAGAATTCTGATCTCTGTAATGGTACCTCAGAATTTTATATTTGGAGTGTTCTTAGATCTGTTTATTACAATTAGTATGTTTAATTTTAAAAATTTTGCTGCTATTAATTCTATTTAGTTGTTTGAATTACTATCATTTTTGCCATACGTTTTTCATGTGTATAAATAGCACATCCCCCTTTCCGTCTTCCTGTTCCACCGGCTCAAAGTATATTACAGGTGTCAGTTTGTTTCTATTTTTGTTTTTTGTCGATACAAAAAACTCAGTTTTCACAGTTACGCTGGCAGTCCTTCAGATGTGTTTCCGTGAGGTGTGTAAAGTTTTCTTTTGTTTCCTGCATGAATCCTTTCAGGTATGTGACTTTGTCCAGGGAATTGTTTGGTTTTAGCCCTTGTATGATGGCTAGGATAATTTTTTTTTTTTTTTAATTTTCATCTTTATTTAGTTCAGATTCGTTATTAACTCTCTCTTCTTTTAACCCCTACTCTTTTCTTTCTCTTGGGCTAACCTTAGAGTGGATCTTACGGTCTTTGTTAGCCTTAGCTTCTGTAGATCTGTAGATCTCTCGGTAGTGCATGTTTCGTTGCCTTGTGATCCTCCGAGAATTTTCCTTTCTTTTCTATCTGTTCCGTATCATGCAGTCTTGATATCGTATGTAATTTTCTTCTGCATTGAATCTGTTCAGCTTTTGGCTTCTCGTATTTGACGACTGTCCTTGTCTTTGTTATGATATTTAGTAACTGAATGGTGTTGGATACGTCCAAAAATTTGGTTTCCAGTTTGATGATGATTTTGGCGACTGAAATGTCGTGTCCCTTTGAGGGTCGTGGTAACGACATTTTTTGTCCGTACTTACATCTTTCCAATCTTGAATGATTCCTGCAGATAAGAAGATGGTGAAATTTGCATTTGTTTCCAAATTTAAAATTTCTACTTTTGTAATGTAAGTTGCATTAAGTTGGCTGTGCATAGATGCTCAGCCCTTCTCTGTATCTGCAATGACCCTTTGCATAATATTCACATACGATATTCTCTCTGTTTTTCGTATTTATCTCTTTTTGTCTTAATCTTTATTTGTGATTTCACCGCATCATAGTTGGTGTTTGTTTCTTTCATTTTCTTCTACAGTCATGTCTTCTGTTATTTTTACTTTTATTTCTCTCTTATCCACACCGTTTTCCTTCGGCAGACTCTGATCATCTTTTTCTCCCATTATGCTCTCTTTCTTTAGCTAACCATGTACATTCTCCGTACATGAGTCACAGATAAATTTAATGCCCGTATTCTGTTTTGCGCTCGTTGCGAGAGATATTTTGCTGTTGTCCCGATTCATGTAATTTTTAAAGAAATTGCAACTGATCTCTTCATTTTCAATCGTTGCTAAATTGAATAAATTACAAATTTAGTAGGAATTAGGACCCATTGCCAAGTTATCTATTACCGTACGCTGGCCAGAGTCAGGCCCGCCAAAGATTTGTATTAGGCTCGGCTGAAGGATACTGGCTGTCGGATACTGAAAATTCATTATCTACTTTCATATTTTATTTTAATAAAATTTAAATTTAAAATAAAATTTTATCTAAAATTTGCACACTGGCCCTCGGTGTGGGTCATTAATTGAAATATGGCCCTTCATGAAAAAAAGTTGGACACCCCTGGTTTAAACTACATAACACTTACATGAAATCCCTAGTTACATATATATATATATATATATATATATATAGATATAAATACAGTGCTTAACTTGTAACGGAACGCTCCGGAACGCTGTTCCGGTACTTTTATTTTAAAACCTAATTAAATAAAAAGTTATTTTAATAAAAAGGTCAGCAACGTAATTTCGTAATTTAAAATCCAACGAAATACAGACATTAGAAAGCGAAAACTAGTCGATCAAGCAGAAAGAAGTTTGGAGTGTGTGTGGAAATTAATGTAATTATTCTATCAACTTCCTATATATAGCAATAGCATGTAAGTAAAGCAATTTTATTTTGTTTCAAATACATATAATATTTTGTTTCACTTAAATGAAATAACATTTCACTTAGATGTTGCAATCACAGTCTAACTTTTTCTTTAAAATAATACTGTACTCGAAGAACTTTCATTTGCATGTTGCGCAGTTTTCGCAGAAAAAGCTCTTAAAATGCGTTGGTTTCCGGGGCGCCGCCCCAGACTCCGATGGGGGAGCTTACAGCGCTTCCCCAGACCCCCTAACTGTGAGGGCTTCACCTGTGTTCCACTTCTTTTTCATTTACAAATTATCGGGTGGCCCAAAAAAAAACGCCTTGAAATTTGAACATCAATAACTTAAAAAATATGTAGTTCACACTTCCAAAATGTACATACTTTTTACCTCAATCTATTGATAAGCCATCATAAAAATTTCAGACTCTGTACTGAACGGACGCATTTCCTGAGCTCTCTGATATTGCTTCTACTTTTGCATATTGCGAATAACATTACATTTGGAAAGTTTTGAATTTTATATACTTCCGTTTATATTCACATTGTTATAGTTAAGTACTTGAATATTAGTGTTTTTTGCCGATTTAGAAGTTTTCATAGCGTGCCGGATTAATTTAACTTAAACTTGTGACGGTTATAAACTAATTTAACTTGCGTGATGCCGTCGCAGAAAGCTCGTGTGTTAGGTGTGGGGTAAACCGGTGGTATACGGATTTTAAAGATTATAACGGCGGTCCTATGGCGATTACCGAGAGATCAGTTTGTTTCTTTTGCGATTTAAGGGAGGAAATAGTTGACATAAAACGCAGTGTACGTGAGGTAACGGAAAGACTTGCAACGCTTGATGAGGGCAGGGGTAGGGCTACGGTTGACGAAAGCAGAACCAATACTAACGTTGAAGACATTAGTAAGTTCAAGGGTGAGGTGCGTAACCTAGTTTCTAGTTTAGGTAGCTTATCGGGAAGGTTGGATAGAGTTGAGGAAGGAGTTAAGGTTGGTCCGAGATTAGTAAATGGGGAGGGATTTAAAGAAGTTAAGGGTGGACCTAGGCCGGGTACGTTGGGTGATAGGAATTCCCCCCTATCGCGGTTTCGAACCCTTTCGCCCATTTGGAAAGGAACGTGAATGAGGGGGAAACTATTTTAATTGGGGACTCTTTAGTGCGCCATATGGACACAGAGTTCGTTGAACGGCATCCAACCAAGAGGAGAAGGGTCTGTCTCCCAGGGGCCAGGGTTGACAGAGTTAGAGACGAAGTGGATAGGATTGACGTTGCCTCCCGTCATTCGATGTTGGTGATGATGGTAGGGGGCAACGACTCGTATAGGCCCGATACGAGAGTGCCTGACCTTTTAGAGAGATATAGGGGGTTCATTAGGTCCCTAAAGGCGAGGTCAGATAGGTCTTTAGTTCTAAGTATTACTCCGAGGCACGGTTTGGGTCTTAGGATTACCTCTAAAATGATATTTTTGAGTACTTAATTAGAAGAGATTTGTGCTGAGGAAAATGTACCCTTCGTAAAGCTGTGGTCAGAATTCAGTGATCCTAGCCTTTTTATAAAAGATAGGGTGCATTTTAATGAAATAGGTAATCCTAGGCTAGGTAGGTTAATTGGCGAAAACGTACGAAAGCTGTGTAGGTCGAAGCCTTCTTTAAACGTTGTGGGTCCGGGGAACGCGGGCCCGATGTGAAAAATAGTTTAAAACGCCGGCCCGTGGTAAAAAATAATTTAAAAGTCTTTTATTGTAACGCGCGTAGTATTAGAAATAAATTAAATGAATTTAAGGCGATAATTTATTCCGGCAACTACGATATAGTTGCTATCACTGAAACGTGGTTAAATACCGTGACTCGGGACTTGTTGGGGGAATTTGATATAACCGGTTTTAAACTCTTTACTAATGATAGGTTACATCGGATTGGTGGTGGCGTTTTGCTGTACATTCGTAATTCCCTTAGCGCTATCGAGGTTAAGGTAGATTTTCCGGCAGCAATTAATGCGATATGCGTTGAAGTTAGGGCGTGTAGTATTAGTTTTAATTTTGTTGTTGTTTATAGACCTCCCGTTCAACCCCTGAATACCGATACTTGATTTTACTTACTTCTTGGTAACTTTATTGACAACCGGAATAGTATAATTGTCGGAGACTTTAATGCCCTAATGTTAATTACGAGACTTACTGATAATGAGGAGGGTTTGAGATTGATTGAGTTCATGGAAGATAATATTTTACGAGATCGTTACCGAACCAACGCGCGGTGACAATATTTTAGACGTGGTGATAACGAACGACGAAAATATAGTTGAAGGTTTAGAAGTAGGCGAGAGTTTAGGATGTAGTGATCATTAAATTCTTAGGTTTAAGTTATTGATAGAAAACCGTAAGAATAGTAACGTAATAGAAGTCTGATTTTCGTAGGGCCAATTTTGATAGTTTTGCGGATACGATGAGAGTAGTGGATTGGGATAACTTATGGTTAATGACACAAATTTGCATTGGGAGGCGTTTAAAGAAAGTTTTATGAAAATTGAAAGGGAGTTTATTCCTCGTAGGCCCAAGGGCGCTAGAAATTATGGTAGGTCCAAGTGGTGGACTAGGGAAATAGGAGAGTTCATAAACGAGCGTAACAGAGCGTATAGACTTAATAAGCGCAATGGCACGGCAGCTAACTTTAATAGATATAGAGCTTAGACGTCAGGTTAAAAGATTTATTAGGAATGCTAAGCGTAATTTAGAGATACTTATAGCTGCGGATAGTAAACATAATCCAAAAGAGTTTTTTGAAGACGTCAATAATCGTAAGCCGATAAAAGATAGCATAGGCCCTCTAGTGGATGTTAACGGCGCTTTGGCTTCTGACGCTCAGGCGATGGCGGTTATTTTCAATAACTTTTTTGCGAGAGTTTTTACTGTAGAACACGTAAATAATGTCCCCGACGTGGACGATATCGTTCCATTTAGTAGCGAGACTATTTTGGATGAAATAACTGTTTACGAGGGTGAGATTGCGCATTATATCGATAAGCTAAAAGTTAGCAAGGCTCCAGGCCCTGACGCTTTTTATCCCAGGCATTTCAAAGATTTGAAAGTCGTTATCGTAGGCCCCTTAACGAAGATTTTTAATCAGTCACTGGAAACGGGGAATGTTCCTGAAGAGTTCAAACTAGCTAACGTCACGCCTATTTTTAAAAAAGGCGACCGCACAGTACCTAGCAATTATAGGCCCATTAGCGTAACGTCAATTGTCGGTGAACTTTTAGAATCCATAGTTAGGGATCGTATCATCGATCACTTAGAAAGTCGTGATTTGATTAATAGTAGTCAGCATGGGTTTCAACGCCATAGATCTTGTTTAACTAATTTGTTAGAATTTTATAACGAAAGAGTGCGCGAATACGATAGGCATAGAGCGGCTGACGTTATTTATTTAGATTTTAAAAAGGCGTTCGTTACAGTTCCGCATAGAAGATTAATTGCGAAGGTTAAAGCGCACGGTATACGCGGTCAGGTAGCTAACTGGTTAGAGGAATGGCTTCGTGCTAGGAGACAGAGGGTTGTTATTAATGGTAGTGAATCGGGGTGGTTGGATGTAGGTAGCGGTGTCTCACAGGGTTCAGTGTTAGGCCCATTGCTATTCGTTATTTACATTAACGACATAGATATAGGATTGACTAGTAACGTGTAAAAATTCGCGGACGATACTAAAATAGGCGTTAAGGTTTTTAACGAGGACGATAGAAATAGGCTCCAAGACGATTATGGAGTGGACGGACAAGTGGCAGATGCAAATTAACGTAGACAAATGTAAACTTTTGCATATAGGTTCTCGTAACAATAATTACATGTACACGATGGATGATAGAGAGTTAGCGAGCGTTGACGAGGAAGTAGATTTAGGTGTACCCGTATCTAAGGATTTAAAAGTTATGAACCAGTGCCTGGAGTCTTGCGCAAAAGCCAGTAGGATGTTAGGCTTCATAGCGCGTAATTTCGAATTTAAATCGAAGGATATTATATTGGTCCTTTACAAGTCCCTAGTCAGGCCTCATTTAGAATATGCCTTTCAGTTTTGGTGCCCGTATTTGCGTGAGGATCTTGATAGGTTGGAAAGGGTTCAGCGTCGTGCCACGAAACTAATTCCGTCGTTGCGCAACAAGCCTTATGAAAATAAGATTAAAGAGTTAGACTTACATTCACTCGAAACTAGGAGATTAAGGGGAGAGCTTATTGAAGTTTTCAAAATCGTTAATAACATCGATAACGTAAATTTTGACAAACTGTTCAATTTCGATAATAGCAATACTCATAATAACGGATTTAAGTTGCGTGGCAGACGTTTCATTACTAATATCGCTAAAAACTTCTTTAGGTTTAAAATAATTGATAAATGGAATAATCTTCCCGCGCCCGTCGTGAACTTTACCAGCGTTAATGTGTTTAAAAACCGTCTAGATAGGCATTTTAAAAATATTAACGCTTAAAATAAAAAACAAACAATTGGCAACAGAAGCTCTGGGGGTGGTAATCGGGGATGAGTCTGTTGACGTCTAATGCCAGCTTGTGACATGCCAGCGTGTGATATGCCAGCAAAAAAAAAAATAATAATAAATTAGACTAACACGAACTTAGTTGTAGCTTGTTGAGTAAATTAACCCACTTTTTGTTATTCTTTATACTTTTTTCTTCTTCTCTCCTTATTTGCATCTCTGAAACTCTCTTTGTTGCATGTCTGTAGTTTGCATGGTATGATAGTGTCTGAGTTAAGAATGTGTTGCATGGTTTGTAATGCGTTCTTATTTTACTTCTTTTCATCTTTCACGCCTTTCCAGCCTAGTGGGCTGCATCCTCTACCTCCCTATGGAGTAAAGGATCGGTCTGCAACAGCTGGGAGAATGTGTTACTTTGAGTTAAGAATGTATTGCGTGGTTTGTAAGCGTTCTTATTTTACTACTTTTCATCTTTCACCCCTTTCCGGCAGAGTGGGCTCTACCTCCCTATGGAGTAGAGGACCGTTCTGCAATCTTTCCCATTCTCTCCGACTATTTTTCTGACTTGTCGGCAGTGGCCGGCGGATGATGATGGTGAGTCTTTTTTCTCTTTTTCTGAATGAATGTTAACCCACGAGTAAAGTGACCATATTTTTAGGAGCAAAAAGCGGGACATTTTTCTATTTTTCGAGTTACAAACTAAAATGACTATATTTTCAGGAGCCAAAAGCGGGACACCTCTCTACCTTATATATATATATATATATATATATATAACATAATTATTACCTCACTGCTTGTATTTTTCTCTTGAGTATATATAATTATGAAAAAAAAAATTAACTCAACTGAGAATGGCTTATATCTATGACATACCAATACACAATATTATCGTACTTGCTTTTCAATTCCCGTACTTTTCAGTAGATGAAATCTTCTGAAGTAACTCCGGAGTTGATTTCAACATAGTGTAGAACTCCATACAGGTTTGATTGACGTTCATTTTAGTTAAAAGTAAAGCTTTTAGAGTTGAGACTTTCAGTTGTGCTTTCTCAGATGTCCACGTCTTATTCATTTGAGAGAAAGCACGTTCAGTCGAAGCATTAGTTCCTGGAAGACAGAGTATGAAAAGAACTAATGCTGACATTCGTTGATGATTGACATCTCTGTCCTTGAAATAAGTGAATACTTCCACCCAGCGCTGGTCTGTTGATAATTTAGATGCATTTGTGGGGCCGCGCAGTTAATTTTCCGCATTTATATTATTTTTATATTAGTTACCGACAAACCAATTTTGCGCGTACCAAATTGTATATATTTTATCATTGTGTAATTTTAAGAATCATATATAATCTTTATAAATAAGTATTGTACATAAATTTATATATATATATTTAATTAATTCAGCTGTATATAAAATAACAAAATCTTCTGTAAAATAACCTCAGCCAACCAAGAACTCAATAAACTCTGAAAACGACCGGCTTTTCCTTCAAGACGCCAACCCCCCAAACGAGGGAGAGAAGAGGACACGAGAGGCCCCTAAAAGAGATCCCAACAAAGCGATAGCTTGCCTCTCGTATCCTTCATTCTTCCCGGCAACTACAAGTAGCACCAAGAAGGAACCAGCTACAATTGGTGACCCCGGAGTGACCCGAAGCAGCCAGCGGAAGCAGCATCCTTCAGTCGCCGGGCGGAACAAACCGAAGCCACGCCTCTTCGCCGCCCACCCGTAGTATCCGGTCGGAACCAAAGCAGCAGCAGACCCGAATTACATTCCCGCAAGATGGAATCTGTTGAATCAGGAGTGCACCATGTCACCATCAAGCCACCCACGTTCTCTGAAGCGTCGGCCGCAGGATGGTTCTCCATCATGGAGGCACAATTCCACATTTCCAGAATAACATCCGAAGAGACCAAATTTTTCTATGTTCTAGCCTCGTTACCCCCCGAAGTCGTCTCACGAATTTCAGCAGCAACTCTCTCCAACAAGTCGTACACCGATTTAAAAGAAGAAATCGTGAGTCATTACGAAAAGACGAAGCCAGAACTCTTCGAACGACTCATCTCCAACACTCCTCTCACTGGAAAGCCCTCCCAATTCCTTCAAGATATCCACCAAACGGCACTGAAGGTGGGCGTCAGCGATGATTTGGTGAAGCATAAATTCATCCAGGCGCTCCCATCCTCAATAGCGCCCGTCGTAGCAGCACAAAAGGAGCTGACGCTAACTCAACTCGGCAAACTAGCCGATGAGTTAATACCGTTCGCTCAACAAAGCTGCTACGCGGCGCCAACGTCAACTCGAGCCAATACAAGCCCAAGAACGAATATCCCCATCGGCCTAAAACCCTTCAGCGAGAATCAGCGGCCGGTGGTGTGCCGCGCGCACCTTTATTATGGCCCCCAAGCAAGGACCTGCAGGCCATGGTGCAAGTGGCCAAATAAAGATGACGCCAAGCTGCTCCCCTCGTCACGCCCAAATTCAAGATCTTCCTCACCATCAAGAGAAACGTCGGAAAACTAGATAAGCAGGCTGTGATTAACGCGACGTCCGGCCTGCCGCTGATCTCAGTCGCAGCTCGCATCGCCAGTCTGAAGGTCAATTTTATCATTGACACAGGAGCGAGCATCTCAATTTTACCACCAACTTGTGTCAATGATTGTCAACTCCACCCAACCGCAGTAAAGATTTCCACCGCAAACGGTCAGCCGCTCGAAATATTCGGAGAAGTAACACTGGACATATCAATTCCTAAATTACGAAGAATATTCAGGTGGCCATTCGTCGTCGCCCGTCTCCAGTCCACTTCTCGGCGCCGATTTTCTATCCCATTATGACATCCTTGTGGACTGCAAGCATGGCATTTTGAAGGATAGAGCAACAACTCTTCAAGCCACTACTAAACCTGTGCAATCCAAAGACCTTCACCTCATCAATATTAACCCTACCGACAAATTACCTCAAGAAATCAGGAACCTGCTTGACAAGTACTCCTCACTACTGAAACCAGCTCAACCGCAGAAAGTTTCCACCAACACTGTCAAGCATACCATCGACACTGGCAGCGCACCACCAGTGTTTGCAAGCCCTCGACGTCTTCCACCCGATAAATTATCCTCAGCTAAGGCTACTTTCAACAACTTACTTCAAGATGGAATTATAGAACCCTCAAAATCACCATGGGCCTCACCGTTACACCTCGTTCCGAAGAAGATACCAGGCGAATGGCGGGCGTGTGGTGATTATAGAAGCCTAAACGCTGTCACGAAACCGGACAGATATCCACTTCCTCATATAAGAAGTCTGTCAACATCTCTGCACGGAAAATCATGCTTTAGCAAAATCGATCTAGTCAGAGCATATCACCAAATTCCAGTCCACCCAGAAGATATCGAGAAAACGGCTATAACAACTCCATTTCGTTTACATGTTTTTATTTCAGTATTTATACATGCCATTTGGTTTAAGAAACGCCCCTGCAACATTTCAACGCTTCATGGATACAATTTTCAGAGGAGTTGACTGCGTATTTGTGTATCTCGACGATATTTCAGTCCATTCAAATAACGCAGTTGACCATTTGAAAGACTTAGAACGCGTATTCAAGATCCTTCAAGAACACAATTTAAGAATTTCCTTAGAAAAATGCATATTTCAGCAATCCAAAATTGTATTTCTGGGTCATGAAGTTTCCCCAGCAGGCATTCGTCCTCCTGTAAACAAAGTCTCCGAAATTCAAGATATTCCCCAACCGCAAGATTACCAAAGCCTCAGAAGATTCCTAGGAATGACGGGATTCTATCGCCATATGATACCCCGTTACGCCGATTTAGTCTCACCTTTAAGTGAAATCGTCAGAACTCAAGTCAAAAGCAAAAGTCTACAGTGGAACGACGAAGCAATTCAAGCCTTTCAAGATGTCAAGGATGCACTACGGAACGCCGTTACGCTTTGTCATCCTCTTCCAACAAGCTCAATCCTTCATTTAGTTACGGACTGCTCACAAATAGCAGCTGGAGCAGTTCTTCATCAAATAATCGACAGCACACCAGTTCCCATCGCCTTCTTTTCCAAGAAATTAACTACAACTCAGCAAGCGTACGCCGCATACGATAATTACTCGCAGCATACCTAGCCGTCCTGCATTTCCGTCAATTTTTAGAAGGTCGTCAAGTAATACTCTTCACGGATCACAAACCGATGGTTTCTGCCTACAAGAGTCCCTTACGAGCCAAGACAGACCGACAACAACGTCATTGGTCTGCCATCACGGAATACGTATGCGATGTAATACATATCTGTGGATCCGAAAACGTCGTAGCGGACTGCCTTTCACGCAACGTAAACGCAGTACATATCGACGCTTTCGATTTATCAGCAATCGCGGAATCTCAACAAAAAGATCAAGAAACGCAAGAATTTCTCCCACGTCTCAAGCCGTTCCCGTTTCCAGAAAATACAACTTTATATTGCGATACATCCACGCCATATCCCCGTCCTTTTGTTCCCAAGCAGCATCGATCTTCCATCTTCAATCAATTTCATAATATTTCTCATCCAGGCATCAAGCAATCACTTCGTATCATTAAATCAAGATAATTTTGGCCCTCAATGAATAAGGATATTCGAACTTGGTCCCGAAATTGTGAATCATGTCAATCCTCAAAAATTTCTCGCCATACAAAATCAGAAATAACCCCCTTCGATTTACCAAGTTCAAGATTTGAAACGGTACATATCGACATCGTCGGTCCCTTACCGCCAACCACTTTGCCCGGTCAAACATATCCTTCCCCATATAGATATCTCCTAACCTGTATCGATCGTGCCACAAGATGGATAGAAGCATATCCTCTGATTGATACTACAGCCACATCAATAGCACACGCATTTCTCGATGTATGGATTTCAAGATTTGGTGTACCACTGCAAGTCATAACGGACCGCGGATCCCAATTCGAATCCGAACTCTTTAGGGAACTCTCAGCTTTCATCGGATTTACCGACTAAGAACTTTGTCGTATCGCCCTCAGAACAACGGAATAATTGGAAGATCTCATCGCACCATCAAGACAGCAATCATCGCTCGAAAACAAGATTGGCTCCCCGCTTTACCCATAGTTCTCTTTGGTTTACGCAGTCTCCCCAACGAATCGGGTTATTCACCGTTCACCACCGTCACCGGAACCACCCTATTATGCCCGAGGCCAATGATCGCCAATTCGTCGTCAAAATCCAATTCAAAATTCATCTCCGAATTAGCCAAGAAAATGACGCAAATCGATTTCGCCCAACTCTCTCAAGAAACATTCACTCAGCCCCCAAATCATTCATTCCATCGGAACTCCACAAATCAAGCCACGTATGGGTACGCATCGACCGCGTTCGAAAACCATTCGAGGCACCATATCAAGGACCTTTCCGTGTTCTCGAACGCCACGATAAGTACTTCGTAATAGAAAAAACCAACGGATCATCAGAAGCCATTTCAATTAATCGTTTAAAACCGGCGTATATAGTTTCAGGTCCCACACAGGTACCGGGCGCACAATCGGACGACATCGGATCGGAGAAAAAGCACGCAAGGAAAAAGGACGATGGAGGACGCACCTCGGAGGTAGCAAATACAGACCTCAGGACGGGCGCGCAGGACAACGCAACAACCGGAAACGAGGCCGACCGAGGATCAACGCGAGCTGGACGAAGGATCCGATTCAAATCAAGACCCGAATATTTCTACTTTTGATATACGTGCTCCGCTTCTCGGGGTGGGCAGTAGTGTCGGCCGCGCAGTTAATTTTCCGCATTTATATTAGTTACCGACAAACCAATTTTGCGCGTACCAAATTGTATATATTTTATCATTGTGTAATTTTAAGAATCATATATAATCTTTATAAATAAGTATTGTACATAAATTTATATATATATATTTAATTAATTCAGCTGTATATAAAATAACAATCTTCTGTAAAATAACCTCAGCCAACCAAGAACTCAATAAACTCTGAAAACGACCGGCTTTTCCTTCAAGACGCCAACCCCCCAAACGACAGGGAGAGAAGAGGACACGAGAGGCCCCTAAAAGAGATACCCAACAAAGCGATAGCTTGCCTCTCGTATCCTTCATTCTTCACGGCAACTACAAGTAGCACCAAGAAGGAACCAGCTACACATTCCACTCTGCTACTTTCTCATCACTAATGTACTTTGCAAAACACGCGAACTCATAAAATAATTCAGTGTCAAATTTGGGGTCAAATAGTTGTTTTTCAGCTGCAAAATCCATTTTCTCAACAACTGACCACTTTGGAACTTGTTTTAACAAAGCCCACTGCATACACTCAACGTCTGGCAAGTAACCCGACCACTGATCCAAGTACTTAACACATGTGTCATAAAACTCAACTAATATTTTCTTTACAGATAAGGAATCATTAGAATCAATCAACCCATCTTGTTCAAGTTTGTTTACAAGACTCCTGACTGAGAGTGGCACAAACACATTATCTTTCTTTCATTGCAAATTATCCTTCAGATCGGAAATTGCACTCATCACTTTCACAACTGATATATGTTCACCTCAATCTTTAAAACCACTTGGTAAAAGGTGGCTGCTTGACAGTGCACAAAGTTGCCAGATCTCTGATTGTGGGTTTTCAAAAGAGTTTTTCAGTATCACTGGACACTTGCTTTGGCTCAGAAAGTATGATCTTAGACCAGGAAAACAACTTGAGTATTCTTTCAACTGCAGGCATTAATGCAAACCACCTTGTTTACTATATCCCAGTAACTGTTTATATTCAAGTCCACAAAATCACAAAACTCTTTCAGCTCTTCTACTCGAACAGTATATGTAGAAATATGAATATAATTTTACAACCACTGTTTCCACATCAATTGGCAGACAGTCACTGGCAGACTGAACTGCATTATGTACAATATGTGCAAAACAACCAATCCCAGTTAGTTCTCTACCAATGTAGAGCAATGTTTCAGCATATGGTGCAAATACATTTGAAGCAATCGCTTCGCACTTTGTTCTGGCACATGAACATTTTGGTTCAAAGCATGTTTTCAAAATTTTTGTTGCACAGTCAGTAGATCTGAAGCTTTGATTTTCCCTGACTGTATTGTAAGCCCACAAACCCTCAGCAGCAGCTACTTCTAAATCCTTATTACTAGGCGTCACACTTTTAAAATAATCATTCACTCTCTTACTAGATGAAGCACCGATATCAACCGATTTGTGTCTTTTTGAGCCAAGATGCTTAGTAATATCATTAATCCTACCATGTCCAATGCTGAAGTCACTTCTACATTTCAACAGTATAGATGTAGAAATATGAATATACTGTATATTTACAACCACTGTTTCCACATCAATTGGCAGACAGTCACTGGCAGACTGAACAGCATTATGTACAATATGTGCAAAACAACCAATCCCAGTTAGTTCTCTACCAATGTAGAGCAATGTTTCAGCATATGGTGCAAATACATTTGAAGCAATCGCTTCGCACTTTGTTCTGGCACATGAACATTTTGGTTCAAAGCATGTTTTCAAAATTTTTGTTGCACAGTCAGTAGATCTGAAGCTTTGATTTTCCCTGACTGTATTGTAAGCCCACAAACCCTCAGCAGCAGCTACTTCTAAATCCTTATTACTAGGCGTCACACTTTTAAAATAATCATTCACTCTCTTACTAGATGAAGCACCGATATCAACCGATTTGTGTCTTTTTGAGCCAAGATGCTTAGTAATATCATTAATCCTACCATGTCCAATGCTGAAGTCACTTCTACATTTCTCACACCGTACATCACTTTCTGTTGTTGTTTTTGTAATAAATGGATATTTAGACTGCAGATGTGCATTAAATGTACACTTCCTTTTAGTTTTATACATTTTGTGTTGTCAAACTAGGCCTACGACCTTCCTGAAAATGTTATTCACTCCTTTTCTTACAGCACCACCAAAATTACAGTTAGTGTTATCACCACAGAAAGCAACTAATTTTCCCAGGTCATGCTCTTCAATAATATCAGTTAAATATTTCACCACAAATCTGAGGTTTCTCCAGGCTGAGATTTAAAGTCAATAAGTTCATTTGAGCACCTTCATATGCTGAAAGAAGCGAATTAAAACAGGAAACAGCTTGATGTTCCATGGTTTTGCTTGCATCAGTTAGCAATGTTATGGAATGAGAACACCCTTTAATTGTTTTTTTAATTCTGTTTCAGATATGGTGCAAAACATTTGAAGCAATCGCTTCGCACTTTGTTCTTGGCACATGACATTTTGGTTCAAAGCATGTTTTCAAAATTTTTGTTGCACAGTCAGTAGATCTGAAGCTTGATTTTCCCTGACTGTATTGTAAGCCCACAAACCCTCAGCAGCAGCTACTTCTAAATCCTTATTACTAGACGTCACACTTTAAAATAATCATTCACTATCTTACTAGATGAAGCACCGATATCAACCGATTTGTGTCTTTTCAGCCAAGATGCTCAGTAATATCATTAATCTACATGTCCAATGCGAAGTCACTTCTACTTTCTCACACCGTACATCAATTTCTGTTGTTGTTTTGTAATAAATGGATATTTAGACTGCAGATGTGCATTAAATGTACACTTCCTTTTAGTTAGACATTTTGTGTTGTGAAACTAGGCCTACGACCTTACGTACAATACAATTAATAACTTTCCTTCCTCCAAACGAAAAAGTTTAACCTAGCTGCAAAAAGAAAAAAGGATGCAGGGATTAAAAATTAATTAACGTTATTAATTAAGCAAAACATAAAAAACATAAAGCGTTACACTACAACACAACTTTACACAAAGGCGCTAATGAAACATTGAAACGCTAGTCGGGAATCACGGCACTGCCGCACGGCGACATGTATCGTACCAGTTCAGTTTGCAAGTTAGTATTTAGATTTGGAATTCGGAATGTGGCATAATTCTAGTAATTCATAAAGGACATCTAATATCTAATGTAACAGTAATTTTAATAAAGCGGGACATTTATGAAAATTTGCTCCAACTGCGGGACATTTTCGTGACATTTTGAAAAGAGGGACACATGTCATAAATTCGGGACTGTCCCGCCCAAAATCGGGACTCTGGTCACCTTACCCACGAGTGATAGGTGTTGCTACTTACTTAACCCCTAATTCTCTTCTCTTAACCCCCTACTCTTTCCTTTCTCTCGGGCTAACCTTAGAGTGGATCTTAGGGTCTTTGTTAGCCTTAGGTTCTGTAGATCTGTAGATAAAATACTTTTTCCACAGCTGAGGGAACAGTGAGGTATGGTGAAAAAAACGAATATCATAAATCCTAAATGTGTATAGCTGTACCTGGCAACTATTCTAAGACTTATAGTAGTTTCTTTAGCCTATGGATAATGTTAGTCTCTGAAAAACGTCAGATGATATAGGCTATGCCCATCTTATGGTATATACTGTTTTTTAAAATTACCCTTCAAATTATGGTTCTAACTAACGGTGAAAAAGCGGTGATTGAAAAGTGTTTCTTGGAAAAAAGATGGACTGGGGCAACAATTTTGAAGGAATTTCCAAGAATAACTTGTAATGTTATGTCTGTGAATAGAATAATTAAAAAACTTAGAGCAACCGGTTCGACGGCACGAAAGCGTGGAAGTGGTCAGCCTAAAACAGTTTACACTCAAGACAATATAGCAATGATCGATATAGCAAGGATCGACCTAGGTCACACTGCTCTCAGAGAAAAATTGCAAGAAATTTAGGTATCAGTTGAAGTTCTACACAAAGAATGCAGAGAACGGTAGGACTTAAAGCATTTAAAAGGATCCGTGTTTCAAGACGTGACAGCAAAGTAAGAGCTAAAAGAAAAATTCGTTGTAGAAAATTGCTTGATAGATTTTCGTCCAATGATGTTAAAAAAATAGTTTTTACAGATGAAAAAGATTTCACCATCGAGATTGCTCGAAACTCCCGGATCGATGTTGTTTATGGTCGGCGTAAGAAAGACATTCCCCCATCGATCCTTTACCACCAGAGAAGTCGGTTTTCCAAAAAAATCATGGTATTAGTAGGTGTATCGTGGAATGGAAAGACGAAAATTCATTTCATTTCAGAAAACAAAAAAATTAATTCAGAAACCTATGTAAATCTCTGAGAGGAGAATCTTTTGCCTGATTGTCAGCGTCTGTATTATGGAAACGATTTCATGCTGCAACAAGATGGTGCTACAGCTCATACTAGCAAGTTCGCACAGGATTATCTACAACGGAATGTAGTCAACTTCATTGGAAAAAACGACTGGCCCCCGCAATCAACTGATTGCAATCCCATGGATTATTGCATATGGAACACTTTAGCAGAGAAGATTTATGAAGGTCAAACAGAAAAGTTTACAGAAATGCAATTAAAGAAAAAAATACTCGAATGTTGGGGCAAAATAACATTAACAGAAATCAGAAAATGCATCATGTCGTGGAAGAAAAGGTTAAGATTAGTTTGTAAGCAGGACGGCGGACATATTGATCATATTTGTGGGTAAGATGTGAATAATAAAATTTTTTCAGTTTATGATATTCGTTTTTTTCACCATACCTCATTGTTCCCTCAGTTGTGGAAAAAGTATTTTATGTAGAGGTCTGAAATTTGATGATGACTTGTCAATAGATTGAGGTAAAAGTTTTGTAAATTTTGGAAGTGTGAACTGCATATTTTTGAAGTTATTAATGTTCAAATCTCAAGACGTTTTTTTGGGCCACCCGATATATAATGGCGCACATAAGTAAAATTGTTACAATATAAGTTTACATGTATTATATTGAAAAGATCTGGTAAAATAATAATAATAAGAAGTAATTTTTTAATATACCAGACTACACGAGCCACCAAATATATATAAATAATAACAGAGGCGGCGTAGTAATCAATTTTATAGACTCTCATCATAAAAGTAAAAGCTTTGAACAATTAACAGGCATAAACGATTATTCTGAAACTCTAACAGTTGAAGTGTATATAAATAACAATAAATAACATTTCCTAAGAAAATATTAGGCATCGACCGACCGCCAAATGGTAACTTCCCAACGTTTATTGCAAGCATCGATGCGAATTTGACTTCAAATCATATCAACGACAACTGCATCATCGCGGATAATTTAAATATCACCATCACCATCAGAATCGGAAGTATGCAGCTCAGTGTCACAAAGAACAGTATTGGCCCCACTCCTATTCATTATCACATTAAGAGACATAGACAATAAAGTAACCAACAACAGTATAGTCACATCCTTTGCTGACGATACAAAAATCAGTAATGCAGAAGAGGTGGAGGCCCTACAGATGGACACGAAAAGGATGTAGATACAAATAGTCAGAAGACAACATGAAATTTAACACCGAGAACTTTCACCTCTTGAACTATGGAAGAAGTGAGGAGCTAAAACAGAGCATATTTTGCCCAGGGAGGCAGGAAATTCAGAGAAACACGAAAGCGGTCGACTTAGGGGTAATAATGACCGACGATGAGAAATTTGAGATCAAAATCAGATAGCGATAAACAAAGCAAAACGTTCCGGGGGACAGATACTGAGAACCTTTAAAAGAAGGGACGAGAAGATAATGATTCCACTGCTGAAAACAGTGATCATATGAAAACTTGAATACTGCAACTATCGCTATTATAACGCTAATATAATACGCTATTATAATACTCTCGCTATTATAACGGGCACCTCTTCTGAACTCTCTAACTGCATGCCTCCTCCTCTAAGGAGAGCACGCAGCACCAGACTTTGGACACTTTCTCATTCTTTTCCTGTCCAACTCTCTAACGCAAGAGTTAATCGGTATTTTCAATCTGTCATCTACTCAACCGGTGAAGTCTGGAACAATCTTCCTCAATCCATCTTTCCCCCTGTCTTTGACCTCCAGTCATTCAAACGCAGAGTGTCGAGGCATCTCCAAAACCCCAGATCTTGATTTTGGCTCTCTTCTTCTATGTAGGGGGGGGGAGGCCGCTTTTGAAGGCATTCGCCCTTGGTTCATCCTTCCTGCATAGAAAAAAACCTTTTGCTTGAATGACTTCGATGATTCGTTTTAAATATTTTTCTACAAGGTTTCGACATCTCTCAGTAGAAATTTTAGCCGTTTCTTCCAAAGAAAATTGTTGCAATTAATTTCGTTTGGAAAAATTTAACAAATAAAAAATTAGTTTAACTACAACGTAAATGCAACATTTTCTTGAAAAAAACATCAAAGAATTTGAGGAAAATAAAAACAGTTAAAATGCCAAAGTTCTCGTGCATTTATTTACAAAATTTTTTAATACGCTATGTGTTTACCTAAAGCTTGAAGAATTTAAATATTTTTATTAGTAGTTGGCTGTTTATTTATTAATTCTGAATTCTAGAATTTTTTCTGTGAATCTTCATGGAAGACGGAAGACTGTGAAAGCCATTGGTAAGCAATGGGTCGTCGTGTTAAAGAGCTGTCTACAGATCTTAAGAGATGTTATTGCTGCGCACGAATCTGGAAAGTGTTGTAGGAAGATAGGAGAAAAACTTCAAATTCCATTTAAGACGGTTGCTGCAGTTACACATATGGAAGGGCTTTGGAACACTGAAAACTCTCTCAAGGTGTGGACGACCTTGCAAGATTTCAGAACGTATAGCGATACCGATTCAAAGAATGGTTGCTGCGAATCCACGAGTGACTGCAGGTGATATTTGCCAATCATTAAGACTATCTAAGATCGATGTCCATCCCCCTACGGTACGTCGTACATTGAGAAAAATGGTCTGCATGAAATAGTTGCACGAAGAATACCTCTGTTACGAAAAGCGCACAAAAGAAGCCCGTTTAAAGTACGCCAAGGATCATGAAAATGATGGATTTGCATTCTGGAAGAAAGTTCTCTGGACAGACGAGACCAAAATTAAATTATTCAGGGACAACGATCAACGGGATGTTTGGCGAAAATCAAATACTGCATTCGAGGGAAAGAAACATCCTTCCTACGGTTAAACATGGTGGTGGTAGTTTGCTTCTTTGGGATGCTTAGTGCTTCTGATCCAGGAAAGTTTGTTGACATGAATGGAATCTTGAATTCGAAGAAATATAAGGAAATTTTAGAAGAAAATGTATTGCGAATGGGTCGTAATTGGGTACTACAACAAGATAATGATCCAAAGCATAACGGTAACAGCACCATGAAATTGCTTGAGCAAAATAATTTCAAGCTTCTTGAGTGGCCCAGTTAAAGACCAGATCACACTTTATGGCTTCATTTGAAAAAAACTGTCCGCAAGAGAAACGCTTCGAATCTGAATTAATTGCAACAATTTTCTTGGGAAAATAGGGCTAAAATTTCTACTGAGAGATGTTGAAACTTTGTAAAAAAATATCCAAAACGAATCATCGAAGTCATTCAAGCAAAAGGTTTTTTCTATGCAGGAAACATGAACCAAGGGCGAATGCCCGCAAAAGCGGCCCCCACCCTGCCCCCATAGAAGAAGAGAGCCAAAATCAAGATCTGGGGTTTTGGAGATGCCTTGACACTCTGCGTTTGAATGAATGGAGGTCATAGACAGGGGGAAAGATGGATTGAGGAAGATTGTTCTAGAGTTCATCGGTTGAGTAGATGAAAGATTGAAAATACCGATTAACTCTTGCGTTAGAGAGTTGGACAGAAAAAGAATGAGATAGTGTCGAAAGTCTGCTGCGTGCTCTCCTTAGAGGAGGAGGCATGCAGTTAGAGAGTTCAGAAGAGGTGCCCGTTATAATAGCGAGAGTATTATAATAGCGTATTATATTAGCGTTATAATAGCGATAGTTGCAGTATTCAAGTTTTCATATGATCACTGTTTTCAGCAGTGGAATCATTACCTTCTCGTCCTTTCTTTTAAAGGTTCTCAGTATCTGTCCCCCGTAACTTTTTGCTTTGTTTATCGCTATCTGATTTTGATCTCAAATTTCTCATCGTCGGTCATTATTACCCCTAAGTCGACCACTTTCGTGCTTCTCTGAATTTCCTGTATCCCTGGGCAAAATATGTTCTGTTTTGGCTCCTCACTTCTTCCATAGTTCAAGAGGTGAAAGTTCTCGGTGTTATATTTCATGTTGTTGTCTTCTCACTACTTGTATCTACATCCTTTTCGTGTCCATCTGTAGGGCCTTCACCTCTTCTGCATTACTGATTTTTGTATCGTCAGCAAAGGATGTGACTATACTGTTGTTGGTTACTTTAGTGTCGATGTCTCTTAACATGATAATGAATAGGAGTGGGGCCAATACTGTTCTTTGTGACGCTGAGCAGCATACTTCCGATTCTGAAGGTATACCTTTGATTTTTACGGCTTACTGCCGTTCCGTGAGGTAATGTAAATCCATTTTCCTACTTTGTCTGTTATTTCCATATGTTTTATTTTATGTGTTATTATATTACAATCGCATTTGTCGAACGGTTTAGCAAATTCCGTGTATATGACATCGTAGTTTTCATTACTTTCAGGTGCGTCTATGATATTGCTATTGTGCTCTATTAGTTGTAAAGGCATGATCTTCCTGATTGGAATCGGTTCTGGTTCTCACTGAATCTTTCTAGTGTCTCCAAGAAGTCATAGATTTTCTCTCTAACTATTCTTTCAAATATTTTGGTGAGATAGGACGTCAGTGATACTGGTCTATAGTTCTTTGCTTGAGATCTATCCCCGCCTTTATATATATAGGGGCAATGTTCCCTCTTTTCAGGATGATCACTATTTCACCCGTGTCCAGGGATCTTCTTCATATCCAGTATAGGGGTGTAGATATTTCACTTTTATAGTTTTTAATGAATAAGACGTTCCATTTTTCCGGGCCTGCAGCTGAATGTGATTTCATTTGTTCTATTTTTCGCGTAACATCTTCTGTGGTAAAATCTAAATTTGCTATACACTCTCCTTGTAACTTCTTCTCAAAGAATGCATCTCTGTCAGGTAGCACTTTGTCACTTTTTCAAGTATTGAAAACTGATTCGTACTGGCTCTCAAAGTTTCAGTTATTTCTTTTAAATCGTCGATTAGTTCATTACTTCCTTTCCTTGAGTGCTGATAGTGGCGCCCGTTCTTGTTTTCCTTTTCGCGTAGCTATGGAAGTATTTTGTGTTTCTCTTTATTACTTCTACCACATTTTCCTCTTCCCTCTCTCTATGGCCCTTGATTAGAGTTTGTATTTCCCTTTCGATACTCTCCAGTTTTTCTTGTATTACTTTCCTGGTATTGTTTTCTGTGCAATTAATTAACTTCGCAGCTACTCTCATTTGCGGAATATTGTTCGCTTTTGCCTCTCAAAAAAATTCCTCTTTCCTTTTGACTGTGCATTCGGAGCATATTTTTAAAAAATTTCTAGCGTCATTTCTTCTAAGGCCATATAAAATAAATTCGAAATCTGTAAAATGAACTCCTTTTTGGAAACTTTAATTTCTGTAAATTATACCTAAGACCTGATCTTTAGCATTATATATATATATATATATATATATAATTTCAACGTACGAAGGTACAGTTCCTCGCATATGTAATGTTCCTCTCCTCACAGGCGACTCGTACATGTGGCAACTGGGGGAAGATGGGATGGATGGGGGACAACCGAGTCCAACATATAACACAGACAATTGAATGTGTAGTCATTGACATACAGGTAATTATAATGTAATGTCTGTGTTCATAAAGATAAACAATTAATATGATCGGGAACAGCGTTCAACTCCATGTAGTTTACTAGTCTCATACAGTAATAAGATTCCATTATGATTACTGCTAATCTATATGAACAGCTACTACAATTGAACTTTTTATATACTAGTGAATGCGAAATGTTTGCCTGCAGGAAATTTCCGCGTTTTTCGTGTAGGCTATAGTTTCCGCGAAAACATCCAGCAGGCGAAAATTTGACAATTTAAACTAATCTTTGGAAGATAGTAAGAAAATAAAATTTAGATCATTAAAATACTTTATTTGAAAAATAAATTCAGTATATTAGGTGCTCTTCCAATATGTGCTCTACCTTAAAATTTACATTCCAATACGTGATCTACCTTAGATTATTCGGATTAGCAGCAGGTACGTTAGTTAGCCTTATAAGGCTAACTAACGAAAATATCACGACTTAACCTAACCAATCGTCAAGGGCGTATAGTTGACCTAACGATTGGTTAGGTTAAGTCATGATATTTTCGTTAGTTAGCCTTACAAGGCTAGTTTCACGGTAGAGCACGTATTGGAATATGGTAGATCACAGTTTCGCGGTAGAGCACATATTGGAAGAGCACCGAAGAATGTCATGAATTCCGCTAATTTCCCAACCCTTCTGAATGGTTTCCCTCATTTTGTGTTGTTTATCCTATACAGAGACAATCCATTTAGCATGAATAGGTTTCAGTGTGGAGTGCTTCAAATCTATCTTACTGAGAGATTCATTTACGTTGAGTGCTGCTGAAACTTTATCCGCATACCAAGAGGTAAAACTTGCCTTGATATACGACCTCAACCTTGACCAATCACAGTCCAGCATAAATGTCGTCATTCATGACGTCATTTTAATCTGTAACTTTATAACTAGCACTAGCATCCTTTATTATATTACCTTATACATTATACCATTTCATTTAATTGTCTTGTATTGATTTTGAACCTCAGAATTCTTAAGACAAAGGTCAGTTCTCTCAGATATCTTTCTTTAAAGGAAGTAATTGATGTCAAAGTTCATATAATTGAAATGGTCAAATAACCAGATAGGATTCAAATAATTCTATGACATTGTATTATGTACAAAATACGGTCAAAAGGCCAGATAGAGAACCAACTGTGATTCTGAAGATAATTCAATTGAAATTGTAGTGTGAATGCGTTTATTCATTTTAATGATCTGGCATATTAGAATACGGCTGTTTTCAGTTAAATAACTAAAAATTGTAGATTAAAATTGTTTAACAGTCAAATTTAAAGTGTTTGTGCATTTTACTTAATTGTCTTTTTGTCAAGTGTCTTTCTTTTTCATTGTAATTGATTCCATGCTAAAATTGGCTAACATTCATATTTAAATTGCTTGTGCATTTTATTTAATTGTCTTAATACCAAATCTTTATTCTTCGACAAGTTTTCTTTACTGTCAAAAGTTTCATTTGCATTGTAATTGGTTTAGAAGTTTTGTGATGAATATATTATTTTTGTAAAAGGTTTTATAATTATCCCCCTAGAAGGATTGACAGAGAAATAAGACTATATAACAAGTTATATATATAACCTTGGATTAAATCTATATGATGTGGTTTAAAGGAAAACAGGCTAAAATAAAGGTATAATTCATACCATAAAAATAAAGTATAAAAGCACGTCATATTGCAATATATATATATTCCTAAATCCTGAAGTAGCACTAATAGTAAGCCACGGATTTTTCAAATTAGGTTGAACTGTAAATAAGTCGGCTTTTCATGTATGACGTAATTTTTAGAGTTTAGGTTACGCTAGGTTAGGTTAGGTTAACCTTCGTTAACCTAACCTAACCGAACCTAAAACAAATCAGAGGGTGTGTAAAGTTTGAGGAAGCATAAGGGAACACAAATTTTCGACCAACTTGGGCATTTATGCCTATATATATATATATATATATATATATATATGTGTGTGTGTGTGTGTGTGTGTGTGTGTGTGTGTGTGTACATAGGGCATATATATATATATATGTAAAAATGAACAATGAATAACACCAGTACACATTTGAAAACTTGTCGATCGATTTTTACAAACTAGTTGGTGATTCTATATAATTTGAGTGCGCTGATCTCAAAAATATAGTTAGTTTTCCCTATCACGTATGGTTTTCGTACTACAGGTTGTGTCATAAATCCCCCATTTATCCCCAAATGTGAACCATCTTATCGAGACCAACATTGGATTGCACATGCTAAACTATAAATTTTGTTGTTATAGACTACAGTAACGCTTACATAATAATGTAGAGTAAATATATATAACAACCAGTCCCGTTCCCAGCAAAATACTCTCTCCCCTCCCATCAATGGGTGGTTAACATTTGGGGACAGATGAGGTATTACAACACCCCTTGTAGCACGAAATCTTTAGGTGATAGAGTAAAACCTAATTAAAGCAGAATTAAATAGCTCCAAGCTCTTGGACAAGCATATTGCTTGTTTATGAAAGAATAAAAAAATAACTGAAAGAAACAAAATATATTTACCTTCTTTACTTGCAAACATTTCAGGACTTATTCCAAAGACTTAAGACTACAAAGGTAGATCTGACTAATGACGACTAAACCGGTGCTTCTTTGATGTTTTCTTATGCTGTGCGTTAGGCTGATCTCGTTGCAGACACCAGCAGTAATCCGCCATCATATTTGTATGCCATCTTCCTTGATATCTTCTTTCATGGTTTTGATGTCCTGGTGAAATCGTTCCCCTTGCTCCTCACTGACATCTCCGAGATTTTCGGGAAAACGGTCAAGATGCGAAAATAAGAAGTGAACTTTCAGGCTCATGTTGCAGCCTAAGGCGCAAAACTTTTTAAGCATATTTTCCACCAGTCTTTCATAATTTTGGCTTTTGTAGTTTCCCAAGAAGTTTTCAACATCTTTGAAACCAAGCCATGCTTCTTTTTCTTTATTGGTCATTGTGTTCAGGAAATGATCGTCTGTCAATAACTTCCTAATCTGAGGACGTATAAAAACACCTTCCTTTATTTTCTCGTAGCTAATCTTTGGATATTTTGAACAAATGTACTTGAAACACTCACCTTCTCTATTCAATGCTTTGACATACTGCTTCATCAAGCCTAACTTAATGTGCAAGGGTGGTAGGAGGATTTTATTTGGTTCAACTAGATGTTCATGTAAAATGTTCTTTGATCCTGGGGTAAGATTCTCTCTAGGAGGCCAAGTTTTCCTCTTCCAGTGCTGGTCACGTGCTCGACTATCCCATTCGCAGATGAAACATGGCATCTTAGTGTATCCTGATTGCTGCCCAAGTAACATGCAAAGGACTTTGAGATCCCCACACAATATCCATCTGTGATTTTGATACTGAATTTTTTCCAGAAGCAGTTTCATGTTATCATAGGTCTCTTTTAAATGAGTAGAATGGGCCACTGGGATTGATGCATATTTGTTACCGTTATGCAGTAACACTCCTTTTAGACTGGTTTTAGAGGAATCTATAAACAACCTCCAGTCACTGGTTTGGTATTCGATGCCTAGCTTGCACACTAATCCTGTGATGTCCTTGCAAAATACCAAGGGACCATCTTCTTCGAAAAAAGGCACGAAGTCTTTCTCACGATTTCTGTACCAAGCGAAGTATGTGTCGGATGCCAATAAATTGTTCTCCTGCAATCTAGACCCCAAAAGTTCTGCAGAGTCCTTAGGCAGATTCAAATCCCTGACTAAGTCATTTAGTTCGGCTTGGGTTAATGGTTTAGGAGGATCTCGGTCAGCTGTTGGCTGTTCATAAACATCATCATTGTCTGGATTTGGAGCTGAATCAGAATCTGAATTGTATTGATCCAGACTCTCGGGTCGGCGGGGAATAGGAACTTCTGGACCATGGGGTACCGGCCTTATTGCAGATGGAAGACTTGGGTATTGAAGGCTCTCTTTATTCTTTGCATTATAACCTTTAACATTGCAAGAACAGAAGTAGCAGTCGTCGGTATGGTTTCTAGGCTCGCGCCATACCATAGGGATCCCAAATGGCAAACTTTTCTTTTTACCTTTGCTCCAATTCCTTTGTGCCGCAACACACGTAAGACAAATCTTGTGTGGAGCCCAACTTTATTCTTGATCTCCTAATTTAATTCCAAAATAAGCATGATAAGCTCTCTTAATGAAGGTCGTTACATTTGTCCTTTGTTTTACAACAACATACCGACCACAAATATAACAAAATACGTCTGGACTATGGGTACACCCTCTAGAAGCCATTATTAAAATTTTAAGGACGTAATGTTAGAATTATCTATCTGAAAAATATGAAAAAACGAAATTAATTAAAGATAAAAAAGTTAAAAAATTACAAAACGCCCCAAAATTGTTTTGCTAATAACTTTAAAACTGTGGGTGATAGAAAAAAAACTGGTAGCATTTTTTAATTCAACGCAGCGAACTGCTTCAGAATCACAACTCAAAATAAAGATATCGATTTTCATGCAGACCGGTGTAATTAATATTCATTTTTACATGAGAAACCAAAATCGCCTGAACGAGTTTGGATAGAATTTCGATTTTTGCTTTCTATTTTTTTTTCAGTGTCACAACCATGCGACCTACTATTTCTATGGTTTAGTCATATCCATATTTCCATTTTTCATTTGTTAGAGAATTTATTATAATTAATTATGGTTGTCTTGCATCTAACCCTCACCCCTAAATTTTATTAGATTATGCATACACACTGCATATGGCATGATTGGAACCCTTGTTTGTACTTCTTTATTCATTACTGTATTCCTCTAATTCATCTTTTTCTAAATTCTCCCGATAATGACTTGTACTGTATGTACAAATTAAATAACTATGACGTCCTAAAGTAGCTTAATTCCCTTCACATTTTACCGTCATTAATTTCCCTTCATCATATCTCTAGTATACAATGTATGGAAATTCTTTAACATAATAATAAAAACTGTACACTCTATACGTCATATCTTATCTTGACCATTATCCTCTATCAATTTTATTAAATATTCATTTTACTCGTGTCAGTCTATGAAATGTGTACAAAACTTTATGCATCCGTACGGTACGGATCGTACCTGTTCGTTGAAAGTCGTGCAAATACGGATCGTACCTGTTCGTTGAAAGTCGTGCAAATACGTTCGCATGTATTATTTTTTTTAATTTTTTTTTTTTAATTATTTCGCCTCGTGCAATGAACTCGAAAATGCTTATGCAAGTGTACGCAATTCGAGGATCATAGCAGCATAAATTAACATCTGAAGACGTAAAATCTCCTCTCGCTCTAATTCCAATTTATAACACTTTATCATGCGTTATGTTATATCGTGTGCGTCATGTTGTATATAAATATATACCGTATGTGCCCATGTACTTTGTGTTGTACTAATAACCATATATAAATATAAAAACACTGTAAGAATTGTAAGTGACTAATGTACTTAATAATGTGATTGATGTACCGTATTTTAATGAAACTGTAATTAATGATAATAATTTATAATGTAATTAATGTACTTTAAATAACGATAATAATTTAATAGAAAGTAATTAATGTATTTTAATAACGATAATTAACGATAATAAGCGAATGTGAATTGGGAATTATAATCATAATTGTAATAAACCAAAATTACAACGTACTCAGTGATGTACTTAAATTGTACTCATGTACTACTCCGAAATTATGTCGCCCTTTAGAAATGTATACTCGGCGAAAATACGATTATTTTTTATTTATTTTTTTAACATTTTTATTTGGAATCTTTTAAAAATCTGATCATGTGTTTAAAGGGGGGAACTTAACCTTCAACTGCACTCCCCCAACATTTAGACTTATATGACACTTGTATCTGTAAATTAAGAGACACTCCCTTGTTAGCAGCCTCTCAGCGAGGAGGAGGCAGAGGCCCCTTGCCTCCTTAATTTTTTTAGATTCCGGCCCGAGCCATGGTCGAAAGAGGTCGAACCTCTACCCCTGTAAATTCAGAGCACTACTTGTACATTTTTATAAGTAAATTACAGCGAGAGAAACTTTTTATTTTTCCCCGTCGACTTCGAGACAACCCAAGACTATAGAAAGAGAAGAATTAACAAGTTGCGACCCTGGCAGGGTGAGAGAAAAATTAGAATATTATAGAAGGAAACTATTGCGAGAAATATCTGTTGCTGCTTCCCAACCAGAACCCACGTCGATTCGAACCACCCAAGGCCATAGACGGAGGGGTTAACATATATATATATATATGGGAATGAACTCAGAATGGTTCCCTGAGGTTTTTTATGATACACACAGACCGTGCATGGAAAAAGGAACTCTTCTGGGATAATTAAATCCACTATAGTCCGAATAAGTAATGGTAAATGACAAATACCATAGTTTTTCTTTTTCATGATGCTAGCCCGACGTGGGCAACGGGTCACTCGCAAAGAGGTCCCATAAATATAGCTCCCCTCACCAGCTATCTGCAAAGCAGACAGGATCCAGCTTTGGGACATGGATCTAGGGTTTAAAGCAGCCTAGCCCTGCTACATTTAGAACCTCAATATAAGCAAAAGACTCGCTGCCTTCACGTCAGATTGAATACATCAAAGAAAAAGAGGTAACTATTATATTTTTAGCCAAAAAACAAAACTTAAACCTCAACTGGCAGAATTGAGCGTCAACTTTTCAAAGCACATAACATGTCCGTTTGAAGATGGACTATAGTGGATTTAATTATCCCAGAAGAGTTCCTTGTTCCATGCACGGTCTGTGTGTATCATATATATATATATGTGTGTGTGTGTGTGTGTGTGTGTGTGTGTGTGTGTGCACAGCTACAATGGCATTTTCAGGCATTCGTCAGTTGTTTTTCCCAAGAATTCCTGTTTTCCTTCGATTGCCTTTCTCCCTTCTCAACCGAGGCGGTTATTGTTCTTGATCAGAAACAGCGGCTTCCAGTCATCGTATCGTATTCGATGTGCAAACTCCCTCCAATCCTCAGTCACCAAGCCTGCGCTTTCGGTATACTTTCGCCGTGATTAATAGGCTTTGTCGCTGCCACCTATGTGTTATTCATTTGCTTGCAATCATAACTCAATCAATAGGCTAATGTAATTTTCCTTTATATATTGTGCATATGTTATTCTCTGTGTTCACTGCCCATTCAGTTTAAGCCATTCAATCGTAACGTTTATTACTGGCTGTAAATATTTATCATTTAGTTGGCTTCTCTCATTAAAGGAAAATCCAACGAACCTTATTTATTACCTTTCTGTAATGACATTTATTTAATTGGTGGCTCCTTAGTCAAAGCAACTTAATTACTTAAATATATATACAGGTATATAGTGACGGTCATAAATATTCGTACAGACAAATATTTCAGTTATATTCGTCTTTATCACTTGTACCATGTATAGGATAATTATGAAAAGTTTACCGTTCGTTTGGAAAAATTTAACAAGCAAAACAAATAATTTAACTCCAGCATATAATGAGAAACATCAAAGAATTTGAGAAAAAATAAAAAGTTCAAATGCAAAAGTTTTCGTACATTTACTTACAGAATTATTTAATACTTTTTGTGTTCACTTTAGTCTTGAAGAATTTAAAATTTTTAACAGTAGTTAGCTATTTATTGATTAGAGACTGTTGGCAATTTTGAATTCTAGAATTTTCGCTTTGAATCTTCAAGCCATTAGTAAGCAATGGGTTGTTATGTTAAAGAGTTGTCTACAGATCTTAAGAGATCTGTTATTGCTGCATACAAGTCTGGAAAACTTTTCATAACTATCCTATGCATATTACAAAAGTTAAGGACGAACATAACTTAAATATTTCTTTGTACAAATATTTATGAGCGCCACTGCAAATATATTTTCTCCCCGAAAATGCCTATAGCCATCCCTCGATATCCCCCGCAGCAGCTCTCATGAGCACCAATCAGATGACATAGAGAAAGCGTGACGTTCCCTCATCTCCGGAGAAATGGAGACCACTATCCCTCACCCTTAACCTTATAGTCAAAACCAGCACCTCACCCTCTCCTCACCCTCCTTTTGTTTCCTGTCCTATCACTCCAATTCGACCTTTGGATCCTCCCAAGAGGAGAAACCTCTGACGCTTCGGCGCCCCTGATTGTGAGGCCCTTATGCAGTACGTCTGTGATTTCCCATTGAATGATTACTGCTTCCGTGTCCGGGACCCTTCTAAGTGTGCAGAGCGCATCACACAGGTGATTCTCTCGGGCATGAAGGCGTACATTCTATATTGTATTGCTACTAATAATACAAAAAAACCTTCGTTTAACTTTACTTGTTATCCGCAACAGAGAGGAGGTTTTCAAAAGGTACTGTTGCCACCCAACTCCTGACTCTCACTCAGCTTATATTTCTGCCCGGAATCGTGCAAAATCTGTTCTTCGAATCGCCAAAAATTTATAGATCCGACAAAAATGTGAAAATCTATCCAATTCTAATTCTTCTCCTCTTTCTGGCATCTAGCTAAGAACCTCTTCAACAACTTTACTTGCTCTTCTTTTCCTCCTCTTTTCCATTCCGACGGCACAGTTGCCGTCTCTTCTCATGACAAAGCTGAACTCTTCGCTCAATCGATTACAATTCAACCCTGCACGATTCCGGTGCTGTTCCTCCATCTATTCACCCCTCTGACTTTTCTATGTCTGAAATTAGAATCTCTTCTAAAGATGTTTTTTCTGCACTATCTCGGCTCAACCCTGGGAAGGCGTATAGTCCTGATGATGTTCCTCCTGTTGTTCTTGAGAACTGGGCATCTGTGCTGACACCCTGCCTGGGCAAACGCTCGTCTTTGTCTCTCATCTGGTACTTTTCCTTCCTGCTGGAAGTTCGCTTTCATTCAGCCTGTCACAAAGAAGCGTGACCGCTCTCAACCATCCAACTATCGTCCAATTGCTTTCATTTCTTGCCTTTCCAAAGTTTTTGAATCTATCCTTAATAAGAAGATTCTTAAACACCTTTCTAATAACATTATTCTTTCAGATCGTCAGTATAGATTCCGCAAGGGACACTCTACTGGCGATCTTCCTGCATATCTCCCTGACTCTTGGTCATTCTCCTTTCGGGATTTCGGTGAAACTTTTGCTATTGCGTTTGACATATCAAAAGCTTTTGATAGAGTCTTGAACAAATCTTTAATCTCCAAACTGCCCTCCTTCGGTTTCTATCCTTCTATCTCTGCCTTCATCTCTAATTTCTTTCTGGCCGATCTATAGCTGCAGTTTAGATGGCCACTGTTCTTCTCCTAAAGCTATTAACAGTGGTGTTCCTCAGAGTTCTGTCCTGTCACCCACTCTTTTCCGTTTATTTATTATTGATCTTTTAATTCGCAATTCCTGTCTTATTCACTCAGTATTTTCAGTCTTTCATCTACTCAACCGATCAACTCTGAAACAATCTTCTTCACTCCATCTTTCCTCCTGTCTATGACCTCCCATCTTTCAAACGCAGAGTGTCGGGCATCTTAAAAACCCCGGACCTGGATTTTGATCGAGAGCAGTTAGATATGATCTTTGTCAATTTCTTTTTGATTACACCCTATCCCCAAATATATTACTTTGTGGTGATTTTAATTTCTCATTCATAAAATACAAAAAATAGGAAGAAATATATATATATATATATATATATATATATATATATATATATGGAATGAATTTCACAATTAAACACGTGAAATTAATGAATGATATAAGCCCACAAGGAAAAAGAAAAATGATTCCAAGACGTTTCATGTATTCAGGAGTACACTTCCTCAGGGAATGAAGGGAGAAGGCAAGATGACAAAAATGTATACCTATGTACAGCGGGACAGAAAAATAAAAAAAGATTAGCACATGATTAACTAGAGTTAATTAGAGGCAAAATGTATTTTAACGCCTAATAAAGATTAGCCAGGATAATGCGGTTGGTTGTGTGTATTCGATCGGATGTACACAATGTAATTCAGAAGAAAAGGCCAAACGGCTAAAACGTTAGATATTAGGGTAAAACAGCATAAATATGCGTGTACAACAGCAAATAATACTAATGCATTGTTTAACCATCTGTATAGATGTGATCATAGTATCAAGTGGGATAGTTCTGAAGCGCTCGTTAAAAACACAGATATAATTGAAACGAATATTCTAGAATGTGCATTTATCCATTTTAAAAATAATTTCAATAACAATGCGGGAATGTATAAAATTGACAATATCCTGTTAAAATACCTTTTGCCTCTAATTAACTCTTCTTAATCACGTGCTAATCTTTTTATTTTTCTGTCCCGCTGTACATAGGTATATATTTTTGCCACCTCCCATTCTTTCTTCATTCCCTGACGAAGTGTAATTCTGAATACACGAGAGGCCTTGGAATAATTTTTTTTCCTTGTGGATTTGCATCACACACACACCACACACATATATATATATATATATCAGTGGCGGCTCGTGGTAATTTTACTTATGCATGCAGTCACATGCATTACAGTGTAGTACATATTAGATAAGCTGTATTTTGTCTTTTATGGTATTCTTATGAGTTATGTAGTAACCGAGGATAGAACCAATATTATATTAATGCTATGACTTCAGTACAAAGCATAGGAATAATTATTATGAACAAATAATGTTTGAGAAATTTATGCCCATATCCCAACCATAAAACATTGACAATTATGACTTACAAGATACCACCAGTTTATTAAAAACATGAAGCACTGGAATATACAGTATTAAATTGTATATTATTGGTTTAAAGCATTTATTTATTACTTACCTTGTTCAATTCCTAAAATTATTTAAACTGAAATTCGGCTCTTCTTGTTTTTCTGCAAAATTGTTCAATGACTTTGTTATAAAAGTCTTCTCTTTTTTCCATTTGTTTTTTGAGGAAAGACTTTTCAATTGAAATTAAGGCTAAATAAGACAGTTAATTCTGATTTCAGGAGAACAAAATCGAAAAAGGAACTGTAGTTACTTTTCAAAGATTGATAAGCCTTTTCCGGAAAATATAGTTCATAGGGCTTTACTTTATTGGGAGCCAAAAGCTCTAAGAATTCCATATTTTTAAGGGACTTAAATCGCTCTTTCATTTGCTCAATGATATTATCACAAAGTTCAAAGTAGACTTGTCGGTAGCTCGTCTCTATTGGGGTGCTACTTTTTTTTCTTGAGGAAGGAAAACCAAAATCTTCAACAACGGTTTTCCATATTTCATCGAACATCGAATCTCTAATTTCTTGAATTTTGGATATTGTGATTTCAACCGTATTCGAGCCAAAAATGATGTTCATAGATTTGTTTTGCAAAATTTTAAACAAATACTCAGTTAATGGAAAAATTTTAGAAAACACTTTCAATAAAAAATTGAAATCAAAGAGTCCAACGCTACAGATAAACCTCTTGCTTCATTCTTTGTTTTATCATCAAACATCTTTGGATTTTCTTGAATATAATCGAAAAGACTCTTTAAACTTTGTCTATTCTCTTTGACAGTTTCAACTAATCTAGAAGAGTAATTCCACCTTGTCGGAGCAAGCTTAGGAAAGCGTTTGCCAACTATACTATCAAGCAAGTTTGTTCGCTTTGTAGAGCTGCTAAAAATGATGATAAACTGGCTAACATTGAAAAATGAGTTACATTTAGAAATGTGTGAAACTGCTTGGCTTAATACAAGGTTAAGCTTATGAGCGTAACAATGTATGAAAAGAGCTTCTGGGGCAGAATCCTTTACCTTTTTTTGAACACCATTAAGTTCGCTTGCCATAACTGCAGCACCATCGTATGATTGCGCGACTAACTTTTTTAAACAACCCAACTCATTTAATTCCTTCAACACCAACGCGGATATATCGTTAGCACTTCTACCTTCACTTACATTAGTAAATCCTAAGAATCGTTCACAAATGTTTCCATTCGCATTGACGTAACGCACAACGGTAGAAAGTTGTGAACAACAACTAACATCGGAAGTTTCATCCAAAAGAACTGCAACATGCTTGCATTTTGCAAGCTCATTTTTTATTTCATGTAAAAGTACAGAACTTACTGAGTCTATTATATCATTTTGTATTGTTTTAGATAGTCCTTTAAAAACTGTAGCACCCTTTAAATGCGTTTCCAGTTTTTCATCATACTCAGCTAAACAATGGGCAAACTCGATGAAGTTTCCTCTATTTTCAGATAACTCACTTTCATCATGACCACGAAATGCAAGTTCTTGTGTTCCTAATAAACACGTTATTCTGATTAGTCTCTTTAAAATTTCTCTATTTTTCAATACCTCTTCATTGTGTTTACTAATAGCAACTTCCTTTTGTTTGTCAAGTGCCAAGTCAATTCGACTTATTCCAAATTGTTTCAAATCAAAATGTGCTTGAATATGACTTACTGCTTTTTCGTGACGTGAAATTGCCGTATGTATGTTATTTAAATCTTCGTAGCCTCTATTCACTTCGCTCCACACAGAATTTTCTCTTGAAAATAATATACATGGCCAACAGTAGAGTTTGTTTGTTATATTACTACCACACAACCAACGGACACTATCATAAAGTTGGTAGTTAAATTTTCTTATAAATCCTTTGTTCACTTTGGTCAAATTTATTTTTGGGGTAGGCTTTCCATTACGTATTAGAAGCTTTTTTTCATCAAAAGTGAGCGTTTGAAATGGTTTCGTTTTCAATTCATGAATTATATCAAAATCTGGATCGTCAGCCATTGCTAAAGGGGTAATTTATCATCTAAATAAATAATTTATACAATTAGTCACTTACACAAATATTTGCATCACTGTACGTAAAAGATAAAAAGTTAATACGCTATCAACAAAGATTAATCACAAATTCACAACTTATCATTAAGTCTGAAGTAAAACTAAGTTGGAAAATTAAACAAATGCGCTAATTGGTAACTCTACAATCGAAAATGATGCCACTTTTTGCAGATTTGATTTTCAAACTACAGTCACCATGCAATTATAGTTTTATAAATAAAAGCATAAGATTCTTTTTCCATTGTTTTATTATTCGTGAAATCACTACTCAGATTGATTACGCCGTCAGAATGTGATATCATTAAAACATGTTAATTTATTCATTTTCATGTAGAATATTACTAATATTAATGCACTTTTACATTCATAAATACAATTTTAATAAATGCATTCCAAAAAATGTGAAAAATAACGGAGAAAGTAATTGTTATTTCAACTACTTGTACATAAAGGTCAATATTGCTCGTCCTTTGGCTCGGGTTACGCCTTTGTTTTCTATTTCGAATCGGTGATTTTTACTCCTGTGGAAAATAAATACTGTATTCAGTTTAGATTTTCAGTAAATAAATTCATAAAAAAATCTTTAAGCTATTTTTAATGAAAACCTAAAACTGAATATTTATAAAAAAATCGACTAGAACACATTTAAATGATGAACTTAAATAATAATTGCCATCAAGAGATTAAATAATAAATAATAATTTTAACTTTATTTTTTTAACTTAAATAATAATTTTAAATTCATTGAGTATTTTATTTACGCATGCATTGCATGCATTGCATTCATTAAGAAGCCGCCCCTGATATATATATATATATATATATATATATATGCACACACACCTTTGGTTAACCTTTCGTTTGCTTCCGCCCGAATTGTTCATTCTGACGTAGATCAAGCTTTTCACTCCACCTTAGACCTACATTTTAACGTGGAATCCGAACCACGTCCCACCAGCAGCCCAGCGTCTTAATGACTAAGCTACCCAAGGTACGCATTAATCTATCAACAACTTTCTTTATTGTGTTGAAGGATGAACAGGTGGGTTTTTGCTGCGCGTCGCCTGCCGTCACCAGGTCTCGAACCCGGGGCCGATGGATTCGTAGTCAACGACGCTAACTACTACACCACCGAGGCGCATATATACGAGGTGTGTTAAAAAAGTTCCCAAACTGGTTATTCTGTGGGCGCGTCATGTGATGCATATTGTAGTGTGACTCAGGCTGTGTCCAAAGATGGTTACCACTTGTTGATATCCTATTTTGTTCTCTCGATATTTACTGTTTTGTGACGTCATTTTGTGTGTTTTGTCGCATTTTGTGCATTTGAATAATGGCTGCTGTTGAAGAACAACGTGTGTGCATAAAATTTTGCGTTAAGCTGGGCAACACTGCTTCTGAAACCGATGCTATGCTGAACACAGCATTTGGCAATTACGCCTTAATTCGAACAACCACTTTTGAGTCGCACAAGCGCTTTAAGGAAGACCGAACGTCGACAGAGCGACAGAGGATGATGCAAAGATGGGACGACCTTCCACTTCAAGAACTGATGACACTGTTACTTGTGTTCGTGAAGTGATTCGAGGGAACTGTAGACTGACAGTCAGGGAAGTCGCAGACGAAATGAACATTTCGATAGGATCATGCCACACGATACTCAGAGAGAATTTGGGGATGCGTCGTGTGTCAGCCAAATTTGCCACGACTCTTGACTGCCGAGCAGAAAGAGCAACGTGTTGTTGTGTCTCAAGACCTCGTTGAACGTGCTAATCTTGATGAAAATTTTCTCAGGAACATTGTTACGGGTGACAAGACGTGGGTGTATGGGTATGACGTTAAAACAAAACAGCAGTCATCGCAATGTAAGTGCGCGACAGTAGCTATTACTCAAATGCAAAAAATGCGAAAAAACACAAAAATGACTTCACAAAACAGTAAATATCGAAAGAACAAAATAGGATATAAGCAAGCGATAACCTTCTTTGGACACAGACTGAGTCACACTACAACATACATCACATGACGCGCATGCGCGCGCAGCATAACCAGTTCGGGAATTTTTTAACATAACTCTTATATATATATATATATATATATATATATAATATATATATATATATATATATAATATAGTGGCATGCATTCTGCATTCAGGGTGAGCAAGGTAAGCTTTAATATCTTATTAAAGATATTAAAGACAGTACCGTATTTTTCAGAATAGTCTACAGTACATACCCAGTAGCCAATTATGAAGTTTATCATTAGCTATTATAATTATATACTATGTACAAATTGTACATATAGTGCGTGTGCTCGCACGCAATACCGCTTACCCTGTAGACGTACCCACTGCACTCTACTGATAATATATATGGTATGTATATATATATATATATATATATATATATATATATATATATATATATATACAGGGTGTCCCATAAGTCCGGCATCATAGGAGAAATTCATATTTTTCTATTTCTACAAACCATAATTCATATTTTTCTCTTTCTACAGGCCATAATATCTGTGAGCAAGGAAGAACGAATCCAGAAAATTCTACTCATAGGAAATCGGAGTCAAAGAGAGGCCGCTGCTGAATTTAACAAACTGCATCCAGACCGCGAGCCAATAACAGAGTTGTGTTAGCAGACTTGTTGCAAATTTTAAGGAAACAGGATCCACGCAGTGGACCTACAAGGAGGTCCACTGACGATGATACAGCGACTGCTATCCTGGCTCATTTTAAAAGAAGTCCCAATACGTCTCTTCGGCGATTGTCCCCCGAGACAGGAGTGTCGAAAAGTAGCATCCATCGCATTCTTCAGGCTCACAAATGGCATCCATATAAACTTCAGCTCCTACAGAAATTAAGCGAAGATGATCCCGACCGGCGGATGGAATTTTGTGAATGGGCTACGGAACAATATGCTCGGGATGCCAATTTCCCGTCCACCATTCTGTTCAGTGACGAGGCTGTTTTTTATGGAAATGGTGAGGTAAATCGACAGAACACCCGCTACTGGTCTCAAAACAACCCTCACTGGTATACCTCTTCAAAGGAACAAGGTGCATCTCGGGTGATGGTATGGTGTGGCATTTGGAAGGATTGCATCATAGGCCCCCTCTTTTTCGATGAACATGTCACTGGAGGCACCTACCTACGTATGCTCAAGGAAGAAGCATTTCCCAGTGTCTTGAACGAAGAAGGAAATTTCCCAACATGGTTCCAGCAAGACAGCGCTCCTGCACATTACAGCACCCAAGTAAGGGAATACCTGTACCAACAATTCCCTGGTCACTGGATAGGGCGTCGTGGACCTGTGGAATGGGAATGGGACAACTGGCCGCGGCCAACTAGCCGCAGCCCAACTCACCACGGCCAACTCGCCGTAGCCAACTGGCCGCGGTGGCCAGATTTTATAATTTATAATTTTATAATTTTAAATTTTTTGTTCTAAATATAATTTTAGAGGCTGTGCACCTGGGTGTTGAATGCCTGGTTAGGTCAACCGTACGCCCTTGACGATTGGTTAGGTTAGGTCGTGATATTTTCGTTAGCTTTAACGAAAATATCACGACTCAACATAACCAATCGTCAAGGACGTACAATTAACTTAATCGGGCATTCAATTAACGTACCCAGGTATTCAATTAATCTAATCGGGCATCCAGTTGACCTAACCGGGCATATACTGTGTGTACACACACACACACACACACACATATATATATATATATATATAGCGTTCAACATCCACCGGCAACGCCGGGTCGCTCCGCTAGTATATATATATATATGTATATATGTATATATGTATATATGCGTGTGTATTTCCACAGGAAATGTGGAATGTTTATCAACGCTGCTTGAATGACGAAGACAGGACTAACAATCACGCAGAAGCTGCGCACCGAAGACTGCAAAATGAACTTGGAATGCAACATCCTACGATTTTGAAATTTATTGATGGTTTGAAAAAAGTTCAACGAGGAAGAGATCTATATTACGAGCAGCTGATTGCAGGGCAAAATCCTACAGTCAAGTTAAAAAAATTCAGAGAAGCAGATGCAAGGATAAAATCAATTGTCAGTAAATTTGACAGTCGAAATTTTGTTGAATACCTTAGGGGAATTGCCCATAACTTTTCATAGATATTTGCATTTTTATCCTTATTTTATTTTTTTTGCTCCAATAAAGTACTTTCATAAAGCAATTTTAACACACTTGTTTTATTACACACAATTTTCATTAAAAAAAAATAATTTTTCTATATCACGGCGAGTTGGCCGCGGCGAGTTGTCTTATTCCCTATATCTACGGCCAGTTGGCTACGGCGAGTTGGCCGTGGTGAGTTGGGCTGCGGCTAGTTGGCCGCGGCCAGTTGTCCTAGACCCCTGTGGAATGGCCAGCTAGAAGCCCGGACCTCACGCCACTAGATTTTTATCTCTGGGGCCACTTGAAAGGGCTGGTATACGCAGAGAAAATTAGGAGTGTTGAACATTTGCGGCAGCGCATTATTGGGGCATGTAACACCATTACTCCTGACATCATTCACCGTGTGCTTGCTGACTGGGTATCACGTCTGAATTTGTGTATTGAAAACAATGGTGGACATATTGAGCACGTTCTGTAAATAAAAGCTTTTGTTTTGCCTTTTTTAATTATTTTTCCTATGATGCCGGACTTATGGGACACCCTGTATATATATATATATATATATATATATGTGTATATATATATATACACACACATTTTAACTGCAAACGACACACAGTGTAATTAATGCAAAGAACGACGCTTGTTACAAGAGTGTCTGCACAAGGGGAGGAGAAAACGAGCAATGAAAAATGAGGCACCCCCCCCCCCCTGGAATCGAACCAGGGATCATCCGATTGCCGGTCAGATATGCTATTACACCAAGAGCCTCCATGAATCAAACCTCGTAATTCTCCCATGTACGAGCGGAATCAAATGTACTTTCAGGGGGCACCTTCTCATGCCGCATATATATATATATATATAATATTATATATTATTAACTGCAAACGACACACAGTACAATTTCGAGGTTTGATTCATGGTTAGCATATCTGACCGGCAATAGGATGATCCCCGGTTCGATTCCAGGGAAACACCTCATTTTTCTTTGCTCGTTTTCTCCTCCTCTTGTGCGGACACTCTTCTAACAAGCGTCGTTTTTTGCATATTTATATATATATATATATATATACAGGGTGTCCCAAAAGTGTGACCCTAAAAGAAATATTAATAACTTTTTTATTAAAGGTGCTAGAAGTAAATACTAAAAACTAAAATAACAAGTGAAGATGTAAGTTTTTGATACTGTATACGTAATTATTATCAAAAGCATATCGTTACTTTAAAATGTTAAAAACAAATTCTACAAAATTTTCTCATAAAAGAAATCATTTATGATGAAGGGTGGCCTAGTCTAACCAAAGGCCTTGTGATGGCGAATCCTACGGACCGGACTAGACTAGCCTAATCATTCATTTGCTCGTTCCGGACCTAGTCTAATCACTCACTCGCTCGTTCTAGCAAGTTGGCTGCCAAAAAAACATCTTATGATACAAACTGTACAGAATTTCACCCACCCTCAGATGACGACACCACAAGAAAAAGCTGAACTAGTCAGGTATGTTTACGAAATTAAATCAATCATCACAGCACAAAGAAGATTTCAAGTTAAACACAATAAACAGGCACCAGGAAAGAAGAGCATAAAAAGATGAGTGAAAACGTTTGAAGAGACTGGATCCATCCTTAAGAGAAAGAGTTGTGGACGCCCGAGTAAGTCTCTAGAAAGTTCGCAAGCTGTTATGGAAGCATTTCACACGGATCCAAAAACGTCAATAAGGAGAGTTTCAGTTGAGTTAAACATCCCACGATCGTCGGTTCACAGAATCCTTCACAAAAATCTGAAATTAAAATGTTACGAAGTGCAAGTGCATCATCAACTTTTTAAAGAAGATTACGCAGTAAGAATTGCTACTTGCCAGGAACTAATCGAGTTCATTGATTCAGACTCAAATTTCCTGAAAAACGTCATCTTCACTGACGAGGCAACGTTTCATACATCTGGAAAACTTAACCGCCACAATTGTAGAATTTGGGGGACCAGAAAATCCACGTGAGACCTTTGAACATGAACGTGATTCGCCCAAAGTGAATGTTTGGTGTGGAATGTCAAGTTCTCGAATTTATGGTCCGAATTTATTTGATGAACGGACTGTTAAGGTGCCTCGTACTTAAAGATGTTAAAAGATTTCTTTGTGCCACTACTAAAAGAAACTCCTGAATTATTTCAAACCATAATCTTTCAACAAGACGGAGCCCCGCCTCGCCCCGCCCCGCCGTCGTTCAAGAATTTCTAAACGAGACTTTCCCAAGACGATGGATTGGTAGAGGAGAACCAATGAAATGGCCCGCTCGCTCCCCCGATTTAACACGTTTAGATTTTTATCTTTGAGGTTATGTTAAGTCTAAAGTTTATCATAACAAACCGAGAAACATTGTGGAATTGAAACAGTGTATTCAGGAAACTATCACATCCATCTCCCCATCTGTACTGGAGCGTGCCATTGAAGAATTTGAACGTAGAATTAGATTGGTTATAGTAAATGATGGAAAACATGTAGAGGTTTACTAGTGCATGGGAATAAAACTTACACCTTCGCTTGTTATTTTATTTTTTAGTATTTACTTCTAGCACCTTTAATAAAAAAGTAATTAATATTTCGTTTAGGGTCACTCTTTTTGGGACACCCTGTATATATATATATATATATGCGCGTCAGTGGTGCAGTGGTTAGCGTCGCTGACTACGACTCCATCGGTCCCGGGTTCAAGACCCGCTGACGGCAGCCGGCGTGCAGCAAAACCCAGCTGTTCATCCTTCCACACAATAAAGAAAGTGGTTGGTAGATAAAATGGGTACCCTGGGTGGCCAAGTGGTTAAGACGCTGGGCTGCTGCTGGTGGGGCGTGGTTCGGATTCCACGTTAAACTGTAGGTCTAAGGTGGAGTGAAAACCTTGAACTTCGTCAGAGTGAAAAATTTGGGCGGAAGCTAATCAAAGGTGTGTATATCAGGAGAAGGCGGGCACAAGATAAAAGATGTCACCACAAAAAATAACTGCTTGGATCTGGTATTCAAGAATAATACTAACTTAATCAATGATATAAAAATAACACTAACAATTATCTCAGGCCACAACATTATCGAGGTATCCACTAGTATGACAAGAGCATGAAAAGAAAATACTCATACTGAAGAAAGAAGCAAATTTGAGATTTTTAATCTGAACTCTAAGACTATAAATCGGAAAGAAAGCATATCCAATATGACACAATTAGAGTGGAAAAGTCTTAGGGGATAAAACAACCGAAGAAATGCTAATAACCTTGGAAAAATAGACGCTAGAAATCTGAGAAAAATATGTTCCGAAAGTACAACCAAAGGGAAAGAGGAACTATTTCGAGAGGCAAAACTAAACACTATTCCGCAAGAGAAGGAGGGTAGCCACGAAGCTAATTGCACAAGTAACAACACCAAAAACGTGATACAAGTAAAATTGGAAAGCATAAACAGGAAATACAATCCCTCATTAAGGACCATTCAGAGAGAGAAGAGGAAGATGAGGTGAAAACAATAAAAGATGGCCCAAAACACTTCTATAGCTTCGCGAAAAGAAAAACAAAAATGCGAATCAATATCGCATCATAATGAGCTAACCAATGATCTAAAAGAAATATCTGAAATATTGAGAGCTCAATATGAATCAGTTTTCAGTACCCCAAATAGAGACAAATCAGTACCTAAAAGAAATACCTTTTTTGCAGAGGAATTAATTCGAGAATGTATAACTGATTTTGAATTTACCGCGGAATGTATAGCGAAAACTATAGGATAGATGAAATCACATTCAGCTGCAAACCCGGACAAATGGAATGCCTTGTTGAGTAAAAACTATAAAAACGAAATAGCTACACCTCTTTATTTGATATGGAAAAGATCCTTGGACTCGTGGAGAAAAACCGAGCCCACTAAAAAGAGCGAACGTAGATAGATCTCAACCAAAAAACTATAGATCGGTGTCACTGACATCACAGCTCACTAAAATATTTGAAAGAATAGTTAGAGAGAAAATACATAAATTTGTGGATACACAGGGAAGATTCGGTGAGAACCAGCACGGATTCCGATCAGAAAGTTTGTCCACATCACAACCAATAGAGCACTATAACAATATCATAGACGCACTTGAGAACAATGATTTTACAACGGGTTTTGTTGAAACATACAATAAGTGTAATCATGACGTAATATCACATGAAATGAAATACATGGGAATAACAGGCAAAGTGGGAAAATGGATCTACAACTTCCTCAGGGAACGGCAGTAAGCCGTAAAAATCAAAGGTATATCATCATCAGAATCGGAAGTATGCACCTCAGTGTCACAAGAAACAGTCTTAGCCCCACTCCTATTCATTATTATGTTAACAAACATAGACAATGAAGTAACCAACACCAGCATAATAACATCCTTTGCTGACGAAGGGAAAATCAGCAGAAATGGTCAGAAGACAATAACAAATGGTCAGAAGACAATAACATTAATTTTAACACCGAGAAATTTCAGCTGTTGCGTTATTGTAGAAATGAAGAACTGAAACGGACAGCATACTATGCCCCAGATAAAGAGGAAATTTCAGAGAAGGACGAAAGCAAATAATTTATAGGTTATAATGACCAATGATACAAAATTTGAAACACACGGATAGCGATAAACAAAGCAAAAAGAGTTACAGGACATCTACTAGAACCTTTAAAACAAGGGACAAGAAGGTAATGATTCTACTGCTGAAAACACTGACGTTACCAAAACTTGAATACTGCTCAGTCTTGACGTCCCCCGCCAAAAAATAAGAAATTAATAAACAAGAAGAAGTCCAAAAGTATTTCACAGCCGAGACTGATGGTTGCAAAGAACTCAATTACTGGGAAAGACTACGTGAATTAAATATGTATTCGCTGAAAAGAAGAAAGAGATACACCATAATTTACGTATGGGAAGTGATCGAAAAACTGGTACCTGACCTCAAAATAAACCCAATTAACATTGAAACAACACTGGAAAATAGGAAAGGTACAATGTGTAGTGTTCTCACACTAAAGACCCGACAAGAGATACCCTCAACACTGAAGGAAAATAGCTTGGTTGTCAGGGGGCCAAGACTTTTCAATCAGCTTCCAAAGGACCTCAGAAACGTCAGAGAGTCAAGTTGAAATCTTCAAAAGAAGAGTAGATGCCTGGCTCAGGACCCAGCTCAGGATCCAGACCCTAGCTCTTACTCTTGACCGGGCAGTCTCATCCGATCCAGGCTAGGGGTTGTTATTTTTCTCGTAATGATCCTAAATAGTTTAATAGAAATTAAGTAAAGGGATTTGTCATTTTAATTTTGTTATGGTTTGATTTAAGTACGGTCGAGTGTCAAGTTGTGTTCCTTGAATCCTTGTTTTATACTCATATGGTTAGTAACCACTTTATTGACAGAAATATGATCATTATTAGTTTTTCTTTCCCCCTGAACCGAGGGTCATGACATCTGAGAAAAAAAAAGAGAGCTGGGTATGCCTGGCTATGTGCGATGGAGATCGCAAGAAAACAATGCGTTTCTCCTTCAGGCCAGTCCTACATAGAGTGGGCCCACTAGCTTAACCTTCGTGTGAAGAGAGACCGATGCACGGAACTTTAACCAGGTTTATCAGGTATATACTGTATATTAAAAACCTTATTTTAACATTAGTTTACTGACAACTTTGTTGGCAAGATTTTACTCTTGCTACTGTTGGTGGGGAATATTTCATTTATTTTATACATCTTCCTCCATGATTCAGATTTAACACTCAATTTTACCAGCGACCATATTGTTTAAATTTATTCGTAGTGTCGAGTGAAGAGGGAAGTAGGTTTTTCTACTGAAACTTTTATTTAATAAAAGGACTAAAAAATATAAAGACTTTCTTATTACTATAATTTTCGTTGTTTAATCGTACCAGTAAAATTAATTTTTACTGTTGAAACAAGAGAGAAGTAATGCCTTATTCAAGGGCTACACTGTAAAGTTCAATTGATCTACAAAGACCACCGATATTAAAATTTAATTATTCCATTCGAAGTTATTATGGAACGATTTATTGGAGTAGAATGGGTGCAAAAATGTAGAGTGCAATGCAATTGCATGCAATCTGTTAAGAGTACCAGTTCTCTGCAAGATGGAGATCGTGGATAGACCCTCCAAGGGGTGTGCGGAGTAACCTAACCTAACATGCAAACGTGTATTTCTTTGCGTTTGTTTGTATGGTTGTTTGTATGTATGTGGGTATGTATATATTTACACGTAAGTATACGACTGCTAAAAAGCATGTATGTGTATATACCTGTATGTATGTATTATTTAAAAAAGACACTCAAACAATTCTTTATTAAAGGGAGGTGGAGAGAGGCACTTCTTACAGCTGGAACTTCTGGCCATATAATGCCGGCTTCCCACACCCCCTAGAAGACTTCGGAACAGAGCCATTCATATGGCTTAGATACTCAGCCAAAGGAGCATAACAGCCTGGGGAAGCGTGGCGGAGGAAAGAGCATAAACCATAACGCGCGCGCACACACATCCACGCACCGCATACACATACACACACAAACTTACTCGTAATACCAGACCACATCAAAAGAGATGAGTGCAGCTCACCTATCGCCATCCCACTTCAGCCACGAGCCCCCACGAAAGCGCGCCATGCGTCTAAATATAGACTTTAGGGACTACACCAATTATGTTAGCCAGGGGTCGACAACCATAGGCACGCGTGCCAGAGTTGACACGCGAGGTGGTTGTCCAAGCCACGCCAAGTGATTCCCAAAAAATTGCAATTTCAAAAAACAAATTTAAATTATAAAATTATATTAACTTATTATATTGAATATTATTATATATTATATATATTAAAATTTAAAAATTATAAGAGACAGTATCAAACTGTCCTTATGTCCTTTTTATATACTTCCTTTTAATTTTAAAAAAATACTGATAACCGTATAATTTTATTTGATTTATTTGAGCATTGAGATGGCAATGTAAAAGTGACTGTCTGTATTTTTGGTTAAAATACAAATCAAAAGTGCTTTGATTTGTTTCTCGGATTGAACTAGAGCGGACCGCTCTACGAAATATGCATATGAAAATTATAGTTGGCACGCAGGGTCGTAAAAATGTTGGCATTAATTGCAAACTTGCACACTGCGTTCAAAAGGTTGCCGACCCATGGTCTAAGCATAGACTTAAAGACTTTCAGCAGTTATGCAGTATTACAACACCGACATACTGTATCTATGGATTTTACTTACTAACACCTAACAAACCAATAAAGTCTAAAAAAATACAACAAACAAGCTATTAATCTCATAAATTTACTTATGACTGGAATAATATAATGTTTGATCATGTTTCCCGTTCTTTCAAACAAAAACAGAAGCATGGTAAATACGATTTGAATCAAACACAATATTTGCATTAATATACAAAAATATCATTAGATTAGAATTTAAAAAATGTTAATTTAATTTTAAAATAAGTTCCATTTTAGTTTTAGGGGAACTTATATATTTAAAAAAAAGAAGCTAATTTTTCCACACACATTAAAGCCCAATAAGTTAAGTTACCCATAAATATACACTTTCTCTGAATTAGATAATCAAGTTTTAGGGGTAACTTATATATTTTCAATAAAAAACATTTCTCCACACATTAAAGAAAGTGAATTTTGCATCTCCCACGATATACTTGAATATTTTTCAACTAAAAATCTGACTGATATCTCTTCAACAATGAAGAGAAAATATTGTGCTCACTTACAGCCAATACCCTACTGGTATAAAATAGGCTGTAACCAGTGGCGGATTATCACTGAGGCTATTGAGGATGAAGCCTCAGGCTCCCATGCTTGAGGGGCCCCCCAATCAACTAAATGTCGATGATATACTCGTAATTCAAGATTTCGCCAACTTCTTTGATTAAATAAACTGACAAATTCCCCGTTTTATTTAATGTTTTATAGGCCCAAAAGTAAAGTTTATTTAATACTGTTTGGTTTTGGCAAACGGCAAAATACACTATGTTAAGGTTCTTTAAAGTTTGTTTCTCAATTAGCCTGAGCACCGTACATATAATTCGTGTAAATGTACTATGTACTGTACATGTGTATATATATTATTAATCAAAAGCTATACAAAAGGCCTCATATTCCTCATTGTCCCGGGGCCCCGAGGTGTCTTAATCCGCCTCTGGCTGTAACATAAAATTATTGGTCCGCAATCTTGTCAGATAAATAATAGATAATTTTGAGTACATGTAAGTTTCTCTAACGCTTTATCTGCAACGAGAAACACTTATCAATACTATTTGTACCATATGTAATTATTTAAATTTCCATTCAAATTCGATTTCACACAGCAATCGCATATATATTTTTTTTATTCGATTCCACTCCTATGTGGGAAAATTACGAGTTGTGGCTGAACGGGGACCTTGGTACAGTAGTTAGCATATCCGATCAGCAACTGGGCGATCCCGGGTTCGATTCCTGAGAGGTGCCTCGTTTTTTATTTGCTCGTTCTCTCTCCTCATCTTGTGCGGACGCTCTTCTACACAAGCGTCGTTCTTTACATATATATATATATATATATATATATATATATATATATATATATATATACACACACACACACGTGTATATATATATATATATATATATATATATCTCAAGTGTGGATATACTAGCTTCATAATGAACATACATGAGAGAACTAGGTCTTTTCTATGCAAAAAGTTAATTCATCTAAGAATATATATTCAGAATTTATCAGTGTCATAAGACGTTTGAATACCAATATACTCCGACTAAATACCACTATATCAAATTTCGCGATTTTTAACAATAAATGAAAAGTACATATTCACGAGTTAAATGTTAACGATTTCGCTGTACATGAATGTATTATAATTATATCCCAAAAAGATTTCAAGGAGTTATGCTATAACATTACAGAACCCAACCCGAGGGTAAGGCAAGCCAGCCTTGTTCTCGGCCGGTCCCAAGTCCGGATAAATGGGGAGGGTTGGCGTCAGGAAAGGCATTCGGCCATAAAAACCCAGCCAAAACCACAATGGTGAGTCTTCAACACGAAAATGCGATGACGGCTAGGGCGTACCCCGTAGGCGACGTACAGAGACCTCTCCCGACCTCTGTGGTGAGGCGAGGGCTACCGCACCAAGAGCGGGTGCGGCTAACGAAGCGAGCTCGGGTGGACCTGAGAATTGCGACGCTGAATGTTGAAAGCATGACTGGCAGAGGAAGAGAGATTGTGGAGTTGATGAAGAAGAGGAGAGTTGGGGTGTTGTGTGTACAAGAAACACGCTGGAAGGGGAACAAAGCAAGAGAACTCAGTGAGGGATATAAATTGTTCTACAGTGGGGCGTCGGTTGAGGGAAGGAATGGTGTGGGTATTGTATTGGCGAAGGAATTGAAGGATAGCACAGTGGAAGTAAAGCGAAGAGGAGATAGACTGGTGACTTTGAGAATGAATTATGGGGAACATGTACTCAATATAATCAGTGCATACGCGCCCCAAAGTGGATGTCCGGACGACGTTAAGGAAGCATTCTGGAGGTTATTGGAGGAAGAAATGGAGAGTATTGCCGAGGACGAACGAGTGGTGTGTTGGGCGGGGATATGAATGGACACGTTGGTGATCATAACGATGGAGTGGTCAGAGTGCACGGTGGTCATGGCTATGGAGAGGCAAACGTGGACGGTGAGAGAGTGTTGGATATGGCTGTATCGTTTGATCTAGCGATTGTAAATACGTTTTTCAGAAAGAGGGAGGAGCATGTTATTACGTACAAGAGTGGAGGCAGAACATCGCAAATTGATTTCATACTGTATAGGAGGGCGCAATTGGCCGAGGTGAGGGACTGCAAAGTTATTCCAGGAGACCATGTGACGCCACAACACCGGTTGATAGTCATGGATGTGATGTTGAAAAGAGGAAGAAAGACCCGAGGAACAACAGTGAGGAGAATTAGGTGGTACAAACTGAGAGAGGAGGGGAATAAACGTGAATTTAGAGAGAGAGTGTTGAGTGAAATCCATGTTGATGAACAGAATGTACAGGATTGGTGGGTACATAATGCGAATGTCATGAGAACGGCAGGTAGAGACATATTGGGGGAAACATCAGGTAAAGTGTGTGAAGATAAGGAAGGATGGTGGTGGAGTGATGAGATCCAAAAAGCACTACGAAGTAAGAGAGAAACTAAGAAGTTATGGGAAGAATCGAGGAGTGAAGAGTGTAAGGTGGTATATAAAGAAGCAAAGAAACAGGCAAAGAGAGCAGTGGCGAGAGCAAAGGCGGAGGCATATCGGCAGATGTATGAGGATTTAGAGCATGGGTCGGGGAACTTTTTTGGGTATTACCCAAAAATCTATTTGAGTAAAATGAAATTACCCCCAGACTTCAAAGTAAACAAAAACAAGCCAATTGCTCTTAAAATTGTTGCATATGGTGTCTCTCATACCGCACGCATTACCCCCAAAATTTTTAAATGTACCCCATTTGGGGTAATTTACCCATGTTTGCCGACCACTGATTTAGAGGATCGTGAAGGACAAAAGAAGATATACAGATTGGCTAAGAGCAGAAATAGAGCGCCAAAAGACTTTACACAGGTAAAACGAAATAAGAGAAGGGAGGGGGCGGTGCTGCAAAGAGATGAAGAGATAAAGGATAGATGGAACTTGGAAGGAATATTTTGAGGAATTATTAAATAAAGAAAACCCAAGATCTTTCTATGAGGATGGATTACCAAATGTAGCTATGACAGAACAAGTGGGGAGGATGGAAGTGAGTCGTGCTCTGAATAGGATGAAAAATAACAAAGCGACTGGCCCAGACGAGATACCAGCTGAGGCATGGAAGGCACTGGGAGATGAGGGGGTGGATCTGGTGTGGGATCTAATGCAGAAGTTGTTTGACCAGGAGGTGATTCCGGATGAGTGGCGGACCAGCATCATAGTGCCTATATTCAAAGAGAAGGGAGACGTACAAGATTGCACGAATTATAGAGGGATCAAGCTAATATCACATACAATGAAGATATGGGAGCGAATAGTGGAGAGTAGGTTGAGAGACGAAGCGGAAGTGTCAGTAGAACAGTTTGGATTTATGCCTGGAAGGAGAACGACAGATGCAGTTTTTGCATTGAAACAGTTGGCAGAGAGGTATAGAGAGGGGCAGAAGGCGTTGCACATGGTTTTTATTGACTTGGAGAAGGCATATGATAGGATACCACGGCAGGAAGTTTCGAGATGCTTAAGGGAAAAGATGGTACCGGAGAAGTATGTTAACCTGATCAAGGGGATGTACAGGGGAGTAACAACTAAGGTGAGGAGTAGTGTGGGTGTGTCAGAGAGCTTTGGGGTGGAAGTTGGTTTGCACCAAGGATTAGCTTTGAGCCCCTTCCTTTTCAATGTGGTATTCGATGTGTTGACGGACAGGATTAGAGGGGAGGCGCCGTGGTGCATGATGTATGCAGACGATGTTGTGTTGAGTGGGGAGACGAAAGAGGAGGTGGAGCAGCAGTTGGAAAATTGGAGAGAGGCGTTGGAAAGTAGGGGGATGAGAATTAGCCGAAAGAAGACCGAATATATGAGATGTGATGTGCAGCAGGACCGAGGAGGGGAAGTGACATTGAGTGAAGAGCGTGTTAAGGCGGTGGAGTATTTTAAATACTTGGGGTCAACAGTGGATGCAGAGGGGGGAGAGAGAGAGATAAACTGTAGAATACAGTCGGGGTGGAAGAACTGGAGGGACGTATCAGGGGTGCTCTGTGATAAGAGGGTCCCAGTGAAACTGAAGGGAAAGGTATTCAAAACAGTGGTGAGGCCGGCAATGTTGTATGGAATGGAGACTGTGCCAATGAAGAAGAGCAATGAAAGAAAAATCGATGTGGCTGAAATGAAGATATTAAGATGGATGTGTGGAGTGACGAGGAGGGATAGGGTCAGAAATTATCATATAAGGGGAACAGTGAAGGTGGCGGAAGCATCTAAGAAGGTGCAGGAGGCCAGGCTGAGGTCGTATGGACACGTCAGAAGAGAGGAGGAGTATGTGGGGAGCAGAGTGCTGGAGATGGAGTTGCCGGGACGGAGAAGAAGAGGAAGACCGAAGACGAGATGGAGGAACTGTGTGGTGGCGGACATCAGGGAGAAGGACTTGGAGGAGGACGCGGTATACGACAGAGGAGAGTGGAGAAGACGAACCAAAAACAGCGACCCCATGTAAAGATGGGATAATAAGCTGCGGAAGAAGAAGAAGAAGATGCTATAACATTACAGATGCTGAATTATTCATATTTACAAATTCAATTACAGTTTGACGGTAGTTTTTGGTTAAAATTACTTAAAAATTTGGAAGGTTTCTTATTTAAGTACTTTCCAAGGGAGTTAACTCTCCTGTTATTTCCTTATAAACAGGTCCAGCCTATATAAGACATGAAATACTCCATAATTAATGTTCTATCATTATTACCTTTACCATCAAATGTACAAAACAACTCTTTAATAATAAAAGTTTTTCAATATTTAGTTACTACCTCATATGTAAGATAGATAGTAGCTTAAAGTCTACTTTCACTATAGTGTATGTATATGTATATATATATATATATATATATATATATTATGTAAACACTACAACATAGGAATGGTATAATGCAGACCAAAACGTTCACATACATCCTCGTTAACCTCATTTAAGTTACGTGTGTTGATCTCTCTTCACACGAAGGTCAAGCTGGTGGTCCCGCCTCTACGCCTGGCTTGGTGGAAGAGCAAGTTCCTTTTTTGCGCTCTCCACTGCACATAGCCAGATACACCCGGCTCATCTGGTACCGTCCTGAGCCAGGCATCTAGTCTTCTCTTGAAGATTTCAACTTTGACCCCCGTAACGTTAGTGAGGTCCTTTGGAAGATGGTTAAAAAGACTTGGCCCCAAGACAACCAAGCTATTTTCTTTAAGTTGCTGGTTGGACCTTTAATTTGGGAATACTACACATCCTGCCTTTCCTATTTTCCACTGTTGTTTGAATGGTAATTGCGTTTAGTTTGAGGTTTGGTACCCGTTTTTCGATAATTTTGCATATGCACTCGGAGTACTCAATATATTTTGCCCTACCCTTTTTCTTAGCTAAATAATAGGCCATGGGGCTGAAATGTCTCTTGGGGAGTAACTTTCAACTTTCTGCGCTTCACATAACCGGATTTTTCCAGTTTCAACCTCCCCTCCTTGTATAAAACCGCTTTTAAACGCACTTGTATAAAACTGACGGTTAAGGACGTTTCGGAAATGGCATCTAACAGTGATGTACGTCGTAAACAGAGAGCTGTTATCTAGTTCTTAACCGCAGAGAAGGAGACAGTTGGAAATATTCACAAACGTCTACAAACGTTTACGGAGATGCTGTTGTTGATCGAAGCACAGTTGAACGCTGGTCTAAACGTGTGAAAAAATCGGAGAGAGGGAGAGCCAGCCTCGGTGATGAGCCACGCACTGGTCGCCCGGCATCTGCTCTGACATCTCACACTGTGCAACGTGCTAACAGCATCACTCCATCAAATCGGCGCGTCACATACAAGGAGCTATCATTAGAGCTAGGAATTAATGAAGGGAGTGTGAATACGATAATTCAGCAACTAGGACGCTCAAAAGTGTGTTCACGGTTTGTTCATCGCCAACTGACTGAAGATCACAAAGCCCAAAGAAAAGAAATTGCTTCCGAGTCGTTGGTTCGATACGAGACAGAAGGGGATGACTTACTTTCACGAACTGTGACTAGGGATGAGACTTTGGTACACCACTTTAAACCTGAAACAAAACGCCAATCCATGGAGTGACATCACACAGAATTCCCACGTAAGAAAAAGTTCAAAATGGCTCCCTCTGCAGGAAAGATTATGGCCACGATCTTCTGGGACATCAAAGGGGTGATTCTGGTGGACATTATGAGGAAAGGACAAACAATCAACTCAGAGGCATATATTGCTACCCTACAGAGACTCCAGAGACGTATAAAGCGAGTTCGACCGGAGAGAAAACTGGAAGACGTCCTTCTTTTGCACGATAACCAAGACCACACAACAGTTTACAAACAAGAGAAGCCATCACAAAAATGCGCTTGATTGTGTTACCCCCACTCTCCATACAGCCGGGATCTGGCACCTTCAGACTTCCATTTGTTTGGGCCAATGAAGGATGCTATTCGTGGAAGAAAGTTTCAGAGTGACGATGAGGTTGTTGAGGAGGTTAAGAGGTGGCTCCAGCGGAACCCAGCGGACCTTTACTAGCAAGAAATAAAGGCCCTTGTTTCGAGGTGGAGGAAAGCCGTAGAAAAGGATGGAGACTATGTGGAAAACTAAAATCTTGTAAAAAAGGTATTTAACTACTTGTATAAAAAATTTCTGGAACTTACAAGGAATCTTGGAAAGAAAAGAAAAAGGTGGGGCAAAATATATTGAGTAGCCTTCGTAGATTATGGTGTAGGCCCTACCTCTCTCTTCTTCTTTCCAGTGAGTACAGATTTAGTTTATGTATGCTTTCCCAGTAGTTGAGTTCTTTGCAACCAAAAATCTTGGCTGTGAAATGTCTCTGCGTTTCTTCTAGTGTATTAATTTCTTCCTTTTTATGTGGGGACATCAAAACTGAGCTGTATTCAAGTTTTGGTATGATCAGTGATTTTTGCAGGGGAATCATTACTGTCTTGCCCCTCCTTTTGAACGTTCTTAGTACCTGTCCCACGACTCTTTTTGCTTTGTTTTTTGCTCTCTGATTTTGTGTCTCTAATGACCTTTAACAAACATAACAATAGTGATAACAGGTAAATAAATAAATGTAAAAAAAATATCAATCTTATTTAAGTCAATATTTTAATATCTTGTTATAATGTTATAATGTTTCAGACCAACAAAGACCCTAGGATCCACTCATGGCTGGTCTACCTAACTGTGTTCGTAATCGTGTATTGTGTATGTCCTCCGTGGTGGCGGAGGGGACCTACAATTTTACGTGGGTTCCGAACCACAAGAACATAAGAAATTTATGTAAAAACTGCCGGTAAATTGGCAACAACCAATTTTTACGAAACTAAATATTTATCAATTTAAAACTAATTAATTATCGATTTAAAACTAAAGATAGAATCTCTCGATCCAGAGGATCAAGTCATGATAGACTACTATCCACAAATATGTACAATCTATATCTATTTATAACGGACATGCAAATATATCAGATCCAAAGAATCCAGTCAATTTCATTACGGTATCCATCAAGTCACGGTCCATATCGATTGCGGACCAAGTCAAATTTACAACCATATACATTACACTTAGGAGGAAAAGTGTAGGTGTGGCTGTAAAGACTGTACAGTAATGTAGAAATGTGTGTGCACCCATTTTGGGTCTCCCATTTAAAGGTGTTTGTGGGGCAAGTGAAGATCATGAGTTTTTCAATACCTCACAGTACTATGGGGGCACCGCTCGGCAGAGGAATCTCTTTAAATAGGGTGTGTAAGGACAGAGAGTATCCCTAACCCAAGACGCTGCCTCCCTATATCCCACAACACTTGTGATGAGCTGTGGGATCTATCCCCACAAAGCCTTAATTTTACTACCTTAAACTATACCCTTTCTATCAACATATGCGTCTAATCGATTTTTAAACATGTTTATAGACGTGCTACTAATTACTTCTACCGGCAAACTATTCCGGCTATTTACTATTCTATGCGTAAAAAAATTTTTCGCAACTGCTGTCTCGACCTTCTACTTGTTAACTTACACCCGTTATTTCTAGTCCTATTATATTGAGATATTTCGAAAAAGCTATCTCTATCTACGTTATCAAACCCATTCATAATTTTTAAAACCTGGATTAGATCACCCCTTAACCTCCTAGTCTCGAGTGTTGTCAATTTTAACTCCTTAAGCCTATCCTCGTACGACTTTGACCTAAGCGCCGGAATCATCTTAGTTGCCCGTCTTTGAACTCTCTATTTTGTCTATATCTTTGCGCATATACGGATTCCAAAATTGGACCGCGTACTCCAAATGGGGTCTAACTAATGATTTATAAAGTGGAACTATAATATCGCGCGATTTGTACTAAAAATTTCGAGCTATAAAACCTAACACTTTGTTCGCCTTATTGACCGCTGCTGTACTTTGTTTCGCTACTTTTAAATCACCAGTGACTATAACTCCTAAATCTTTTTCCTGCTCTACGCTTGTTAAATCTTTCCCTGACATACTATACGCAAAATTACCGTTACGCGAACCTATGTGCAAAATTTTGCACTTATCAACATTAAATCTCATTTGCCATGTGACTGACCAATCAACGATTTTATTCAGATCTTCCTGAATTTTACCTCTATCTTCGTCATTAATCGCCCTACCACCCAGCTTCGTGTCGTCCGCAAACTTTGAAACTGTACTGACTAGGCCGACATCTAAGTCGTTAATATATATAAGAAAAAGGAAGGGGCCCAATACAGAACCCTGAGGAACGCCACTCGCTACATTAGCCCAACACGACTCCGCTCCATCAACGACCACCCTCTGTTTCCTGCCTCGCAACCACTCTTCTAGCCAATTTATTACTACACCCCTGATTCCATGAGCCTTAGTTTTTTCAATGAGTCTTTTGTGCGGCACGGTGTCATCTTAACAGATGAAGAGAGATTAGTGAAGCATCAAATTAAGTTAATGAAACCAAAAGTAAACTATATAAACAGAAGGTAAAATTGTGACTTCAAATGTATTGAAATAGATTATGAACAAACAATTATTAATGTTAAATAACTATTTAGTTAGGCCAATTTTATAGTAGCTACTTATCAATATCTCAGCACTTACAACACTCATAAAATGGTTTGATACCTTTTCCATATGAACAACCAAAATGTTGAGATACAGTTGGAGAGATGGGAAATTAGTGTTTACCTATCTGAATTAGAGACTGGATGAAGAATATGAATTCAAAACTTGCTTAGATGATACCTGACTTTGTGATAGCTAATTTAATGTAAATATAGGTGCATGTACAGTGTACACCTATCACAAAAAAATGTATTAAAATAAACTCTAACAGAGTTAATGAAGTTGCTGCCACTAAGGACATTGTCATATCTTTCAAGTGTTTTAAACATTCGTGAGTAGTTCGAATTGCATTTAAACTAAATAAAGGATGCTTATACATAAAAGTTTTTGGTATTTTGTCAATGTTAAAGATTTAGATAGTTAATTCTTAAGAAATGCTAAACTTTGTTATTATAAGTAGGTTTTAAAGCCCAACGTAAAGCTAAATAAAAAAATAATTTAGGTCATAGAAGATCAAGTTAACCACAGAATTTTTACATATAAACTATATAGAGATGCAATGAATTTCAAATCCTTTCCACCCAGAGTGGAAAATTCATCCAGAAACACTTGTTTTATTTACTGTATTCTAATACTGTATTCTAATATTCACAAATCAATCATTATTTAATGACATTTCATTGTACTTCAAGCTCCAAGCCTACCAGTAATTTAAAAAGAAGGAGACCTTCAAAATCATATAAACATTAAAGCATGATTCCCAGATCTCACCAATTCTGTGTTGTCAATGCCATTAAAAACTCGGAGAATATTAAATTTTCCAAAGTAAAAGGCAATTTTACCAACTTTTATAAGAAATTGGAATAATACAATACTAGAAATAGCATAAGAAAATTTCTGCTGAAGGTGGTTCAAGTATCAGCAGTAGGCCTATTATGAATTAATTTATGTTGCACTTTTCTACCTAGAGATAAGACTCGTGTTACTTAATCAAAACTAAAAGATGGCCTAAAAAGATGGTTACTAAAATCAACAGTACCTACACTGTTTGTTAAAAAATATATAATAAATTAATTTCACATGCTCTATCTAAGTTCTAAATTTACATTATTTGCATTTGTATGAGTTTAATATCTCTTTTCATGGGTCATCCGTGAATATTACAGAGCTCTCATGTTCAGTTTTAGTCTACTAATAGGAAATAAATTTGTGTTGGGTATTATTTAGAGAAATGATGGTTACAAGAGTAAAGAAGTTTCTTGTAGAATGGTTCTACAAAATACTTTCATTTTTGGAATGAAATTGAACTTCGGAGTATGGAATCTATATTTATATTGAATAAAAAATCAGCCATAGGTGATAATTTGTCTTCTACAAAATTGTACAGTATCTAATACTTGTCTCCATATGTCTTCAAGAGCTTAGAGTTGTATACAGCTTTTAACTTCTTAGAAAGAACCCCACTTATGTTTTATAACTAATGTAGCTTTGATTAGGGGAGGAACAGAAATGGTGACCCCCAATTTTCTGGTCTTTAAAAGTTGCTATCATACAAAAGAAGTAAAATGAACCATGTTTCACAAATATCTGATGTCATTAACCCCCCTGTACATGCCCTCTGAAGTTTTGCTGATATTAACAATGAAAATTATTAGCCACTTTATCTGGTTTGGTTAAAATAAATACTATCAAATTGATATGACATCAATATTCACATCATAAATTTAGTTAACTGAATTGTTTGCTGATGCTAAATAACAATATTAGCCACAAAAACTGATTATTTGCCATTGATTATTATTTTATGATTATTATTTACATATAATCATAATATTATATTATTATATTATATATATTATATATATATTTATATATTGTATATTATATATATATAATATTATTATATCACATGATTATTTTAGTTATAACTTTTTTATGCTTGTTTAATAATTTTTTCTCATTTACAGGAGCTAAAGAAATCTTAAAATAGACTTACAGTAATTAACAGGATCAAAATGAGAGAGTTATGTTCTGCTTCCACACGCCGGTGTCGAGATGTGGAATATATTGAGCAATATCAGTTTAAGGCAGGTGTACTGCCACTCCAGCAAGATGTTATTCAAGTGGTGATGTTCATGCTGAGGCCAGCCAGAGCTGATAAGAATCAACTTTCTGTTAGTGATGCTGCATGGAAAGTTGCCTACAACTTGCAAAACCTTTGGATCTGGTGCAACTTATACACAAAGTCGATCAGTAACATTGTCAACCAGATAACAAAATTGTATGAAGAGTTCAAAAAAACACTGTCAGGTTCACTCACAGAGAATGACTGAAGCAAAACGAGCAGAAATTTCAGAATTCAACAACCGTGTTGCAGCCACTTTGTTTGATATCTCCTGTACAGATATGAAATCACGAAGACGCCAAGAGAATATCTATGGTCTTAAAGTTACTGAGATAGAGTGGAAGTTCCTGGAGGATCAACGAGGACCAAGAAAAATGTTTTGTGATAATTCAGTGGACATGGCATGGCAAAGAACAGCTGAGAGGCAAATGAGGATGCAAGCTGCAATGGACAAGATGCTCCTAAAGGAATAAGAAGACACAAAGAAAAATTAGTTTGTATCACAGCTTTACCAAGAATTTGATGGCTCGATAACAGATGAGGACACATGCACTGAAGATGAATATATCCCTGAAGAAAATATACCATCAACATCAAAAAAATGCAAATTTGTGTATGCAAACTTGAATGAGGATAGAGACAAGTTGCCTCATCACTGGATCGATGGATCAGGAGAAACTACAGAAAGCACCAATCAACAACTTGCATCCAGAATGGTCAGTGGGCAGCATCAACTATGAGCTCAGTCAACGTGGTGCAAAACAGCTACCTATAGCCAGCCGTGCACATGTAAAAGGAAGAAGCACTGACTTGATTGAAGGCAAGTCTATGGCCAAAGTATATTTAAAACTAGTACAGCAAGATGGTCCCCTTCCTAACGTGTTGGTAGAATGGAGCAGAAAGCAACAAGAACTTAAGAGGCAAGGATTAAGTGACAAGGAGGTAGCAAACATAGCAGCTGACAAGAGAAAGAACAAAGATCTAGACACCTTGAAGAAACTTGGTGGACCTTTCACTGAAGCTAGTGAAGTAGATGATTTTGTGAATGATACAAGGTTGTCACTCAAAGAGAAAAATGACAGAATATACATCGAAGTGAGATATGCAAGAGATACATCGACATCTCTTCCCAGGTCGTCAGATATCTTCAAACTGAAAAGGTACTACAAGAATCTTCCAATAGAGACTTATGCAATTAACTTGAAAATCTATCGAGACAGAGTTGCATCAAATATGACAATGACTATGAAAGATTTTGATAATGCTATAAATATACTTATGTGCTAAATAATGTGTGGTAATTAGAGGCATTTATATTATGCTATGTCTGAATTTATGATTTTTTGTTTTGTCTAGGTGATGTAAAAATATATACATATATTATTTTCCATTATTTTCTAGCAAATATATTCTGTAATGAATTAATCAATTACAGGTCTATTTCTAACTTCTTCAATGATATTTCATGTTTGTTAACAAGATTTGTTTAAATAAACTGGAATTTACTCTTAGAATAAACATTATGATATTCAATAAACTTTCAAATCACATGTACAGGGGGGTTATCGAGTAAAATACATGATTTTTTTTTTTTCTATTTCTAAGCTGTTCGTAAGTGATAGCATATTTTAAGAACCAGAAAAAATAAATAATCCCCAAAAAATAAGAATTGATCCCACCCAACTTTGATGTATTTGTGCCGTGTAATGTTGTATGTGGAGTGTTTTATGTGATGTAAAATGTTGTATGTAAATTGTTTAATCCTTCGAATCAACTAACGTATGTTTATAAAAACTACAGATTCTGATGATGAGAGGAGTTAATTTCGATACGTAAAATTATGATTAATAAACCTAGATGATTGTAGCACTTGTTTATCTATTCCAAATATATATATACATATTACATACACACAATCCTCCGCATATAAATGCTATGTTCAGTAATTAGTTCGTATAAAATGGCCTAGAAATCTTTGTCAATCTCGTAATTCCAATTAAGTTAGTCTAAAACAACTGTACGCTGGTATACGGGTAAGTTATTTTCTTATACAAATCAACTAGCGAGTAGAGAGAGAGAGGGAACACAAAAATAATAAATAAAGTAAATAAAAATAAAAATATAATCCTGTTAAAATCATATTACGATTATGAGGCCAAGGCCTTCATATATATAAACTTTCCTGAATTTCAAGTGACTCAGACTAAGTAAGTTTATCTTGGCCATATACCAGCTGATAGTCTTTCAGATGACAATGATATTCTAAGGAATTTTAGACAATTATATGCGGAGGGAAATACTTTGATTAGAAAATTTGGATCACCTGAAGATCCGTCACCTCAGCCTTTTTTAGTTTGTTTTATAAGGCTAACTAATGAAAATATCACGACCTAATCTAACCAATCGTTAAGGGCGTACAGTTGACCTAACGATTGGTTAGGTTAAGTCGTGATATTTTTGTTAGTTAGCCTTATAAAGCTAACTAAAAAAGGCTGGGGTGACTGATCTTCAGGTGATCCTAAAATTTCATAGGTGTACATTAGATATTAAGTATCACTCTGGAATAAAAGAAGTGGTACATACAGTACAACTCGTACATCCATGCTGCTACTTCATTTAATGAGAGAGAAGTTAGTTATTTTGAGGAAAAGCCTCGTAAATATATGGGAATTTGCTGTGTTCGAATTTTTATTTGAAAAATATGAGTTACCCATTCGGATTTTTACCTGTTTGGACCACTAAAAGACGCTTTCAGAGGTCAGCGATTCCAAGGCGATGATGACCTGAAGGAGGCGGTGCATGACTGGCGACGCACAAAGCCAAAAACATTCTTTTGTGATGGAATTAGGAACCTTGTAGATCGCTGGACTAAGTGTATTGAGAAACAGGGAGACTATGTTGAGAAGTGATGTATTTATAATCAGAGATGGGCACAAAATACTTTAAATGTAATTAAATACTAAATACATTACTTCTTTAAAAAATATTTAAATACCAAATACATTACATATTTTCAAAATGTATTTAAATACTAAATACATTACATCAAAAATTTATTTAAATACACTTCAAATACATTTTTAAATACTTATCCAACTATATCATGCTAGAATTTTTTTCTAAAACTTATCTCTTGTAACATTAATGTATTGATATTATCATCTATTAGACTTTATAAACATATATACATAACTCATAAGTAGGGCAATTTTTTACTGACCTAAAAACAAAAACAAAATTAACTTTATTTTCCTCCAAAATTGACTTTATTGACCTAATAAATATGTACCATTAAATTGTCTAATTTGATTTATTGTAAAGCAATTTTCGTGATTACAAACTATTAGTTGTGTAATTTTAGTGATAAATTGTATAATTTATTTACAGATTGATACATAAAACTAGTATACAACACTCCACATGCAGTCAGTTAACATCTTTAAATACAATTATTCCACATCTGCATTATACAACACCGCAATATAGTTTTTAAGATTTTCGGACTTGAAGTTTCTGTCTTTGGCTAGGAGTTTTCGAAGAATCGAAAAACTTCTTTCGACTGATGCTGAGGTAGGTTGACAGTTTTTTAGTAGAACGTATAATGATGGAGATATAGCATTCCTGGTCATCAAAATTATATCCTTGATATCATTTGTTTGCAAACGCTTTTTGATATAATTTTTTATATTAACGTAATCTTCTCCAAAATATATGGTATTGACCGCTTCATATGCTTCCTTGATAGTAAAATCTGTGCGCTCCATTTTTTCTAAAAGAGAACATAATGAAGAG
>JAJOZX010000688.1:1117500-1204069 GCA_023014485.1 Bathynomus jamesi
TATTATTTAGCTAAGAGAAAGGGGGGGGGGCAAAATATATTGAGTGCCTCTAATATTAATAAACAAAAAATTATGAATTTTTAAAAACCGGTCGTGACTTTTGCGCCACCCTATATATATATATATATATATATATATATATATATATATATATAATATATATATATATACACATATATATATATACATATATATATATATATATATATATATATATATATATATATATATATATACGGTGGCGCAAAAGTCACGACCGGTTTTTAAAAATTCATAATTTTTTGTTTATTAATATTTCTTTTTCTTTTCTCCAGATATATAAAGGACCCCTTGCAAATTAATCATGGAAAAATACACAACTCAGCAGCGAACCAAAATCATAGAGCTTTACTTCGAGCATCATCAATCGATAAAGTTAACCCAAAGAGCCTATTCCCGTCATTTCAAAGTGCGGACACCGCCTTCGGAGAGGATGGTCCGTCGCTTGGTCGCGCGTTTTCAGATGCAGGGCTCAGTTAGCGATCTTCCACGAGCCGGGAGACCACGTTCAGCCCGACATGGTGCTAATCGTGTATGCGTGCAGAGGAGTGTAGAGGAGAATCCCGAAACATCAACCCGAAGGCGTTCTGCTCAGCTTGGAATATCTCGCAGGTCTCTTCAAAGGATTTTAAAAAACGAATTACACCTTTGCGTACAAAGTCCAACTAGTGCAAGAACTAAAGCCAACAGATCGTCCAAAACGCCTTGCCTATGCAGTCCGCTTCCAAGAAATGGCCAGACGGAATGACTTTACTCACAATCTGATGATGAGTGATGAAGCTCATTTTCAACTTAATGGCTTTGTAAACAAGCAAAACTGCAGGATATGGGGTACTGAGAACCCTGAAACACTTCACCAACGTCAATTACATCCAGTTAAGTGTACAGTATGGTGCGGTGTTACATCCGAAAAGGTCATTGGCCCGTACTTCTTTGAAAGTGAGCCCGGAGTCGCCGCGACCATAACTGGCGACAGATATCCTGCCATGATTGAAAATTACTTACGACCAGCTGTTGCAGACAAACCAGATATGTGGTTCCAACAAGATGGGGCCACTGCCCACACCGCCAGGCTAACTATGGGCCTTTTAAGAGAACTCTTTGGTGAACGTTTGATATCCAGAAATTCTGCATTTGAATGGCCACCACGATCACCAGATCTAACAGCTCCCGACTATTTCCTTTGGGGCTATTTGAAGGATAAGGTCTATGTTAACAAACCACGTACTATCCAGGAGCTAAAGAATAATATCCGGGCAGAAATAAGGGGACTAGGACCAGATATCCTGCGAAATGTTATGAAGAACGCTGTTGAAAGAGCACCACGAATTTGTGAAGGTGAAAATGGAGGTCATTTGAAAGAAACAATTTTCCATACATAGCTTAATCTTTAATATTCCTTTTTCCGTGCACGGTCTGTGTATATATATATATATATATATAATATATATATATATATATATATATTATATATATATATATATATATATACATTTCAACTGCAAAGAACACGCAGTATAAATAACGTAAAGAACGACGCTTGTATAGGAGAACATATATATATATATATAATATATATATATATATATATATATGGGATTACTGCGTGAAGTCGAATTTTAAATAAAAATTTAAATAAATAAATATGGAACAAATAGTAATAATAAATGTTTCTCGCTGCAGATAAAGCGTTAAAGAAACTTACATACACTTAAAATTATCTATTATTTATCTGACAAGATTGCGGACCAAGTTGCCAGTTGTGCTTATTGAACTTTTATATGCTCAGAGAAATACTTTGCTCAGAAAATTTCTTATCTGTATATTAGATGTTAAGGTGATCTTTAAAGCTTTTTGTAATCTAATGTATACAGCTCATCTGTGGTGGAACTACAGGATGTATAATATGAGAAACCCGACGATAATTTAAAGGTATGCAGGTTATTTTGCACATTCAGTAAATATAATTCTATGGTACAGCCTATTTTATACGAGTAGGGTATTGGTTGTAAGTGAGCAAAATATTTTCCATTCATTGTTGAAGAGATATCATCAAATTTTTAGTTGAAAAATATACAAGTATATCGTGGAAGATGCCAAATTCACTTTCTTTAATGTGAATAAAAGTTTTTTCTTGAAAATATATAAATTACCCCTAAACTTGATTATCTAATTCAGAAAAAATGTAAATTTATGGGTAACTTAACTTACTGAGCTTTATTGTGTGGAAAAATTAGTTTTTTTTTAAATATATAAATTATCCCTAAAACTAAAATAGAACTTATTTCAAAATTAAATTAATATTTTTTTAAATTCTAATTGAATGATATTTGTGTGTATGGTAAATCTCTAAGAGCGCTCCATTTTTCAATATTAAACATACACTCATAAAACACATACCATTTGAAAGCTCACATTTTTCTGAGTCTAAAAATGTAGTAATCCAAAAGTATCAATAGCAAATAAAAAGTAACTAGGTTTAAATATAAAACCCTATACCGATCAATTTGTGATGCGTGGTCTTTACGGGGGCGGAGCCCCCGTACGCCCGAGACCTAAATTATACAAATGATAATGTAATAACATATTCATGTTAGGTTAGGTTAGCGTAACAATTACCAAAAGTACCATCTTACAACACAGACTGAAGATTTATAACTTAGCCAACCTTTATAATGTAATTAATTACGTCCCGCGTCAAACAATTAAACCTAGTTACTTTTTATTTGCTATTGATACTTTTGGATTACTACATTTTTAGACTCAGAAAAATGTGAGCTTTCAAATGGTATATGTTTTATGAATGTATGTTTAATATTGAAAAGATAAAAACATCCAATGCTTTCTCTTCATCCAGGGCACATGACGAATCAAGTTCTCAAAGTCAGAAACCACACGAACAGCACGTCATAATTCTATCACAAACACGACCAAACTGAATCCAATTAGAAAAAAAATAGACAGAACAGAATCCAACCAACTAATTAAGTCGCGGAGTAGCGAAAAAATAGCCCAATCAGGAAAAATATTTTATGAAAAAAAGGTACATTATAGCCAAAACAGGAAATATTCACTATAAAAATGTAACTTGTAATTTTTTCTATAATCTTGCATTTGCTATTGATACTTTTGGATTACTACATTTTTAGACTCATAAAAATGTGAGCTTTCAAATGGTATATGTTTTATGCGTGTATGTTTAATATTGAAAAATGGAGCGCTTCTAGAGATTATCCGTGTGTATTAATGCAAAAAAAAATGTTTAATCAAATCGTATTTACCATGCTTCTGTTTTTGTTTGAAAGAACGGGAACAAGCTGAAACTTTACATTATTCTAATCATAAGTAAATTTATGAGAATATTAATAGTTTGTCTGTTGTATTTTTTAGACCTCATTGGTTTATCAGTGTTGGTAAGTTATATTATTACACTCATAAGGAAATTTATACCGAGATTAATAGCGTGTCTATTGTCTGTTGTATTTTTTGAGACCTTACTGGTCTATTAGTTGTTGGTAAGCAAAACCCGTAAGTATGTTGGTGTTGTATTACTACTAGAGGTCTTTAAGTCTATACTTAGACGATTGGTGTAGCCCCTAAAGTCTATATTTTGACGAATGACGCGGTTTCGTGGAGCTGATGGGTGGGAGCTTCTGGCTGAATTGGGATGGGATTCTGATATGGTATGATATTACGGGTAAGTTTGTGTGTGTGTGTGTGTGTATGCACGCGCGCGCGTTATTATCTACGTTCCTTCCCCCACCTCGCCTCTCCAGGCTGCCATGCTCCTCTGGCTGAGTATCTAAGTCATACGACTGGCTGTGACAACTGGCTGTGTTCGAAAGTCATCCAGGGAGTTCAGGGAAAGCGGCATTTTGCCTCAAGAAGCTCCAGCGGGGGGATGTCCCTCTCCAGCCACGCCTTTAACAAAGAATACGATGGCTGGGTACCTAAGGGATGTTATGGGAAGCTGGCATTATGCGGCCAAAAGTTCTAGCGGTAAGAAGTGTCTCTCTCCACCCATGCCTTTGATAAAGAATTGTTTGTTTGTACTTTTTAAACACATACATACACACATATATGCACATACATGCTTTTAAGCAGTCACACACTTACATGCAAATATAAAAGTGAATAATGAATAATTCTTATATTCATTTTTGTAAAAATGAATAATGAATAATTCTTATATTAATTTTTGCATAGAAAGTCCAAACTCGCGTAACGCTAACTGTATATAAAACGCAAGTTCGGATAAATTTTTCATTTTCTCTATTTTATTTTTGCTGAATAAGTGATGAATTATTTCTTTTTAACTTAATCATTTTTTTAGATTTAGTTTAATAATGTAATGGTCTTAAATTTTGCAATGTTCATTCTCTTTATACATTCTCTCTTCGTTGTAAAAGATTAAATCATCTCTTGCTTAACAGTTAATCTTAAATTTTAAGCATTTAATCTTGTCTCATATGCATGTTTAATTTTAACTGATAATAAAATGCATATTTCAATTTCCATTTTTAGTTAACTCGGCAGATCATGATAACATTAGATCTGTCAGTATGCGGTTTAAAATAAAAATATGGCTTCATCTTCAAATATATTGGTTATCTCTCTAGACGTTGTTACAGTCAAAATATTTACCTTATCTTCAAATATTTTACAAAAAAAATCAGCCTATTGAGAATAAAAACAAAACAAAACAAGTCAACATTAAATAATAATGATGTCACCAAAATTTATGTTTATAAACTTGTAGAATTTCTCCACTGATCATTCTAATTCTGTCTGATCTGACGTAGAGACTGAGCATTACCTGTAACATTTTAGCAGTAAACTAGAGTAAGCGAATATCTTTGTCTTTTCCTTCGAGCCTTGCTTCCTTCAGAGAACTTAGTCTTAAAATAGAGAAAAATAATTTCCCGATACGCTACAAGAAGAATCGGGGAACCCTTAGAGAATTTAGTAAGCTTCACAAAATCCTCCGATCCCCTACAAGAAGAAATCAGAGAGTAGTATCAGATAAACTACTGGGATTCCCTACATGATACCTGCTACTCCAAAGTAACAAATCCGTTGCTGCCACCTAACCAGAACCCTCTCAACCTTGAACCGCCCAAGGCAATGGACGGAGGGGTTAACAACTGGAACTAGAGCCAACATTCAACTAATCGTGGATACATCAGTTGACTGGCGTGTCACGACTTCCAGTTCTTCACGCCCATTCTTCGTCCAGGATCAAGTGGCCAGCAAAACACGTCTTCAAGACACGTCTTCAAAACACGTCTTCAAGGATTTCGCAGTAGGAATCTTGTTAAGTACAGATCTATTTTTCAAATTAATTACTAAACATTTGATAAGTCAGTGTAATTAACATTTAATAATTAGTATTAATCCAGAATTAACACAAAAACACAGTGAACACTCCATACACCAGTGATACACTTCTTTTCATTGAAACCAATTTATTTCTATTATATTTCGCATAAAATAATTTTATTTAATGTGCCACTCATAATATTACGTACATTCACGTACATTCGAGTGAATTTTTGTTAACTTTTTTTACATTTGTTTACAATTTTTCCTAGTTAGGCAATTTGTTGTGCATTTATTTGTGTATTTCTTAGATAGAGTAGTTAGGAAAGCCACTCAAGTGATCATTCCATAGATTGAGATCGATTAAGGAGACCAAATTAGAATACTAAATTAACAGTACTTTAACATATGAGCGATTCAGACGGTGTGCTTTCTGACATTGAAAATTTCCCTACACCCATTTTTCCGCCTACCCCTCGCCCTTCAAACATATTTCCAAACAAGCAAACTTCTTCATATCAAGTAGAAGCTAACATGTCCGAAACATCTCCCCCAGCATACATTAATTTACATTACCCCAAACCCCTCTGGTAGAGTTTACACACGACCCCATCCATGCATAACCTCCCCCCTTTTCTGCAGGGCTTGACAGTATTGCATGGCACTGGCAGTCTTAACATGTTGCATGCAATTGCATTGCACTCTACAATTTTGCGCCGATACTACTTCTTGTAAAGTATATTTTTTTATGTCTGTATAAGTGGTTTAAAATCGGTCCAGAAAAGAAAGATTTTCGAACGGTTCTTATGATAAACCATTCGTTTTACTAAGAAATCGTTCCGTAATTGAAAAATGAACAGTTACATTTTTTGTGGTTTGCATGGAACAACTTTACAGTGTACGTCGTTCCCACATCGTAACATTTCTATTAGATCAGTGTGGTTGAACGGAGTGCGATCTGTTTAGTAGTTTAATGGGTGACCGCTCTTCGCGTTCAGATGATTTAGCGACCCGTTGTTCGGATCCCAGGTTTTGTTGTAAGTCCCTCCCGTCACGTGACTTTTGCCATTAAGGAGTAGTTTAAGAATCCACAAGCATTAATTTTATTATTTAATTACTTATTTTCTTTCGAATATAAGAGACAACGTCAATTTAGCAGTATTTTACTGTAATTTCGAGCTAGACTGTTGAATCGTATTTGAACGGTTATCCAGCTGCCGTAAACGCAAGAATTATTAAGTAAGATATTTGGGTTGAAAGTAGATATGATTTTCGTGGGAACTTTATTTTCTCGGTAAAATTCGCCCTCCAAATGAAATAAAACTTGTCCTACCACTACTGTATATCTATCATAGATTTAAAATCGGATAAATTAACGGAAGAATTTGTAGAAAAAGGAATGCATCCGTTCCGGCACCAAAAACAAAAAGTTTTAGCCAAATTTATTTTAAAATATTCCGATCAAATTTTCATTCTAAACAATTTTTTTAATTTATTTTAATTTAGTATTCAATTATAATCGTTAAAAATTCAAAACAAAGTATGCAAATTACAGTTCCAGGAAAATTTCGCATGGAAATATAAAATTTCATAAAAGCATAGTACCAAATTACTAATTGGTATTATCCTGGTTTTCTTCGTATAGTTTATTTTTTTCGGTGACACTAATAAAGTTTCAAAACCAAACCTATTATTTCCTGAGTCGTGATTATTTACTGCTTTTTAGAAATTTCATGTTTCTAGGCCAATTTTTTTCTGAAAATGCACACTATAAAGTATCATATTTATTTGCGTATAATGAGCCCCCTGATTTTCAAAGACCAGAATTAGAAAAAAAATGTTTTCTTGCCCGTATAATGTGCGTTCAGCTTGATCGCGGTGCTGGTGGTTTTTTAGACTGAGTCTCGAAGAGTCTCGGAACAAACTGCGGCTTGTTTGTTGCTCCTCCCGTGCGCTATTTGGTAGCCAATTCAAGAAATGCAGTATCAGCACGGTACTGAAAATGATCTACTGTACTGTGGGAGGAGAGTAGTTGATTTAAGGAGGGAGCGGGCCCCCCTTTTGGCTCTAGGTACCTATTTTGGAGCCCCTATCAGAAGCAATGGCGCCCCATAGGCCATGAATGATATTATATTTTAGTTTCTATGTGTTTGGTATGCCTTCATAGGTGTTTTCCTTTTGTCTACGTTCGCGGATGATGGTGGGAGGATCCTTTGCAATTTTACATGAGAAAATCTGTCCTATAAGTTCATCTCGCATTCCCATATTTCATTTTGCTCCCTTCCGAATATCCGGGTAGTGGCTAGTGAGGTTTTAAAAATTAAAGTAACATACACTAATGGCAATAATTTTAAACTTTGGGCAAATATCTAGCAATTAAAACCGAAAGCAAAGGATCATCGATGTTATAAGTTTTTTAAAATCAACCTGAATAACACATGCCCGATCCGATGTAAAACAATGTGTTTTCTGGCTTAGCACTGGTATTGTAAGGTATAAGGAACTTTGGATCCGACGGCGCCCTTAAAGTGGTCCGCCCCACCCCCTTTGAAAATTTCTAGATCGGCCACTGGAGGAGAAAGAGGATGCAAGAGATCCTGATGACCCCTCTGAGGAAGCAGGCGACTCCTCAAACACCAGTGACTTGGGCACGGACGCAGAAATTGTATAGACAGTAATTACGGCAAACCTTTCATCCAAAGAATGTCTGTTGCGTTGTGATTACCTGATTAACCTAATATTGTCAATAGTGTAATGTTAAGTGAGTTCTGAATAGTCGTTTTATTTTGCGTACTAAGGAAGTATGGCTATAAGAATTTAATAAAAAATCCACTTTTTGTTATACCTATTTATTACTGATATTTTTCGTGCTTGGCCGCCTGCAAGGATAGTGCGCCATCGCGTATAGTTCGAACCCCGATTTTAAAGATGGGAAAAAATGGTAAAAAAGTGCACATTATACACGAGTAAATATAGTATTTAAAATTGATAAATGCATTTCAGATATTGCTGCTGGTATGAATATTACAGGGAATAAGTGCACATCGGAGTTTAGTTAGCTTTCCGATTATATAAACCACCGCTTCATCTCGAAATACAAAAGTTTACAATACATTCTCTAAATTAACAGCATTAAGTTGTCGATTCGGCTTTTTACTGTAAATGGGAAGTTACATGCAGTTCACTATTTGAAGAACAGTCATTTGCTGTTATAATAACAGAGAAACATAAAAATTTAATGCTTGTTTTATAAGTTAACGGTAATAACTCGGTCAACAAACAATTACAATAAATAGATTGCATAGTTACAATTTCTGGCGAACTAACTTACAATTTTTCTATCCTAAATGACCAAAATCAGAGTGTATATCACCCTACTCGTATCCCCGATTACCTTGGAGATAAGCCCAAAATTTTGTGTTTATTTTTCACCACTCATCCTTCTTCATACTCTGTCAAACTTTTTACTTCGTTTGGCGACTCCGACCATAATAAAATATTTATTTTCTGTCCCATCTCTCTAGTTAGGCCTTTGGATCCTTCGAAGAGGAGACGTCTTTGGAATTACGGCGCCGCTGATTGGGAGGCCCTTAGGCAGTACATCTCTGATTTCCCAAGGAATGATTACTGCTTCCGTGGCCGGAGCCTCTCCGGGTGTGCTGAGCACGACACAGTGATGATTCTCTCGGGCATGAAGGCATACATTCCATATTTTGTTCCTACAACTAATGCAAAAATAAACCTTGGTTTAACTTTACTTGTTCTAATACTCTCCGCAACAGAGTGGAGGCTTTCAAAAGAAACCGTCGCCATACAACTCCTGACTTTCATTTCAACTCGCCAAAAATTCCTTTACCAGAAAAAATGTGAAAACCTATCTAATTCTAATTCTTCTCGGTCTTTCCAGTGCTTAGCCAAGAACATTCCTAACAACTTTACTTCTTCTTCTTTCCCTCATCTTTTCCATTCTGACGGCTTAGTTGCCGTCTCTTCTCCCAATAAAGCTGAACTCTTCGTCCAAACTTTCGCGTCTAACTTAACCATGGATGATTTCGGTGCTGTTCCTCCATCTCCTCCCTCCGAATTATGTCTGAAATTAGAATCTCTCCAAAGATGTTTTTTTCTGGCCTACCTGGGCTCAACTTCAGAGTACGGTACTGATGGTGTCGCTCCAGTTGTTCTCAAGAGCTGTGTTTCTGTGCTGATATCCTGCCAAGGCAAACTCTTTCGTCTTTGTCTTTTATCTGATACTTTCCTGCTGGAAGTTCGCTTTCATCCAGCCTGTCCCAAAGAAGGTTGGCGCTCTCAACCCTCCAACTATTAACTATCGTCCAATTGCTTTGATTTTTTCCCTTTCTAAATTTTTTTGAATCTATCCTTAATAGGAAGATTCTTAAGCACCTCTCTTCTCAATTTTTTTTCAATATGGGTTCCCCAAGGGGCGCTCTACTGGTGATCTTACATATCTCTCTGACTCTTGGTCATCCTCCTTTTGGGATTTCGGTGAAACTTGTGCTGTTGTGCTTAACATATTAAAAGCTTTTGATAGAGTGTGGCACAAATCTTTAATTTCGAAACTGCCGTCCTTCGGCTTCTATCCTTCTGTCTGTGCCTTCATCTATGATTTCCTTTCTGTCCAACTCTCGCTGCGGTTGTAAATGGGCACAGTTTTTCTCCTGAAGCCATTAATAATGATATTCTTCAGGGCTCTGTCCTGTCACCCACTCTTTTCCTTTTATTTATCAATAATATATTAAACTGCACTTCCTGTCCTATCCACTTCTATGCCGATAATTCCACTCTTCACTTCTCCACCCGCATCACAATGCGTCCCTCTCAACAGTCATGACATGATTTGCATGGGACGGCTCTGTTGTACCTGGCCTTTTATTTTTCTTCTACCTCTGACTGGGACAGAGAAAACCTTGGGTTCTTTCAATCCCTCAAAAACTCAGTTCCTCTATCACACGACTATCCCCTTACCTTCAACAATACACAATTCAAACCTTTCTCTTCACTTAACATTCTTGGCTCTTCCTTTTCTAGTAATCTTTCCTGGAAAGATCACATATACTTTCTTTGCCAAACAGCTTGTAGGAGGTAAGGTGTGCTGTACCGCTTCTGCAGTTTCTTCACCCCCTCTCAGTTGCTGTCTCTCTATACGAATCTTTCCTCCCCTGTATGGAGTACGCTTCTCATGTGTGGGGTGGCTCAATCGACACAGTTCTACTTGACCACGTAGAATCAAAGGTTATTCGTCTAATCAATTCCAATCCTTTTATTAACTGTCTTCAATTCCTCTCTCTTTGCTACAATGTTGCCTCACTCTCTCTTTACTATTGTTCTTATAATGGACACTGCTCTTCTGAACTCTCTAACTGTATGCCTCCTGCTTTTAAGGAGAGCACGCAGTACCAGACTTTTTACACATTCTCATTCGTTTAATGTCAAATTAAAAGTGCTGATATCAGTTTAATTCCAGTGAAAATATATAAACTAATATCAGATGATATAAAAACCCCATTCAAAAGACTTATAAATAAGTCACTAGTACAAGGTGTATTCCCTGATCACCTGAAAATAGCCAGGGGTTTGTCCAGTATTCAAATCAGGCAGACTAGATTCTCCATCCAATTACCGACCAATCTCCATCTTACCAACTCTGAGTAAAGTATTTGAAAGAATCGTATACAATGGACTAATCAAATTCTTAGGTAAATACGACATCCTAACAAAAACACAATTTGGGTTTAGAGAAGGCCACACCACAGAAGACGCCATTAACATGTTATTAGAAAATATCTATAAAAACCTAAACTACAAAAAACACACAATCTTAGTTTTCCTTGACCTGTCGAAAGCCTTTGATACGCCCTCACATGATATCTTACTAGACAAATTAAACACATATGACATAGTGGGAAATATGCTAAAATGATTTAAGTCATATCCCTCTAATCGTCACCAGTATGTTAAAGTAAATGACATTTCATCAGAATATGCTATATTGGAAAATGTGGTCTTAAAAGGATCAATCCATGTAAATGATTTTTATCGATCAACATCATTAGACTGTATTCAATACGCAGATTATACAACACTCACTTCTACACACCACGATATCAATTGCCTAATGAACGAAGTGAACAGGCAATTAAATCATGTCTATAAATGGATGTGTGCAAATAAGCTTTTACTAAACTTGACAAAATCATCATATATGATCGTAACTAAAAAAAAACTGCAATCGTATACACACCATTAATAATTTAGAAGCACTAATAATTAGAAACATCAAGTTAGATGAAAAATTAAACCTCAAAAGTCACACACAACATATCAAATTAAAAATATCTAAATTTCTCTACATAATGTTTAAACTCAAAAAACAATTTCCCAAAATGCCCTCCTCACACTGTACTACTCATTTACCCATCCACACTTTCAATATGGAATCACAGCGTTGGGTAGTACAAAGAATTATATGCTGTATCTACTAGAAGTAATCCATTAAAAATGTTTACGAACTCTCTCTGACAATGATGACAAACGATCTCATACCTCTCCATTGTTCAAAAACTTAAATATTCTAAAACTAAATGACCTGTATAAACTTACTGTCGATATCAGTATTTACAAAGTTGCTAATAATAGAAACTATAGTTCGCCCATTCACAGGGCTTCTCAATGATTTCATACATAAACCAAATTATTCCATGGAAATTGCAGGAAATGCTCTTTCCTATAAAAGGGCAGATATCTGGAACGCTATACCCATAAACATCAGACAAGCACCATCACTAATATCGTTTCGTAACTCACTAAACAAACACTTTATATACTCCTACGTGTTACTTTCGTGAAATAATTTTCATATATATATATATTGCAATTTGTAAATATTACTAAATGAAAATCACCTTTTATTATGGAAAATTAACAATCTTCGTGTTCAGTATTCGTATTCGAATGCATTCGAATAGAATTATTGAGGTATTCGCATTCGAATACTTGCGTAGGAAAAGTCAAAGTATTCATATTTGTATTCGAATACTATGACAAAGTATTGGAATTCACTGAATATTTTCATGAATACAACCAATACCTCAATAACTGTATAACTTTGTCAAATTGGCTGAACTGTGATTAGATAACCCTGTAGAATGGAGCTCGTCTCCATGTTGTCTTGTATAATTATGTCCTTTTATGAAATATATTTGTTTTAATAATAAAAACTTCATGCAAACACGTACTGTTTACTCGTGTTTCTCTGTTTGGATTTGATTTGAAAGTATTTATGAATACTTTCAAATGTATTCGCATTCGAATACTTTGTACTTCTCCTGTATTCGTATTCGCATTCATATTCATGCAAATATGAAGTATTCGTATTCGAATACTGAGCTCCTGTATTCGCTCCATCCCTGCTGCAATGACAAACCAAATAAATTATATATTAAAAGTTTCCAACATATTACGCCATAGTTATAATATGGCTCACTCATCTGTATCTCTGTAACTTTACGATTTTATCATGCTTTGTATTGTTCACTATTTTTGTTTTGGATTATTTCTATTATTATTTCTGTTATCATTTTCTATTATTTCAAAGTTAATTTCAATTTTCATTTGTAATGACAGAGTTTTAACTAAACGCAACATTATTTTATTTTCAACAAATTCTATTTATATTTGACATTTTCCGATGTGAAAATAGAAATGAATCTCAAAGACTTTTGCCTAAAAAGCTGTCATGCTTCCCAACGGCATATTCAGATAAGAATACTGTAATTAAACTACAAAAATTAAACGTCAATTCCAACATTGTATAAACCAGTATGGATGTAATGTATATCTTATGTAATGTGTTCTTTCTGAATAGAAGATTATTATTATTATTATTATTATTATTATTAGTATTATTATTATTAAACTCTGTAACGTAAGGGTTTATCGATATTTTCAATCTTTCATCTACTCAACCTGTCAACCCTGAAACAATCTTCTTCAATCCATCTTTCCTCCCTGTCTTTGATCTCCAATCTTTCAAACGCAGAGTGTGCAGGCACTCGTAAATCTTGCACTTTGATTTGCTCTCTTTTTGCTCTTTGATAGGGTGTTTCTGAGGGAATTCGCGCTTGGCCCCTCCTTCCTTCATATAAGAGTCATTCTTAAAATAAGCCATATATTTTACTGTTTAAAGAGTACTGAATTTGTGATTAGATAGATAATGTACAGCTTTAACTTTCAAATTAGCAGTTTAGCACTGGTAAATTGCTGCTACTGTACAATTTTAGTTTACAATAAATGTTTGAGCAAATATCATATTTTCTGCATTATAAATATTTACAATTATTTTGGAGGATATCTTTATACTGACAGTATAAATTTGTTAAAATAATGTATTGTTAAAATGATAAGAATATTAATGCTAAAACAAATGCAAAATCCAGTTCATATGAATACCTTTCATAATTCTTATTTCAAGTTGTATTTCGTTATTGCACATGAAAAATTTTGAAACTTGAAAGCTTGAATCTTGAAACACGTAAGAGTCATTCACTGTTACTTTAGCATTCATTTTTTGAAGTGATCTATACCAGGGCTTCTCAAACTTTTTTCACTTGCGACCCCTTTGGATCAGACAAATTTTTTCGCGACCCTTCACTCAATGTCATAAAAGCAATAGGTACTAACACTGTATATTTATGAAAAAAATAATATTTTCAAATGTTTCTGCGACCCCCAATAATATTTACGCGACCCCCTGAGGGGTCGCGACCCCTAGTTTGAGAAGCGTGGATCTATACGATAGAAGTGAAATTCTCGTCGTTGGTTGAGTGAGTGTTTCGAAAAATTCTGTTTATTTCTTTCCTAGTTGTTCCGAGAAGAATATCAAAATAAGTTTGTATAAAAATAAATACACTCTAAGTGGTTATATTAGGGGCACTCAATATATTTTGCCCCACTCTTTTTTCTTAGCTAAATAATAAGCCATGGGGCTGAAATATCTTCTGGGACATAACTTTGAACTTTCTGCGCTTCACATAACCGGATTTTTCCAGTTTCAACCTCCCCTCCTTGCAGTGATGGGCATTGATACATGAAAATCGCTAAAGCGATACCGATACATCGATACATGAAGAACGTCTTAGGCGATACCGATACGCCGATACTTTCTAGATGTCTTAAGCGATACCGATACCGATACATGCATCGGCGGTACATTTTTATAATTATTCATTTAATATGTAGGTATTAGATATTATTGTTTATACTAGTAATTTGTACGCACTGTAAGTAAAATCAACGACATTTTAATGGGTTTTATAGATGTAAATAAAAACAATTGCTTTATTTAATGAAAGTATGTTTAAATTTGTAGGATACATGAATGACTGAAAATATTACACTAACAATTAAAAGTAATTACTATTACCCTTCAAAAATACCAGCTGGCTAAACATCTGGTCAGACATTCTATTCCTTTTTGGAGCGTGAATGTGACCAGCCAAACTAAACTTCCATCTCAGTGGAATCTTGGGTTGCAGAGATATTAGTGGAAGCAGACTCATAACAGAAGAAATCATCTGCACTTCCGTCAGATGCAGCATCACTTAGTTGTTGCTGGGGGGTCTGCTCGCTGAGGCTCTTAACAGCATTAACCAACATTTCTTGAACCTCTTTTTGACAATGTTAGTATTAAATTTGCCTTTTATTGCGACGCATCAAGGCACAGAAACTTTCCAAACCGCTTAGTGAACCCTACTGTGACTGCAGTGAGAAGTGGCTGACAATGACGCAATGCCTCCGAATTCAAACGCTCTAGCTTCTTCTCTACAGCTAACAATGTCGGAAGCAGGCAACCGTAAAAACATTCTTTGTCGAACTGCAACCCATCAAGTGCTGTTGCAATGGGTTGTAGTACGGTCAGGTATTCCTGGAGAAAATCAAGCTCATTTTCACGAAATGTTGGCAGTCCCAGTTGTTTCATTGTTTCATTTAGGACACTTTTATGCTTCAACAGAACTGATAAACTGTCGAACAAGGAGTTCCATCTTGTGACGCATGGTAATGTCAACTGACATTTTAGAGTTTCCTGGATTATTTCGGCTAATTTCGGTTAATTAATCTCAATAACACAAGTACAAACGTGTTTAAACGTTGCGCCGTACTGTGTGACGTGACCAGTAGAGTAGTACTGTCATTAAATAAATATTTAATAATATTATTATTTATGTATATTCATAAATATAACTCAGTAGTGTCATATTATAACATCTATTTAAATATTTAAAAATTCTTATTAATGTATCGATGTATCGAAGTATCGATTTTTTTCGATACATTTAAGAAAATTGACCTTAGCGATACCGATAAATCGATACTTTTGTCAAGTAGCTAAAGCGATACCGATACCGATACAAAAGTATCGATCGATACGTATCGGCGATACATGTATCTAGATACTGCCCATCACTGCCTCCTTGTATAAAACCGCTTTTAAACGCACTTGTATAAAACCGATGGTAAACGCATTTTCGAAAATGGCGTCTGACAGTGATGTGCGTCGTAAACAGAGAGCTGTTAGCGAGTTCTTAACCGCAGAGAAGGAAACACGTGGAAATTTACACAAACGTCTACAAAACGTTTACGGAGATGCTATTGTTGATCGAAGCACAGTTGGACGCTGGTCTAAACGTGTGAGATCATCGGAGAGAGGGAGAGCCAGTCTCGATGATGAGCCACGCACTGGTCGCCCAGCATCGGCTCTGACATCTCACACTGTGCAACATGCTAACAGCATCATTCCACCAAATCGGTGCGTCACATACAAGGAGCTATCACTGGAGCTAGGAATTAGTGAAGGAAGTGTGAATACGATAATTCAGCAACTGGGATACTTAAAAATATGTTCACGGTTTGTTCATTGCCAACTGACTGAAGATCACAAAGCCCAAAGAAAAGAAATTGCTTCTGAGTCGTTGGTTCGATACGAGACAGAAGGGGATGACTTCTTTTCACGAAGTGTGATGGGATGAGACTTGGGTACACCACTTTGAACCTGAAACAAAACGCCGATCCACGAAGTGGCATCACGCAGACTCCCCACGCAAGAAAAAGTTCAAAATGGCTCCCTCTGCAGGAAAGGTTATAGCCACCATCTGGGACATCAAGGGAGTGATTTTGGTGGATATTATGAAGGAAGGACAAACAATCAACTCAGAGGCATATATTGCTACTCTACAGGGACTCCAGAGACGTATAAAGCGAGTTCGACCGGAGAGAAAACTGAAAGACGTCCTTCTTTTGCACGATAACGCAAGACCACACAACAGTTTGCAAACAAGAGAGGCCACACAAAAATGCGCTTGACTCTGTTATCCCACCCTCCATATAGCCCGGATCTGGCACCTTCAGACTTCCATTTTGTTTGGGCCAATGAAGGATGCTATTCGTGGAAGAAAGTTTCAGAGTGACGATGAGGTTGTTGAGGAGGTTAAGAGGTGGCTCCAGCGGAACCCAGCGGACTTTTACCAGCAAGGAATAAAGGCCCTTGTTTCGAGGTGGAGGAAAGCCGTAGAAAAGGATGGAGATTATATGGAAAAATAAAAACTTATAAAAAAGGTATGTAACTACTTGTGTATAAAATATCTGGAACTTACAATGAAACTTGGAAAGAAAAAAAAAAGATGGGGCAAAATATATTGAGTGGCCATCGTACATTTGAAACACCTACTCGATATCTCATAATGAACTTAGCTTTCTGAAATGAATAAGAGCCATTTTGAGAGGTTTACTAGATATTTCAAATATCTGAAAGCGATGCTTAAATATTTCAAATATTCAGATATTAAAAACGTTAAACGACAATTTATTTCCCAATAGTTGACCAACATTGAGACAAATTGTTCAACCCACATTCAAACTTATTTCTCAATGCTGGGCACCAATACACCTTTTTGTGAACTTGATACATCATAAACCCCGTACGGATTTTATTATTTTTCAGGGAAATTCATCTTCATTTCCTTATTTGTAAGAATATAATTTTTCATGACTGAAATTCAGTTTATTCATGACAGATGTTTTAGGTTGTTTAACTTGACTCAAAAATCATTGCTCCAATAAGCAACAACTTTACATTCTGGTGTGCTGTACTCTCCTTTGATCCTAATTTGGGGGAATCTTATATTGTTTGTATTCTGATCTTTATATAAATGATAGGCTGACGGAAGAATGCAAAGAACAATTTGTTTTTGTTGATGTTCTCTGTTTCCTAAGGTGTTATTATAGGCTTATACAAAGTATTTTGAAGTACAAGTTGTTTAAACCAATTTTTTTTGGCAAAGGCTTGACAATTCAGAAGATTCAATGATGTTTTTTGTACCTTTTTTCGTAAAGTTTAAATTTTGTAAACTCCCAAATAAGTATTACAAAGATATAGCAACAACATTAGCTAAGGGAAACCTGATTAAACGTTACAACTCTCATACTAAATTTATTCATTGCTGGAATGAATGCTGTTATTGTCCCTCTGAAGAGAAAAATCAATTTGGAACCTGATCAGGATTGCTTTCCATTTCTAGACATGGAGATTCCCTCAATTTGGGTAAATTATAAACTGCATTCTTGCTTTTGTTAATTGTTTTTATCGGTGTCAAGATTTAATTTTATTTTTGTTTTTATTAATGAGCGTTGAATATGACATTCTACCCCTCAGTGGTCCAGGGTTGAAATGAGTTAACAATTTTAAGATCTGTTTTTCATGGAGGCAAAAGATAACCTGAACTAAGTGAAGATTGAAGGCTTCATTAACTATTAGGGTTAGGAAATACTATGCTTTGACTTTTTATATATTGGCTTAAAATACTGTTTATTTTTGCTTTTTTACATATTTGATTAAATTAGTTTGCTTTGTATTCTTATATATTTGCTTATAATATAGCTATTGACCTCAAGGTGAAAACAAAATCCACCAACTGTAAGAGTGAAGTCAGTGGTAAATGGTAAGCCTTTCTTTATTTTTAAATTCAATCTACATGGTGTGTGGCTTCCTGAGCTAGGAGTCAAACCTTCACAAGTTCACTACATCTGCATCTATAGGTCAAAGTTAATCCTCAGTTTGTTGGACACATTAGGTTGTTGGGCTTAAGTGCAGGACAATCGTAATAACATCACGACTACAAGAAAATACAAGATACAAGAAAGAAATATGAATGGTATTCAGGAGCATTTGAAAATTTTTAACCTTATTTAAAGTTCAAAAGCATGAATTTTGACCAGGAAAGTCTTGCTCACTTAATCTCTTAGACTTTTGGGGAATGTGATTGAATCATTTGCGTAACATCAAACCTCCTTGTATTAACCTTATCAAGAATACTTGAGTTAAGCTTCTATTCTATTTATTTATGTTTTATAAACTACAGTAGTATGTTCTGTGATAAATATCGAATTGTTAATCAAATTATAACAAATTCCGTCTGCTTAAACCTAAATAAATATAAATATCTTTCCTTGGTCTTGTGAATCTAACACTAGCTGTGTTCATCTATTTGTGTGAGAATCCTATCCTTTATTATTTTCTCAAGAAATTTCCCGACAAGTGATGCTTGACTAGTAAATCTCAACTAGACATATGGAAATACTTTATTCTGCAGCTGAGTTGAAACTTAGAAAGTGTGTATTGATGATAATTTAAAAATATCTCTGACATGTTTCTAAATACAGTTTGTGGGTCATATTTCATAACAGAGATAGCTACTTTGTTTAACCTACACTGATTCGAGATACCAAACCTCTATAGGTGGAAAACCTTCATTTAAAATATTAATGACTTAGAAAATACACACACAAACACACACACACACACACACACACACACATATATATATATATATATATATATATATATATATATATATATATATATATATATACATAAATATATAAATATATATATATATATATATATATATATATATATATATATATATATCATTACAATCACAGAATAACACGTGATCTTATTAATAAGCAAACAACCACAGGGAAAAGGAAACACGAAGTCCGAGCGCTTTCGTGATATATTCACATCATCAAGGAGAAACAAAAAAATAGACGGAGATTATAAAGTAAATGAGTTAAATACACAAGCAAAAAATTCCCAATCGGCAACTCGAATTAAAGACCATAAAACCCTCTAAAGATTTTTTCAATAAATAACATAATCTGTAGGCTGCTAAATTACTAAATATAAAAGAACTATATAGATGAAATTAGACAAAAAACCAGTACAGAGAACAAAAATTATTATAACGATTATTAGAACTAGTATTTAATTAAAGCAGGCAATTAAGTGGCAAGAATTTAATGAAAACCAAGGGAATGGTGCCATCGTCTTACAGAATATTCCAAAATTTCTACAAACAGTCTGAAAAAAATTGTTTTCACAATAGCTAACCAGTTGAAAAGTCCAATAAACCACCCAGCACCAAAGATTATATACAAAAGAAATATTACAATTAAAATGGACACATAAGAATGTTAACAGTTCTTAAAATAATATTTATTTATTTAACCAAGGCAAACCGTTAAGGGGCAAGAATGCGGTCAAGAAAACAATAGGCCCTTCGCCCCTTCGTGTTATTCTGTGATTTTAGTGCATAATGGATACCACGCGCCACTTCGAGACCTTCTCTTTGCTCTTCCCTGGCCTAGCACTGTTTGTTTGTACCTTTTGTTCTTCTTTAGTTAAGTCACACAAGCGAAAGGTTCACCTGATATTTCTAAGAAGATGTCTAAGTGAACAGGTTCTCCCCACCTCTTTACTCCCTAATAGACTTCTGAATTTGAGAGAACGCCCCTTCGATGAATTCCAGAGAATAGTGTTGCAGAAGCATATAGAAATTACTAAGATTGAAGTCGAAGAAACTTTTAAAGTTACCAGGGCGAGAAGATATAGTTTTGATAGGGCAATTCCACCTGAATGGAAACAACGGTTACTGGAATATTGTTATAACAAACAATTTTTTTAATAATTTCAGGTAAATTTTACGTAAAAAATTATTTTTAGGAAAAAATATTAAAGAGGTTTAATAATTACTGCATGTTAAGTAGAAAAATCATACTCTTTCGCTAAATGTTGATAGAATTTTAATTACTTGATATTTTAGTCTGACAACTTGTTTGCGTATAGATAAATACATATGTTTTATTGTGTAGAAGTTTTATTAAAATTAAATGACAAATGTTGATTTTATAGCCTTTTTAAAATGTACCCTTTTTTATGGCACATCCGTTATAAATAAGGGGTTCCAAAAAACCTTAGCCCCCCTCCCCCATTTGCAGCTTACATGTTTACTTATATCGAAAGAGTTTTTAGTGATTATAAAAATATATAAAATTCTTTATTTATTGCAGGTATTAAAATTACTCTAGCTGATAAAGTGATAATATAATGGCTTCTCAATTAATTGGTGATTCGGAGAGGCAACGTGTGATAGATCGCATACGAGCAATAACATTTCGGGAAACTCGTGATGCTGGAGCCACCTTTATAACACGTTCATGGGTCGCCAAAAAGTTGCGAAGAAGTGAGGACTTCGTCAAAAGAAATTGGAATAAAACTTTGGATGAATGTGAAATGGATACAACCAAATCTGGGCGCCCAAATTTGCCACTCTCTCAGGAAACAAAGGACATCATTGAAAGCGGTACGCGTAAGCGGAAAAACAGCTGTGCTATACTTTCTAGAGAGATCGAAGTGTTGAAAGGAAAGATCGTTAGTGGTGAGATCATTCGACTGTACCGTCATAGGCAAGGTTTAAAGCCTTGGCATGAACTTCCAAAGCCAAGAAAAACTCAACTTAACATCGATGACAGAATGTGGTTTGCCTATTATCTTGAAGATTGGGATGTGGATGATTTCATGCATTTAGCTGTCTCTGATGAATTTTTTGTTTACGTAACACGTCGGCCTAACTACCAAAATGATCGAATGTGGGCCACAACACCAGATGAAATCGATGACAATGAACATTATCGCGAATTATTAAAAAGTCCAGACTGTGTTGGTGTGTTTGTTTTGTTCACTGCAAAGAAGCTCATGTGGGTGCTGAAGCCAAATGGTCAGAGTTGGGATGGACAGTATTTTCGTGATATTATTCTATCCCAGCATGTCATTCCTTTTCTAAGAAACCCAAACAATGTTATGGATGTCGATCAGGTCACACTTCTGCACGTTATAAAGGACAAGGTTGAATGTCTCTTATTTCAAGAACCTGCAGCAAATCGATTTTCGAAGGATACAATGACGCAACACATTGAAACTGTTTTAGCAAATTTGCATAACGATCAAGATCTATTCACGTCACTTTTGGCAAGCTACCCAAAGCGAATTCAGGCTGTCTTGGAAGCCAATGGCGGGAACACCAAGTTTTAATTGTTTCTCATTAAATGCAGGATTAAATTCTCTTTTGTAAGGTATGTTTAGTTTTACTGTACCTCTAATGGTTTAGGCCATGGGCGGGGGGCTAAGGTTTATTGGAGCCCCGTATATACTGTATACTAGGTGAGGTACCCGGCGTTGCCCGAGATAAATTTCACAAATATACAAACAGGCAAACAGACAGGCTCAGAAAACAAACAGACAGGCCAAATTATATATAAGATATCCCCCAAACCCTCCTCACCCCCTTTATGCAACTAGGGGGCTAACCCCATCCCCAATTACCCCACCCCTCCCCATTACCCCACACCCCTCCACATTACCCCACACCTCCCCACATTACCCCTCCCCCTCCCCCATTACCCCCACCCCCTATGAAAAATGAAACCAGGAAAATATAGCTTATGACTTGGATTACCTTGATAGGTTCAGGTGGTTTCATGCTTTCCAAATGAAATGTAATATAAAAATAAGCTTAGCAACCATTAAAGTACTTTTATCTTTTGGTGTGAGTATGTCAGAGTTGAGAGTTGTGAGCGTTTTGGTTCATACCTTGCACTGACATGAAACAATCGTAAGTTTGTAGAGAACTGCTCGTATCTGAAAATTTTGCCAATGATAGAGAATTTCGAGTATTACCATTGAAATCAGCATGTCCAAATTAACTAAATGAAAACTCTATTGTGTCAGTTAAAGAAAAATTGAAAAGTGTTAACAAGTGTAATTTTTTAAGTTTTTATAAATACATTAATCAAAAGTATGATACGAATCTACAGATCTACAGAAGCTAAGGCTAACAAAGACCCTAAGATCCACTCTAAGGTTAGCACGAGACAAAGGAAAGAGTAGGGCAGTGGTTCCCAACCTTTTTTGCGCCATGCCCCACCTCAACACCTCAAAAAATTTGATGCTCCCCATTAATATAAAAACAAATTTGGTGTTGAAAAGGTATTATTTAAAATTTACAATAATATGAGTACATTTAATATGAGTTACCATACATTCAATATGAGTAAATAAACTTGAGGTTGAAGCTAACTAAATTATTACCTTGAAATAAAATTTCTCAGTTGAAAAGTTATAATTTTAAATTTCAATAATATGAGTACATTCAATATGAGTTACATTAAATATGAGTCAAGAAACTTGAGATGGAAGCTAACTATATTATTACCTTGAAATAGAACTTCTCAGTTGAAAAGTTGCAATTTTAAATTCACAAAAAAGTAATTTAATCAATAATACCACTTTAAATTCACAATATTGGGTAAAAATACAGCAAATTCAAAGTTTGATAATCTGAAGTTAGTGAGATCCTTGAGCTTGATGTTTACTACAAATGGTTTTGATTTCAGGCACTAACTTAGTTAGCTTCAGTCTTAAGTCTCCTCGTTTTGTGATATCCAGTCGGTTTCTTTTTTTCTGTAGTAAGTCACTTACAGCACTAAAACCACATTCCACCAAATATGAAGATGGGAATGGTAACAGTAGCTCTCTCGCCAAACGAGTTGAATTATTATGTATAAATTTCATTTTATTATTATGTATAAATTTCATTATTTTATTATTTTATTATGTATAAATTTCATTATTTTACAATTTTATTATGTATAAATTTCATTTTATTGTAGCATTTTCCAATTGCCCCCCAAAATATTCAAATTGCGCCCCACGTTGGGAATCACTTGAGTAGGGGGTTAAGAGAAGAGAAGAGAATAAGGGGTTAAGTAAGGAGGAACACCTATCACTCTTGGGTTAACATTCATTCAGAAAAAGAGAAAAAAGACTCAGCATCATCATCCGCTGGCCACTGCCGACAAGTCAGAAAAATAGTCGGAGAGAATAGGAGAGGGGTGAAAGATGAAAAGAAGTAAAATATGGACGCTTACAAACCATGCAAACACAGTCTTAACTCACTATCATACCATGCAAACTACAAACATGCAAGAAAAGAGAGTTACAGACATGCAAAGTAAGGAGAGGATAAAAAAAAAAAGTAGGTAAAGTTAAACAAAAAGTGGATTAGTTTACGCTACGAGCTACATCTACGTTCGTGTTAGTCTAATTTTTTTTTTTTTTTAAATAATTTTATTGCTGGCATCACACGCTGGGATGTCACAAGCTGGTATTAATCGTCAACAGACTCATCCTCGACCACAACACCCAGAGCTCCTGTTGCTAATTGTTTTTTTTATTTGAAACAACGTTAATATTTTTAAAATGTCTTTCAAGACGGTTCTTAAACACATTAACGCTGGTAGAGTTCACGACTGGCGCGGGAAGATTATTCCATTTATCAATTACTTTAAACGAAAAGAAGTTTTTAGCAACTTAAATCCGTTATTACGAATATTACTATTATCGAAAGTGAACAATTTGTCAAAATTTACGTTATCGATGTTATTAACGATTGTGAAAACTTCAATAAGCTCCCCCCTTAATTTCCTAGTTTCGAGTGAATACAGGTCTAACTCTTTAATCCTATCTTCATAAGGCTTGTTGCCCAATGACGGAATTAGTTTCGTGGCACGACGCTGAACCTATCAATATCCTCACGCAAGTACGGGCACAAAACTGAACGGCATATTCTAAATGAGTCCTGACTAGGGACTTGTAAAGGGGCAATATAATATCCTTCGATTTAAATTCGAAATTACACGCTATGAAGCCTAACATCCTATTAGCTTTTGCGCAAGACTCCAGGCACTGGTTCCTAACCTTTAAATCCTTAGAGACGCGTACGCCTAAATCTACTTCCTCGTCAACGCTCGCTAACTCCCTATCATCCATCGTGTACGTGTAATTATTGTTACGAGAACCTATACGCAAAACTTTACATTTGACTACGTTAAATTGCATCTGCCACTTATCTGTCCACTCCATAATCCTATTTACATCGTCTTGGAGCCTATTTCTATCGTCCTCGTTAACAACCTTAGCGCCTATTTTAGTATCGTCCGCGAATTTTGACACGTTACTAGTCAATCCTACATCTATGTCGTTAATGTAAATTACGAATAACAATGGGCCTAACACTGAACCCTGTGGGACACCGCTACCTACATCTAACCACCCCGATTCACTACCATTAACTACGACCCTCTGCCTCCTAGCACGAAGCCATTCTTCTAACCAGTTAGCTACCTGACCGTGTATACCGTGCGCTTTGACCTTCGCAATTAGTCTCCTATGCGGAACTGTATCGAACGCCTTTTTAAAATCTAAATAAATAATGTCAGCCGCTCTATGCCTATCGTATTCGCGCACTATTTCGTTATAAAATTCTAACAAATTAGTTAAACAAGACCTATGGCGTCGAAACCCATGCTGACTACTATTAATCAAATCTCTACTTTCTAAGTGATCGATGATACGATCCCAAACTACGGATTCCAAAAGTTTAACGAAAATAGACGTTAAGCTGATGGGCCTATAATTGCTAGCTCCTGCGCGGTTGCCTTCTTTAAAAATAGGCATGACGCAAGCTAATTTGAAGTCTTCAGGAATAATCCCCGTTTCGAGTGACTGATTAAAAATCTTCGTTAAGGGGCCTACGATAACGTCTTTCAAATCTTTCAAATGTCTGGGATAAAAAGCGTCAGGGCCTGGAGCCTTGCTAAATTTTAGCCTATCGATATAATGCGCAATCTCACCCTCGTAAACAGTTATTTCATCCAAAATAGTCTCGCTACTAAATGGAACGATATCGTCCACGTCGGGGACATTATTTACGTGTTCTATGGTAAAAACTGTCGCAAATAGTTATTGAAAATACCCGCCATCGCCTGAGCTTCAGAAGCCAAAGCGCCCTTAACATCCACTAGAGGGCCTATGGGTGCTACTGTAGTATGCGGTCTACCTACGATTCCGCGGTCTACCTTTTAATTATAGCTTCTTATCTTCTTATTATTTTATTATTAGGTTAATTGTAGGCCCTTGACGATTGGTTAGGTTAAGTCGTGATATTTTCGTTAAAACTAACGAAAATATCATGACTTAACCTAACCAATCATCAAGGGCGTACTGCATTATGTGGTCTACCGTTAAGTATGCGGTAGTAGTATGTTTAACTTCTTTAATAATTCCTTAATTGTGTAAATTAAATTATAATTCCTTTCAATTCATTTTCAATTCCTTTTAAATATTTTGAACGGTAGACCGCATACTACAGAAGAAACTTAACGGTAGACCGCATACTACAGTAGAAACTTAACGGTAGACCGCATACTACAGTAGCACCGGGCCTATGTTATCTTTTATTGGCTTACGATTATTAACGTATTCAAAAAACTTTTTTGGATTATATTTACTATCCGCAGCTATAAGTATCTCTAAATTACGCTTGGCATTCCTAACTGATCTTTTAACCTGACGTCTAAGCTCGATATATCTATTAAAGTTAGCTGCCTTGCCATTGCGCTTATTAAGTCCATACGCTCTATTACGCTCGTTTATGAACTGGCATATTTCTCTAGCCCACCACTTGGGCCTACCATGATTTCTAGCGCGCTTGGGCCTACGAGGAATAAACTCCCTTTCATTATTCCTAAAACTTTCTTTAAACGCCACCCAATGCAAATTTGTGTCATTACCCATAAATAAGTTATCCCAGTCCACTACTCTCATCCTATCCGCAAAACTATCAAAATTAGCCCTACGAAAATCAGGGACTTCTATTACGTTACTATCCTTAGTGTTTTCTATCAATAACTTAAACCTAAGAATTTGATGATCACTACATCCTAAACTCTCGCCTACTTCTAAACCTTCGACTATATTCTCGCCGTTCGTCATCACCAAATCTAAAATATTATCACCGCGCGTTCGTTCGGTAACCATCTGTCGTAAAAAAGTTATCTTCCATAAACTCGATCAATCTCAAACCCTCCTCATTACCAGTAAAAGTCTCATAATTAACATTAGGGCAGTTAAAGTCTCCGACAATTATACTATTCCGATTGTCAATAAAGTTACCAAGAACTGAGTAAAATCTAGTATCTGTAACGAGGGGTTGAACGGGAGGTCTATAAACAACAACAAAATTAAAACTAACACTACGCGCCCTAACTTCAACACATATCGCATTAATTGCTGCCGGAAAATCTAACTTAACCTCGATAGCCTTAAGGGAATTACGAATGTACAGCAAAACGCCGCCACCAAACCTATATAACCTATCATTAGTAAAGAGTTTAAAACCCGGTATATCAAGTTCCCCCAACAAGTCCCGAGTCACGGTATTTAACCAAGTTTCAGTGATAGCAACTATATCGTAGTTGCCGGAATAAATTATTGCCTTAAATTCATTTAATTTATTTCTAATACTACGCGCGTTACAATAAAAGACGTTTAAGTTATTTTTTACCACGGGCCCGCGTTTTAAACTATTTTTTACGTCGGGCCCGCGTTCCCAGGACCCACAACGTTTAAAGAAGGCTTCGACCTATACAGCTTTCGCACGTTTTCGTCTATTAACCTACCTAGCCTAGCATTACCTATTTCATTAAAATGCACCCCCATCTTTTATAAAAAGGCTAGGGTCACTGAATTCGGACCACAGCTTTACGAAAGGTACATTTTCCTCAGCACAAATCTCTCTCAATTTATTATTCAAAAATATTGTTTTTGACGTAATCCTAAGACCCAACCCGTGCCTAGGGGTAATACCTAGAACTAAAGACCTCCCTGACCTCGCCTTCAGGGACCTAATTAACTCCCTATATCTCTCGAAAAGGTCAGGCACTCTCGTATCGGGCCTTTACGAGTCGTTGCCTCCTACCATCGTCACCAACATCGAGTGACGGGAGGCAACGTCAATCCTATCCACTTCGTCTCTAACTCTGTCAACCCTGGCCCCTGGGAGACAGACCCTCCTCCTCTTGGTTGGATGCCGTTCAACGAACTCTTTGTCCATGGGACGCACTAAAGAGTCCCCAATTAAAATAGTTTCCCCCTCATTCACGTCCCTTTCCAAATGGGCGAAAGGATTCGAAACATCGATAGAGGGGGGATTCCTATCACCTATCGTACGCGGCCTGGCTCCACCCTTAACTTCTCTAAATCCCTCCCCATCTTCTACTCTTGGACTAACCTTAATCCCTTCCTCAACTCTATCCAACCTTCCCGACAAGCTACCTAAACTAGAAACTAGGTTACGCACCTCACCCTTCAAATTACTAACGTGTTCAACGTTAGTATTGGTTCGGCTTCCGTCAACCGTAGCCCTTCCCCTGCCCTCATCAAGCGTTGCAAGTCTTTCGGTTACCTCACGTACACTGCGTTTTATGTCAACTATTTCCTCCAATAACTCGCAAAAGAAACAAACTGATCTCTCGGTAATCGCCATAGGACCGCCGTTATAATTTTTAAATTCCGAATACCACCGGTTTACCCGACACCTAACACACGACGCTTTCTGCGACGGCATCGCGCAATTAAAAATTAGTTTAAACCGTCACAAGTTTAAGATAAATTAAGCCGTCACGCTATGAAAACTTCTAAATCGCTAAAAAACACTATTATTCAATTACTTAACTATAACAATGTGAATATAAACGCAAGTATATAAAATTCAAAACTTTCCAAAAGTAAAATTCTCAGCAATATGCAAAAGTAGATGCAATATCAGAGAGCTCAGGAAATGTGTCCGTTCAGTACAGAGTCTGGCTAACCCAGCAGAAAATGATGAAGGGATATTTGAAAATATTTTCATTAAAATGTATATTTTAAATTCAGGTTTGACTCGGTGTTTGTCCAATTCATTTGAATATAGGTCTATAACTTGCTTAGTCCTAAACCCATTTTTGTCAGGGTGTGAAATACTGAATAACTGAGTTTACTGCTAATTTAAGGAGAGAAGAGGTTGTGCTTATATGTATATGGGAACTCTCAGGAGAATTTTAGCAAATTATGTTCTACAGTTCTAGAAACCTTTAAAAACATTTTATATTTAACATCCAGAATTGACAAAAAGAATGCTTGATAATTAATAGATTGGAGCGAAGTAAATCTAAGTTAGGAAGGTTTGAATGCACTGAAAGAATAAAAGAACTGGTTTTGAGAGACTAAATTTTTTCATCCTACAGTGCAGATTCATTGAACTTGTGTTTCGGTGACTTCAAAGTGAGGGAGTCACACACTATTGCTTATTTCCTGTGTGTGTGTGTGTGTGTGTGTGTGTGTGTGTGTGTGTAAGTAGGCTGAACGTCTGGAATGTCTTCTAAAATTTGTGCATTATATTTGCAGAATCATGATATTCATTTAAAAAGTAGCTAGTAACTAAAAATAAAACTGATAAAATTTTAGGCATTATAAATAGGAATGTGAGATACAAAAGCGATGAGAAAATAACCAATTAACGTAAGCCAACTGCAGGAGGTTTGGACAAGCTTCTCAAGAAAATCGATAAAACAAGAGATATCAAAAGAATACCAGGTAGGGGTATTAAATTTGGCCACCAAACAGTCCTGATTTAAATCCTGTCGATTACGGCCTTTGGAAAAATTTGTCACGGAGAATTTATCGGGTCAAAGTAAGAAATGTTGCTCATTTACGACAGATTCTTCTGGAAAAATGGGATGAGCTACCACAAGAACAAATCAGCAAAGCCATAGATGAGTTCCGTCTTACACTGAAAAAGGTTGTAGAAGTTCGTGGTAAACATATCGAGCAGATTTTTTATCTGCACATACAGTTTTTTTATCTGCACATACAATGCGGTAGTACTGTAAATGGAGAATTTCCAGTGGCATAAAGAAATGTTCAATAAATCTATAATTTTCATTAGTTTTCTTTGAAATCTGCTCACCGTATAGGAAATTTATTTAGTTGTGGGGTGTGAAAAAATATTGAACTCTGACCATAACTTTGGATTTTACAGCCAAAGTTCGAGGTCTCCCTTTTTTTTTGCCGACCGGATATATGTGCTATTATTATTATTTCTTCCTTTTATTATTTTTTTTATTATGATGGTCGCTAAAGTGTAGTGGCTGCTAGAATTCTTATTATGAGGTCGAACACATGTAACCTATAGTTATTATATTCTATTATATTATTCATTTTTATTTATTCCTTTATCACCAGCCTTTCATTTTATGCCCCATTATCCCCAATACCCCAGCCCTCATTACCCTCATCCCAGAACATCAAATACATACATACATACATATCTATCTATATCTATATATATCTAAGTGTAATTAAACATATATATATATATATTTTTTTTTATTTATTTATTCCCTTCTAACCTTTTCCCATCGCTCTTGACCCCTATCAAACCCTTTGTTTACAGTTATGAATCCTATTGTTTACACAGCTGTGCTTCAAATTTTACTCTGCTTTTTTCCCCTTAGGTTATTAGACTCTAATACGCTGTTTGCCAAACTTTTTTGTCTTTGCCAAAATTATCCACCAAACTTTCCGTCTTTGTCCCTCAACCCCCTTCCCGTATTCATATTCGATGCAACCATGCTACTAATGGATATAAATTGAAAGTAAAAAGTTTTTAAGTGTAATTAAACATTTCATTAAACATTTCAAATTAGTCTTTCCAATTGTTTAAAAAAATTGGGAGAGTTTAGACATTTCAATTGCTTTACTGAACTGTCTAACGAAATCTTTAACAAATGTGAAATGTCTAACGCATTAGACACTTTAAAATTCACAAAATTGGAACGATGAAACGTCTAAAGAAACGTCTACTTCTATTTAGAGTGTACTGAAAATGGTTTACATTTAGTAACAGAGATCTTTCCATATTCTCCTCTGAGTGTTGATGATGAACGCTCATTCGACACTTAATGTACAGGGTGTTTATAAAGTCCCTATCTATTTCAGTGAAAACGTAGCAAAAAGGGTAAAATTAAATAACAGTATAATAGAAGGCATACATTTAATGAATACTTAAGCATATGATTCTACATGAGCACCATCAGTATCTCTATAGAGTTCGAATCTGTCAGCAGCATTGCGGAACACATTTTGGAGCATGACAGGGGTTATTTTTGCAACTGCTGTTACGATACGAGCACGTAAATATCCCAGCCTTATTCAGATGGCATTTTAAACACCGTGTCTTTCAACAAGATGGGGCACCTTGTCATTACGCAAACATTGTTCGGAAGCACCTAAATGAACGATTTCCAAATCGGTTGATCGGACGTGGAGGCAACAGGCCCTGGGCGGCTCGATTTCCTGACCTAACGCCCTTGGATTTCTTTGCATGGGGCTTTATCAAATCAAACGTCTATCAAACGAGGGTTATAGATCTGCAAGATTTACGTGCTCGTATCGTAACATCTGTTAAAAAAATAACCCCTGTCATGCTCCAAAATGTGTTCCGCAACGCTGCTGACAGATTCGAACTCTCTAGAGATACTGATGGTGCTCATGTAGAATCATATGCTTCAGTATTCATTAAATGTATGCCTTCTATTATATTGTTACTGAATTTTACCCTTTTTGCTACGTTTTCACCGAAATAGGTAGGGACTTTATAAACACCCTGTATATTCATCTCCATTTTCGCCTGTATAAAAATTTTCGTCGTTTGAATAGAACACCTGCATAAAGCCCTTTGATCTGTGCTTAATTTGAATTTATTTTTCATCACAATACACGGAAAATAATTGATAGCGCAACAACTAATCCTTTTTTCAAGTGTGATATTTAGTTTAGTTATTTCTTCCTCAGTCAAATGCAACAGCAGTGCATCTTTTTGTTTACTTTCACTATAATTTTAGGGGTAAAGTTTGCTTTACTTACAACTTTTGTTTTTAGACAGTAAATTTTTTTATGCTTTGTGTTTAGTAATACAAATTATATACAAATGACAAACTGCACATAGGGATTATTTGGGTGAAGAGTTGCGGCTGACATTAAGACTTGTTAAAATTTCGGAGTAATTTTATTCTAGTAATATTATGATAATTATTTTTCTCATGGAAATAACTTTAAACAAAGCAACATTAATCCAAATCTCGGGATATTTTCTATCTTTTCAGTTTTTAAATTCGTTTAATCGATTTCAATATCATTTTCTAAATATGGCCAGTAGCTGGCGGCACAAGGTAAAGAATATTTATCAAGGTATTTCTTGAGGAAATCAGTAAAAAGTTAAAAATACAAGTAGTTCCGCCGTTACTTATTCACAAAACAGATCTGTGTAAAATTCATCCTTTGGAAGAGCGAAAGTTGCTTCAGTTTCACTTATGATCCCCTCTCCTTTTTTAAACTTTCATCCACATTTCTTCATACACCCGAGTACGTTAACAAAGAAGAATAATAACCAGAAATTTAAAGGTGATAACTTATGAAAGTCAGTCTTTCCGAAGGTGACGTTTGCTTCATCTGTAAATATTACACTTCATATTATGATATTCTGGAAAATATTTTCATCGAAAGAATTCTAAAGAAGGGAAAAAAGGTATTCAAAAGTTAATCGACCGATGAATAGATTTTAGCATAATTACTTAATGTTGCACAAAGGAAACAGTTCAAATCTCCATTATAATGATTGCCTTTGAAAATCGTACATCACAGAGAATATGCGCTTTACATTATATCCAGTAAACAGATACACTTTAAGAACAATATACTGCGTATATGTATATATGTATATATGCAAAATTTATTCCCCACCGGGATTCGAACACGGGTTCTCTAAGTCAGAAACTTGGGCTACAACAAGATAAAGGTTAACAGGAACCCGGTGACACTTCATTACCTAAGGGAAAATAACGCTTTCTCTTCTAGAGGTGTTTTACTTGTTAGACTCCTAAACTCGAGCTAATGGTGAACATTTAATTCAAATCTGTCTGGCAAACACGAGGGTACCATTAGATGGTGATATAAACGCATATGCATATACAAAAATACGGCGGTTATGCCAAAGTAAACACAAAGCAACACATTACGTGTCAACTCCCCTACCCTTGAGCCAGTGATAGCAGTTTTAAAAATCTTTTCCTTTTAAATCTGAGTTTGCAAAGATGGAAAGTAAGGAGAGATGTAAAACTAAAAGGATTAATATTACTTAATAATAACCAATTAACTAAATTAATATGAATATCTTCAAGTCTCTATACATAAACAAAAACTAAGTTTGAAATCATGCCGGATGTTAAGTTTCATTATGTATTCTGTGTAGGCAAATGGACATAAGTGAGGTCGAATGTGTGATAAATCAGATGTAGTGGAATAAATGTTTTATGAGGTAAAAACGTTTGATACCTCAGAACACTATAAATATTATAAAAAAAAAATAGAAATATGTTTACTGTCGGGATAAAGATATGTTAGTCCTAATTAGGTTAGGTTACACTACGTTAGGGTAGTTAAAGTTTGGTTAGGTTAGGTTAGACTAGCGAGTACCCCACTATTTAATGGCGTAACAGTAAGCCCACCACGAGCCCTCAGTTGCGTCCGAAACACTTATCACTCCATTCTCCGTTCGATGGCACTAAATTTAGGTTAAGTTAAATTCAGTTCGGTTAATTAGTATTTTAGATATATTCGTTTAAAAAAGTCGGTGCCACGCTTATGCGGAGATGCGCATAAGCTCTCTTTATTGGTAAAAAATCCTAAGACTGATAAGAGATAGTTGATAAGGTATGTGAATACCAGAGCAGAGATGATTCATTCCAGTGAATCGTGCGTGAAATAATAATAATAATAATAATAAAAAAGAGGAAGTATGTGTATGTTCGTTTGTTTCTCTGCGTGAAGAGATATATCAGATGAAATCTGTCAACAAGAACTTAACCTTCATTCAATACAGGCTCTCTCACTGTATAGAAAAATCATGAGTTTAAGGGTTAAAATATATGAAGGTGAAGGTAAAATATGTTACAACTATGATTTTATTTCTTTAATGTGAATAAAAAATATTTAAAAAAATATTTAAAAATCTTCAAAGAAATATTTTTACACAAGTAAAAAAGATAATTAAGTTAAATAAAATTAATCACAATTATTCATAGTATTTACTGTACAATATCATAATTATAAATATGAAGTTTGTTTTATCTTATATTAATCATACTAGTTATAAGTATATTACTTAATCATAACTACGTGTATGAGAAATGATTGTCTTATCTAATAATTAATCCGAGAACCCAGTAAAGCCAAAAAGTTGAAGGCCAAATTAAACAGGAAAATAAATATTTATAGTATATTTAGCAATTGAATATTATAATAATTGTAATATTTATTTATTTACTTAGACCATTAAAATACTTTATTTGAAAAGTAAATTCAGTATATTATAATAAAGCATTGTAAAGTAAACGCAGTAAAAACATTTTAAATTATACTGTATTATTACTGTATACAGTGATGAGCTGCCAAAATTTTGACAACTGGCTCCCTATATAAAAAGTTATGATTTAAAGGATGTGCCACAGTATGTAGTTTTTGTACCTTTCTCCATAAAAAGTGGCAATGCACTGTGTCATTGGGAGTTGTACTCGTACTTAACAGTAAAAAAAAAAATTTAGAATAAATTTGAAAAGAAAAAAATATGAAGAATATTTAAGTATATTAGTTATTACTAATTAGGTAGTAATTACAAAATAGCTTCAAGATAAACACAAAGAAAGAAATTATTATTTTGAAGAACATTTAAATGCATACCTTATTTAATACTAATTAGGTAGTAATTTCCAAATGGCCAGATAGTGCTATTTTTCCTTTACATTTGAAGTTTATTTTGTACGCCGTATTATTTTGTAGAACGTTTTATTTTGTACACCGTTCTATAAGATTATTCGGTTTTAAGGTCATTTTATAACAATATTTGTTTTCGTAACAATTTTTAACAACCGCAATAAATGCAAAAACTTCACTTTTTATCATATTTTAACAACCGGTTCTAAAATGCTTCAAAATTTTAACAACCGGTTCGTCCGAACCGGTGCGAACCGGCTCCAGCTCACCACTGACTGTATATGAAGAATGTCATGAATGCCGCTAATTTCCCAACCCTTCCGAATGGTCTCGCTCATTTTGCGTAGGTTATCCCATGCAGAGACAATCCATTTAGCATGAATAGGTTTCAGTGTGGAGAGCTTTAAACCTATCTTAAAGAGAGATTCATTTACGTTGAGTGCTCTGAAACTTTATCCGCATACCAAGAGGTAAACTTTGCCTTGATATACGAGCTCACCCTCGACCAATCACAGTTCAGAATAAATGTCGTCATTCATGACGTCATTTTAATCTGTAAGATTGTAACTAGCAACTGTTGACCACAAAATTATGGTGCCGTAAACTCGTCCAAGATATGAATGAGCGAAAATTTGCTGACGCGAAATTAACCTGGTTTACAGTATATATACTTATACCGTACCTTACATTACAACCTTACAAAGGTTCCGCGCGATGATTCCTCATTTCGCGAAGGTCAAGCTTGTCGCCCCTCCTCTCGAGTTGGCCTGGTGAAGTAGTGATTGGTTTCTTGTGCTCTCCACCTCAGATAGCCAGGTACGCCCGGCTCATCGGGGGATGTTCTGAGCCAGGCGTCTAATCTTCTTTTGAAGATGTCCACTGCAACTCCCTTCGTGTTTCTTAGGTCTTTGAGCAGCTGATTAAACAGTTTTGGTCCTCTCACCACAAAACTATTCTCTTTCAGCGTTAAGGATGTTCCCTATCTCGCCTTTAATTTGAGAATACGACACAGTCTACCGTTTCTATTTTCCCCCGTTGTTTGGGGAGTTATACGGTTCAGAGTAAGATTAGGGACTAGTTTCTCCATTATTCTCGAAGTGTAAATAATGGTGTATCTCTCTCTTCTCCTTTCCAGTGAATATAGGTCTAGTTCGCGTAACCTTTCCCAGTAATTTAGTTCTTTGCACCCATTGATCTTGGCTGTGAAGCTTCCCTGGAAATCTTCTAGCTGTCTAATATCTTCTTTTATATATGGGCATGTTAGGATCGAGCAGTATTTCAATTTGGGTATGATCAGGGTTTTCAGTAGAGGAATCATTACATTCCTATCCCTTCATTTAAAGGTTCTCAATATCTGCCCCATTATTCTCTTTGCTCTGTTTACTGCTATCTTATTTTGTGTTTCAAATTTCGCATCATCTGTCGTTACAACCCCTAAATTTTTTGCTCTAGAATTTCTATGAATTTCCTGTCCATTTGGGGTATAATATTCCATGGATTTTAGGTCTTCTCTTTCTCCGCACCGTAACAGCTGAAATTTCTCGGTTTTAAACTTCATATTGCTGTCTTCCGTCCACTTGTAGATTCTGTTTATATCGGTTTGTAGAGATCCTATATCTTCTAGGTTTCTTATTTTTCTACTGATCTTTGTGTCATCCGCAAAGGAGGTTACTGTGCTGTCTCTGGTGACGTCCTCATCTATGTCAGTTAGCATGATTATGAAGAGTAGTGGAGCTAATACTGTTTCTTGTGGTACTGAGCTGAGGACCTCTGATTCTGATGAAGATACTCCTTGTACTGTAACGACTTGTCGCCGCTCACTAAGGAAATTATATATCCATTTCCCTACTTTTCCTGTTATTCCCATATATAAGGTTGTAACATATATTCTGCTCGATTTTTTAGTTCATTCACGACAAAAATTAAATGACATAATGACAAATTAATCATCAATATAATTCCCTTCCTTTTCTGTAACCTTCTCCCACCTGTAGAAAAGTTTTTTTATGCCACGTTCAAAGAAATCCCTTGGTTTCGAATTAAAAAAAAAGCGATCACTTCGTTTTCGATAGCTTCCTTGGATTGCAACTTTTGTCCATCTAGGTGGTGTTGCAGACTTCTGAATAAATGGTAGTCTGAAGGTGCGATGTCCGGAGAATAAGGTGGATGAGGCATTTTTTCCCAACCAAATGCCTCCAATTGGGCAGTAGTGATTCGAGCAGTGTGAAGGCGCGCGTTATCCTGGTGGAATGGAACGCCTCTGCGATTAATTAATGCAGGACGTTTTTCTTGTAATGCCATCTTCAGTCGTTGGAGTTGTTGGCATTAGACTTCAGCTGTGATTGTTTGGTTATCTGGCAGAAGCTCAAAATGAATAATTCCTTGCATATCCCCCCAAACGCGTAGCAAAATTTTCTTTGGATAGGGTCCATTCCTTGGCTGAGGTTCAGGCTTTGTTTCACGGCTAAACCACTGATATCGACGCTTAATATTGTTATAGAGAACCCATTTTTCATCCCCAGTGACGATCCGATTAAAAAACGGTGCATACAGTTGCCGAGAATGCAGTGATGTGCAAATATCGATCCGATGTTGGAGATTCGCTTGTGACAAATCATGCGAAACCCATTTTTCAACCTTCACTACTTTTCCTAACAGCTTCAAATGACGATGAATGGTCATATGACTAACGCCGAGTTGCAGGCCAAGTTCTCTTACAGTTACCGTTGGGTTTTCCTCCACTGTTGCTTTCAGAAACTCTTCATCTAACTCATTTGGTCGTCCTGTTCGTTGATAATCTTCCAGATTGAAGTCTCCATTTCCTACACATCCATTCGCTCACATCATTTCCATAAACTCTTTGAATGTTTCTTGCGGATTCAATAGCGTTAGATCCTTTATGGAACTCGTACAGCATCACTTGTCGAATATGCTCTTTCGTGGGCTCCATGTTTTTTCAATTACTGTAATATCGTAGGGGTGCCGTTGTAACTGTATGAAAAACACCAGTGAAAATATTCACTAGCCTAATCCTACACTAATCTAAGCCTACACTAGCCTAAGTCACTCTGTATCATTCTGTATCGTGATAAAACCTGTGCGAATCTGTCGTTGCGTGTATTTTGCAACATTTCTAAAACTATTTCACATTATCTTGAGGTTATTCTATTATCTATCGTCCATTTTCTAATCGAGCAGAATTTATGTCACAACCTGATATTTCAGTTTATGTATTAAGATTCCATGGTCACACTTGTCGAACGCTTTAGCAAAGTCTGTGTATAGTACATCATAGTTTTCATTACTTTCAAGTGCATCACTAATGTTGTAGTGTTCCGTTAGTTGTGATAGGCATGATCTGATTGACTGACCGAAACCGATGTTGATTATCAGTGAATTTTTTCTGAGTTTCCAAAAGTCATAGATTTTTTCTCTAACTATTCTTTAAAATATTTTAGTGAGATGAGATGTAAGCGACACCACTGGCCTATAGTTTTTGGCGTCGGATCAATCTCCTCCTTTATATATTGGGACTATGTTCGCGCTCTTCAGGATGTCCGGTATTTCTCCCGTGTCTAGTGATCGTCTCCATATCCAATATAGGGGCTTAGCGATTGCATTCTTGCAGTTTTTTTATCAGTGTGGCATTCCATTTATCTGGTCCTGCCGCTGAGTGTGTTTTTAGTTTTCCTATTGCTTGTGTAATATCATCCGTCGTAAAGGTCGAAGTCCGTTATACTTTCCACTTGTAGTTTTTCTTCAAAGAACGCGTTTCTACCACATATCAATTTGTCAGTTTTTGGGATATTGAAAGATGATTCGTACTGAGCTCTTAATATTTCAGATACTTCTGTTAGATCATCAGATAAATCACTGTTCTCGTGTTTTAAAGGTTCGATAGTCACATGGTTTTTCGACTTTCTTTTTGCGAAATTATAGAAGCAATTTGAGTTAGCCTTTATCGCTTCTATAGCGTCGTCTTCTTCTTTTTCTGTATGCTTCTCAATTAGTTCCTGTATGACGTCATCGATACTTTGCAGTTTATCATTTAATATTTGTCTGATGTTGTTATCTTTACAGTAACTTAATTTTGCAATCACTCTTTTTCTCTTTCGGAACAATGTCCTCTTTTGTCTCTCGAACCTGCCTCTCTTTCCGCTTTTTCGTATTTTTGGGATATGTTTTTTCACAATTTCTAACGTGTTCTCCTCTAACGTCATTAGCATCTCCTCCATTGTCTTGGCCTCGAAAATGGTTTTCCGATCTATTACTTCCATGCTGGATGCAACACCTTCCAAGTTTATAGTTTTGTAGTGAAAATTAAAAAAATCGAATTTGCTTCTTTCTGTTGTTCGTGTTCTTTCCTATCCTGTTGCCTTTATATTGGTTGTTATTTCAATGATGTTGTGATCCGATATTATAGTTGGAGATATTTCTACATTATCAATTAGATTACTGTTGTTTGTGAATACCAAATCTAGGCAGTTGTTTTTCCTTGTGTTTTCTGTTATTTCTTGCGTTAACATAAATTCATCAGCTAAAGCTAGTAGCATTTTTATCTGCTCCTGGTCTTCTCGTGTGCCCCCCTTGTCCTGGTTTATACATATATTTTTTCCTATCCATTTATATTTCATGAATGGGAAATTAAAATCACCACAGAGAAAAATAATTGGGGTTAGAGAGTGTAGATCTTTTACCCAGTTTCTTACCTCTGCAATGGAATCTGAAAATTTTGAGGTTGGCGTGTTTAGGGGTCTGTACATTACAATTAGCACCATATTTAATTTTTCAACTTTTGCTGCTACACATTCTACGTAAATGTTTGAGGTACTTATAGTCATTTCTGCCATATGCCTTTCGCGTGTGTAAATAGCACATCCTCCTTTACGTCTCACTGTTCTGTCGGCTCGGAGGATGTTATAGTTGTCAATTTGTATATCTTTTTCTCAATACAGGATTCACAATTTTCACAGTTCGCCTGGCAGTCCTTTAGATGAGTTTCTGTGAGGCATGCAAAGTCTGCTCCGGCTTCTTGCATTAGTCCTTTCAGGTATAAAACTTTGTTCGGGGAATGGTTTGACTTAAGGCCCTGAATGTTGGCTAGGATTATTTTTATTTTTTCTCTTTCGTTTTCGCATACAGGTGGTTCCGATTTGTTTTCCAATGGGGGTGCCGGTTTCGGTGCCGTGTGGGCCTCCGAGAATTTACCTCTTTTTATCTTTGTCGGTCGATAACGCATGAAGTGCCTTTGTGCGTGCCTTCTGTCTGACTCTTGGATTCCTATATTTGTCAGCTGATTTTGTAATTGCTGGATAGTATTTAGCAGCTGAATTGTGTTGGCTGCGTCTAAAAAATTGGCACTCTTCTTTGATGTTCATTTTTCCTGTTCACTTGTTGCGTTCCTTTGAGGGTGGTAGTAACGGCATTTTTTTCCGTATTTGCAACTCCCATATCTTGCATTGCCGTTGCAAACTGTAAGATGGTGGAACTTGCATTTCTTATCAAATTTGCAGTATCCACTTGTGTAATGCGTGTTGCATAATGTGGGATGTACATATATGCATTGACCATCCCGATATCTGCAGTTCCCGTTCGCATAGTAATTACATACGATATTTTCTACGCTTCTACTTTTTTTCTTATTATTTTCAAAGTTCTTAATTTTGGTATTATCATTATTTTTCTTTAGCTGTTTATTTTCTACGTTTTTAGTTATTATCTTTTTATCATTTCGCTCGTTGGACAGTTTGACTACTTCGCAACTTTTACTTATTTTTTCTTTCATTTATGTCTTCCTTCCGTATTATATTGTTTATATTCGTTATTAAATTGTTGTTCGTTATTATGCTGTTATTCGCTATTTCGTCCTCTCTCTTATCCACCCGGTTTTTCGTTGGGACATTTCCGGACCCTTGTGTCCCCATTATTTCATTCTTTTTCGTAACATTCGAGTCTGCTATCTCCATTTCTTTAAATACCGCGAATGAATTTACCGTCTGTGTACATGCGCCACATAGAAACTTGATCCCCACGACATGTTTCGCGTTCAAGACAAGCGTTACTTCCCTATAATTCCAATTCATGTAGATAAAGTCTTGCAGTCGTTGACAGAAATCACACCTAATCGCCGAGATTTCCATTGTTTCCAGATTACATAAATTACAGATTAAGTGAGAATTTGGACCCATAGCCATGCTATTCCTTAATTAGCGTAAAAAGAAATACCCGCACAAATTCTTTCTTTATTTATTTATTTTTATTTCTATTTCTTTCCTTTCGATGGTCGAGGGTTTTTCGAGGGTTTTCTGACCTTTGCGTTTTATGACCGTTTTCCTGCCTTGCTTCTAACTTTCTCGAATGCCAACCGCATTTCGTTTTGAATATATACGTTAAAACTGGTGATAAATTATGTAAACTGTATTGCACTTTCTTAGTTTTAATGATTTTCATTTTATATATTATGTGCAAGGATTCACTGATACTTTACACACTTTCGGTTGTAAACAGAATAAACCGCGGAGTAGTTTATTCCCTTCTTATTTGGGTGTTAAATATAGAGAGAGACACAGCACGTCCATTCACCACAAGGTACAAGCAAACAATCCACAAGGTACAAGCAAATAATAAACTCAGCAGGATATCACCATCGTACTCCTGCCAAAAAAGAGAGGATCGAGGAACCACATTGTCAAGCCAGGCTCTCGTTTGCTCGCCAGCATATAAATGATGATCTTGTTTACTGGAGCAGAGTTATCTTCTCTGACGAGAAGACGTTTGCGTCTACAACTCACGGCCGTTTTCGGTGTTGGCGACAGGACAACACGAGATATGCCCGCCAAAATATTTACGAAGTGGCACGGAGTGGGCACGTGACGGTGAATGTGTGGGGATGGATGCACCTGCAAGGACTAGGAGAGCTGACTGAGATCCACGGGAGGTTTACAGCAGATCAATATACTGTATAGAGATCATGGAGGTGATGCTGCCTTATGTACGCACGTATGCCTTGCCTATCCTCAGCAGATTATCTCTATGCAGGTATGTTGTATTTGTGTGTTATAGAATGTTATAATATTACTAGAGTAAGATTTATGTATTGCACGCATTTGTATGTTCGGTTTCCACATTTCCTTTGAACGAATAATGGTCATAAATTTGTTCTTTAACTCTTTCCGTACTATGACAACAATTTAGGATTTTATTCTGGATAACTGCAGACTGTATTATTTGTATAACGGCGAACAATTACATCTAGCTGAGAGAAACCCCTAATCCGCCAGGATTGTTAGAAGGTGGTTCGAGGAGCAGCGAAATCTAGAACTACTGGATTGGCCAAGTAAGGGGTGTGACCTCAACTCAATTGAGAACGTGTGTGGGAATATGATGAACTCGTGGTAGCCTGGGTAGGAGTGGACCAGCCGTCAAGTGCTGGATCACACTTTGGCTGAATGGGAGATGTTCCGAATGAACCCATACATCATACATAACCATGTTGCATGTATGCCTCACAGATTACGAGATGTAATAGACAATAATAGGGGATGGACCAAATACTAACTATGAACCGGGTAGAGCTGTGCCATTTATGTTAATCTATGGCAAATTATGAACATTTTGTATGACTTTATCATTTTGTATGATAAACTACTGTATTTAGTAAAACATTCTCAACCATTGCATATTTGTTGTAATAAAGAATTGGTGTTTTATTATATATATATATTCCTTGTTGATTTAATAATATCTCCACATTGATAATGCAACAGGAAATCTGGAAAACATTAATGAGTTTATCTGTCCATCGTGATTAAATCATTATCTCTCCACATTGATAATACAAATACAATCTGGAAAACACTATTAATATAATAGGCATCAGCCACAAACCGGTGGTGATATCCTGCTTCATGCAACCGTGACCTTACGGTTTCCACTGACATGCCCATATGTCGTCTCTCCTGGACGGCGATAGCAAATAACCATGTCGACACCACGGTTTGGTCCATCAACGTCATTTCACAAACATTAGTATAATATTGTATGAATTTATAAGTATATATGAATATGTTTATGCTAGTATAACCATTGCTTATTCTAATGTGATTCTGATAATCAGTTACTGTTATTCAGATCGAAATTGATAACAAGTTCTTTGTAAAATAATCGATAAGCCATTTCCCACTAACTCTCTCTGCCCCTCTCCCCTCAATGTCAATACATATACTGTATATACACAATCGTGTAGATTCGTAAGTTAGTAAATGTTTAAAGCTGCACACGGACTCTACAAACAGCTTTATTAGTATTGTTAGATAATGATTTAATATACGCGAGACTGGTGGGTGTGGAAGGGGAATGAGGGTGTGTGGAGGATGGTTGTGTAATGTCTATTTTTGGTTCAAATTCACTAGTATATATAAAGTTGTATTGTGGTATCTGTTCAAATAGACATGAAGTAATCATAATGGAACCTTATTACTGTATAAGACTAGTAAACATGGAGTTTAACGGTGTTCGTAATCATATTAATCGTTTATCTTTATGAACATAGACATTACATTATAATTATGGGTCGTTCAAAAATTACGTAACGCTATTTTTGCTAAAACTTGACACCCCAGATCCCCCAAGAACGTTCTGTAACGCTATACCAGGCACCCCCTAAGATATTATGTAACACTTCCCTCACCCCACACCCCACACATTACGGAACGTTACAGGGGGTCGGGGTGTCAGGTTTTAACAAAAATAGCGTTACGTAATTTTTGAACGGCGCCTTACCTGTATGTCAATGTTATATGTTGTTGGACTCGGTTGTCCAGCCTCTACCCCACCTTCCCCCAGTTGACGTACCTTGACTATCGCTGCAGCGTTGCCACATGTTCGGATTCGCCTGTGATGCGAGGAACATTACATATGCGGGCAACTGTACATATGCGTAATTATTTTTAAGAAATTTTTATTCACACTATTTAAAATTAAAGTTCTACTCTGGCTAAGTAGTTTCCCTGAAGATGAGTATGTCTCTTCGGAAATTGTGATTCTCGAAAATTCTCATCAAGATTCCCATCATCTGAGAACTCTCAGAGCTCTGAAACCAGATCCACCAGCGCCTCCTACTACATTTATTGCAAAAGGGGACAACTTTTTTATATGAAGCTATAAAATTCTCTAGCTATCTAAGTTATTGATACTGCAATTTAGCTAAAAAGTACTGACAATCCTACACTATACAGTATACACACAAGTAGCATCCCTGAATATCTATTCGAAGGCTTTGTCTACCAAGAGATCCCATCAACTTCCTTTCTGTACCAGTGGGGTATCATCTGAGAACTCCCACTGCTCTGTAACCAGGGGTGTAGTCGAGGGGTAACGCGGTATAACGGCGTTATACTTCCTAAAATTTCAGTGAAGTAGCGTTATACTACCTACTGTGGTAGCCATGGCTGAATGCTGAGCACTTACGGAGATTTTAGTCAGATGAATTTAATTAGCACCGATTTGCGCTCAAACTTAACTGTGAAGAACATATCAAATCTCATGTTTCTGAGCATCAACGGACCACCACTTCATCAGTTTCAGGCGAAAACCTACGTGACTTCATAGCTGAAAAGACACCGATCTGCAGATGATACGCGTTCCAGAGAAGTTTCAAAGAAGGAAACAGACATTCGTTCTGTATGGAGCCTATTGTAGACTATATGTAACTGTAGTATCTACTATATCACTATGAAACTGCATTATACCGTATACATACGACTGATACGAGTATCTATATGTGTGTGTTTTATTCCAATTAAAAGTAACTAGAGCATGTACTCTATTTGTAGTTTTATTTATTAAATATATATTTTTTATTTTCGAATTAACTTTTATTATTTTTATACAGTAATTGTTCTATGAAACGCTCTATTAAAATTTTGCCTGTCGCGTTACCCTTCCTAAAATTTTAGGACTACACCACTGTCTGTAACCAAATCAGACCAGTGCCTCCTACAACATTTAATGACAAAGGGAACATTACTACTTATACTCTATCCGAACTAACCCTCCCTCAAGCAACTCCTTTTAATAATAAATAAGAAAAGGAACGGCCAAAAGAAAGAAAGTAGAGGGGAGGGAAACAGCTTCCCAAAATAATTTAATATAGCTATTCGGAGGTTTTGATTCCTGAGAATTCTGATCTATTAGAAACACTTAAATAAAAATAAAAAAGTAAATAAAGGGTCATTTGAGAATATCCAGTGCTTTGATACCAGACCTGACCAGCAGCGCCTTGCGAAAATAGAGGGTTTATTAATAATATATAGCAAAATTCTGACATATATTAATAACATAAGAAAAAATAGGTCATCATTTAGTGACATTTGTTAATGTAGCCTTCGCACAGGTCGATTTTCTAACAAAACAGCGCACAAGTTTATAACATGTAAGATCAGAACTAAACTGCTCATGCGTTATTGTGCTATCGAAACACGTAAAACTTTTCCATCGGTGGGGTTTTGGAAGACAATAATGTCAGGTTGCGCCCATGTTTTCCGCCAATCGCGCACTTGTAAACATCCAGGTACTAAGAAATACTAATGATAATTAATTAACATACATCACAGTAATTTTATCTTTTCAATGGCCTTAACATACAAATATGTCCATTTAATTAATTCAATAATATAAAACAGCATGATATTTAAAACCTTGTAAAATGCAGTAAACCCTCGTTCAACGCGTGTTTGTCCAGCGCGAATTTGCGTATACACGGAAAAATAAATGCGAACAGTTATTTGCCGAAAGCGGAAAATTTTATTGTACACGGTCCGCCAAACACGCTCTAATACAGTAGTACTGTACGCATGCCAATGCGCGCTCTAGTGTTTTCTCCTACACTCTCCAACATTCCCGCATCTCCCTCCCTCTCGCGTCACCCCTCGCATCACCCTTTGTCTCAGTCCCGCTAACGCGTTAAATTCAGTGAAGTTGTGTTGGATTGTTTTTGTCATATTTTACCGTTGTTTTGCTATTACCCTTAGACAGTAGTATGGCACCAAAACGTAAAGCATTTGCAAGTGATAGCCGAAAAAATAAAGATTCTAGATAAGTTGCGTGGTGGTATGAGCATAACATCACTTGGCCGCGAGTATCGCGTGAATGAGTCTGCCATACGCACCATCCGAAAGAGTGAAGAAAAGATACGTGCTATTTTCATTTAATATCTTTTTATTTATCATATGTAAATAAAATTTATCATATGTGAATAAAAAATCATCTGTGAATAAAAAATCTTCATATCGAAGTATTAATGAGAGACTTTACGCGGCCGCGTTCACGTATCTCCATTTAACTCATAAGGTATTAAGTTTGTCCAACGGGGATTTACCTAACGCGCCGTTCTCGAGGAACCTAACCCTCGCGTTGGACGAAGGTTTACTGTACTGAAAATGCTTTTCTAAGTTCTATGACAAGGAATTTAAGAGTAAATGTCTCAAAGCAAAATGAAAACTGCACAATCTTGATTCTAGAGCGGGAAAAAGAGCGCTCAAGAAGACCGAGAGAGAGGGAGGTGCAATCAGAGAGTCAATCAGATCAGGAACTAGTCAGACGAGAAGATCTTATCAGCGCTGCCGTTTCATTTTTTATTTTAATATCCTCACCAAGGGCGTGGATAAATAAGGCCTACTTTTAGTATAAACTTCGACCAGTAAATTAAATCTTAATTCTCCCCTAGAGCAAGCGAAAAGGGAATTCTTTTCAAGCCCTAGGTTTTTGTCCTTGTCTCTCTTTAGGCCTCTTCCTTTTCGTTAGGCCTATTCCTTTTTCCTTAAACTTAAATTTAATTCTACCTGTGAACGAACTTAAGCTTAAGTTTTTAAAAATTCTTAGTGATTAATGATAACAGTTGAAATTATATTTTAACATAAGTGATGAACTTTAAAAGTTAAAACATTCTTACTTAGCTGAGGAGTGAAGTAAAACATAAAAATTAACTACGCCACCATTCAAATTGTAACATCTTGTTTGTATAAAATTGTGTAAAAAAGGACCATGCTACCAAACCAATTTCGTGTAAACAACGCCGTGCATTAAAATATTTGTGAACTTTGTGTGGTTGTGAAAATTTCCCGTTTAACATTCCGATTGTGAAAAACAATGTCCAAGTTCGTTCCTGATAGTGATCGTCTCAAAGAACGTTTCCACACACCCACGAAAGGGACACCAGCCACCGAAAGCCATCAATTATAAGGCTCATCGGAGGGACGTCACACCGAGAGAAACCCCGCACCCAACACCTACTGCATTTACGACCAGAAGGGAACATCACCACCGCATCTCCACCCCAACCAACTTTCCTTGTTCATTCGGAGGATTTGAATCCCGAGGTTTCTCACAATGGCAACACCCAGTGCTCTGTAGCCAGACCAGCCTAGCGCCTCCTACTACATTTACATCTAAAGGGAAATCACTGCTTCTGTCACATAAACACTATAAACACTAAGGGGTTCCAAAAAAACCTTAGCCCCCCCATTTGCAGCTTACATGTTTACTTATATCGAAATAGTTTTTAGTGATTATAAAAATATATAAAATTCTTTATTTATTGCAGGTATTAAAATTACTCTAGCTGATAAAGTGATAATATAATGGCTTCTCAATTAATTGGTGATTCGGAGAGGCAACGTGTGATAGATCGCATACGAGCAATAACATTTCGGGAAACTCGTGATGCTGGAGCCACCTTTATAACACGTTCATGGGTCGCCAAAAAGTTGCGAAGAAGTGAGGACTTCGTCAAAAGAAATTGGAATAAAACTTAGGATGAAGGTGAAATGGATACAACCAAATCTGGGCGCCCAAATTTGCCACTCTCTCAGGAAACAAAGGACATCATTGAAAGCGGTACGCGTAAGCGGAAAAACAGCTGTGCTATACTTTCTAGAGAGATCGAAGTGTTGAAAGGAAAGATCGTTAGTGGTGAGATCATTCGACTGTACCGTCATAGGCAAGGTTTAAAGCCTTGGCATGAACTTCCAAAGCCAAGAAAAACTCAACTTAACATCGATGACAGAATGTGGTTTGCCCATTATCTTGAAGATTGGGATGTGGATGATTTCATGCATTTAGCTGTCTCCGATGAATTTTTTGTTTACGTAACACGTCGGCCTAACTACCAAAATGATCGAATGTGGGCCACAATACCAGATGAAATCGATGACAATGAACATTATCGCGAATTATTAAAAAGTCCAGACTGTGTTGGTGTGTTTGTTTTGTTCACTCCAAAGAAGCTCATGTGAGTGCTGAAGCCAAATGGTCAGAGTTGGGATGGACAGTATTTTCGTGATATTATTCTATCCCAGCATGTCATTCCTTTTCTAAGAAACCCAAACAATGTTATGGATGTCGATCAGGTCACACTTCTGCACGATAAGGCCCCCTGCTTTAAGGCATTAGCCACTCAACAGTTGTTGCGGAACCATGAGATCGATTTCTTTGGAAATGAAGAATGGCCAGGAAATTCTCCTCACCTGAACGTCTGTGAACACAATGGATCAGTTATAAAGGACAAGGTTGAATGTCTCTTGTTTTAAGAACCTGCAGCAAATCGATTTTCGAAGGATACAATGACGCAACACATTGAAACTGTTTTAGCAAATTTGCGTAACGATCAAGATCTATTCAGTCTAGGGTGGATCGATTTTACATTTTTTCGATTTCCATATTCTAATAGAGACAAAAACTTGCGCATGCATGAGAAAATAGCCTATGCAAAATCTTAGCTTAATAGGTAATCATCTTCTGCCCCCGGCAGAGCGATGAAAATAATATTTTAGTAGTCAAAAACGTATTTTTAAACCCTAGCCTAGAGTCATAAAATTTTGCGTGTGTGTTATTTCATGCCTAAGCAACGATTTAAATGCTATGGGAAATATATAAATGCATTATTTAAGACAAAGAGCCGATCTGAAAATATGTATAATATACATATTTTTAGATCGGCTCTTTGTCTTAAATAATGCATTTATATATTTCCCATAGCATTTATATCGTTGCTTAGGCATGAAATAACACACACGCAAAATTTTATGACTCTAGGCTAGGGTTTAAAAATACGTTTTTGACTACTAAAATATGATTTTCATCGCTCTGCCGGGGGCAGAAGATGATTACCTATTAAGCTAAGATTTTGCAGAGGCTATTTTCTCATGCATGCGCAAGGTTTTGTCTCTATTAGAATATGGAAATCGAAACAAATGTAAAATCGATCCACCCTACTATTCACGTCACTTTTGGCAAGCTACCCAAAGCGAATTCAGGCTGTCTTGGAAGCCAATGGCGGGAACACCAAGTTTTAATTGTTTCTCATTAAATGCAGGATTAAATTCTCTTTTGTAAGGTATGTTTAGTTTTACTGTACCTCTAATGGTTTAGGGCATGGGCGGGGGGTGGGTGGGATGAGGTTTATTGGAGCCCCGTATGTACCGAAAGAGTAACCATCGTTTATACTTAATCAGGTGCTTTCTAAACGAGAAAAACCTACATTTTGCTTAAGTTTTATGTAAATTCTACTTACTTTTTTATCAATCGACCTCCCAAGTCGCGCATAACTTATTTCACTCAAGTGAATACCATCTTCAACAGATCCGCCGAATTAAAATCTGACCAAAAATTTATGAATTCTACCCATTCAAAGACCCATCGCTTCTTATCTGGTGTTGAAGTAAATTGCTTTACCCAAATTATCCAAACTATCTAGATTTCTATTCATATTATTTAAACTAAAAAAGATTTCCTAAAAAAACAGTTCTTACCCTGTATTATTCCTTCATCCACCCACATTTATTAAATTGCATTGCTCAAGAACTATATAAAAAATCCTTTGGAAATCATTCATAAAAATGTATGCGAACTCATCAAATAAATGAAAACACACAAAGTCACACTTCTCCAGTATTTAAAGAGCTAAATATTTTAAAATTAAATGACATACAAATTCAATGTTGCTGTTAATATGTTCAAATTTATCAATAAAAATCAACATATATCACCCATTCAAGAGCAATCACCCCTCATCAAATTCATCATAATTATAACACTAGACTCCTCAGACATTTTATATGCAAACCAAAACTATACAATGGAAAATGCTGGAAATGGACTCTTTTTCGAAGTAGCAGATGTAGGAATGCAATTCCCATAAATATCAGACAAGTTTCACAACTAAATGTATTTCGCAAATCAATAAAGAAGTACTTCACCATCTCTTACTGATATATACTGTACGTTTAGTACTGCCATTATTACCATACTAATTTTATTTTATAATTAATAACTACCTAACATATGCTAAATCAGTTTTATTTTTTATTAAGCATTATTTATTTTCTTTTTTTTGTTTTAATGCAGGAAGGAGGGCCAAGGGCGAACGCCCGCAAAAGCATGCCCTCCCCAATAGAAGAAGAAGAGAACCAAAATCAAGGTCCGGGGACTCAAAGATCCATGGACATTCTGTGTTTGAAAGATTGGAGGTCATAAACAGGGGGAAAGATGGATTGAAGAAGATTGTTCCCGGAGTTGACGGGTTGAGTAGATGAAAAATTGAAAATACCGATTAACCTTTGCGTTAGATAGTTGGACAGAAAAGGAATGAGACTGTGTAGAAAGTCTGGTGCTGCCAGCTCTCCTTAAAGCAGGAGAATACAGTTAGAGAGTTCAGAAGAGCAGTGTCCGTTATAATCGCGATAGCAAAGAGAGAGTGAGGCAACATTACGGCGAAGAGAGAAGGATTGAAAACAGTCATTAAGAGTCAGAGTCCCACTGCAGAAGACATTGACCTCATACACCACCTTAACACTGACATCACAAATCTAATTAACACTAAACAGTCAGAAAACTGGGAATCCTATTTAACTACACTCAATCACAAGACCAACAGAACCCAACTCTGGAAAACCTTGAAAAAAATCCACACTTCACATACTAACCCACCCCCCAAACACGAAGCTCTCCTTTCCAACTGTAACCAAATTCCATCCCCACAAAAACACTGCAACCTACTCATGCACCACTACTCAAAAATTAGCCATAAAATCACTGTTCCCAATAATAGAAAAATCCTCAAAAACATACGGAAACTTTCGGCCGACAAACAACAACCACATCCATTTACACCCCAAGGCACAGCTGCAGCCATAAAATCCCTTAAAAACTCTCACGCCGAAGGCCCAGACCACATTTCAAACATACATCTCAAACACCTTGGTCCAATTGCTCTTGCAGCCCTCACAAACATATTCAATTACTCCTGGCTTCACAATTTCATACTCTCCACCTGGAAGCTGGCACACATCATCCCGATACTGAAACCCAATAAACCCCCCCAACCTACCTGCTTCATACCGGCCAATCTCCCTTCTCTCAACCATTTCCAAAGTCCTCGAAAAACTGATACTAAGACGCATACAACCACACATTACACTTTCACAAACCCAACACGGCTTCAGGTCCGCCCACTCCACCACAACGCTTCTCACAAACCTAACCCAACACATCTTAGATGGCTTCAATCAACTATCCCCCCTGCCCGCACAGTCCTTGTTGCCATCGACATCAACAAAGCTTTCGACACTGTCCCACGCCACATTCTTGCACAAAAGATTATTGATCTCCACATCCTCACTAATGACAAGAAATGGCTTACCAATTTCATTGCAGGCCGACTTGGCAAAGTCATACACAAACAACACTCATCCAAAACCTACAGACTATACAATGGCGTCCCACAGGGCTCCATACTCTCTCCAACCCTCTTCAACCTTTTCATACACGACCTCCCACAACCTCTCTCCCCCCATGTCCACGTTTCCTCCTATGCAGATGACCTGACCATAACAGCACAACACCATAACCGTAACACCGCCACACGCCTGATCCAGCAGTACATTACCAATCTGGAACTCTGGCTGACTAATAATAGGATGTCAGCATCCCCTCAAAAATCCTCCATCACCCTCCTAACCTCAGACCGCCACGAATCCCAAGCACACCAGAGAGTCACCCTCATGGGACATCCCCTACCTCTAAACAAAACCCCAACAATCCTTGGCCTCACCCTAGACACACACATGTCCTTTTCCCCTCACATATCAAACATTTGCTCCAAAGCAACAAAAAAACTCAACGCTCTCAGAACACTCATCTCCACAACATTCGGTCAGCAGAAGGAATCCCTTAGTATCCTATACAAACAGTTTGTACGTACTACCCTAACTTACGCTGCCCCCCGCCTGGTCCCCGTCCATCTCCCACACAAACCAGAAAAAGATACAGACCACACAAAACAGAGGTCTCAGAAGCATTACTGGCTGCCTCCGAACCACACCCATCCCACATCTACATGCAGATACGAAAATACTCCCCATCGAACACCACATGAACATGACAGGGACTCAATTCTTCTCCAGAGCACTGGCCCCAGACCACCCCTGTCACCATCTCACATTACACAATCCCCCACCCCGCAACAAAAAACGTACTCCTGCTGCTCACTATTCGCAGTTACTGAACAATATCCCCCCCCCCTCCCCTAAACATCAACCCCATTAAACATCTCCACACAGAATTTACCCAGAAATACCTACTCGACCAACCACACAACACTGTCCTTCATGATACTCCCCCTGTAGTCCATCAGAGCGAACAAACCCTCCCAAGGAAAACAAGAGTTACTCTGGCCAGGCTCCGTTCAGGCCACCACCCCTCCCTCCAACAATACAGACACAGACTCCACCTAGCTGACACCTCCACCTGTCAAAAATGCTACCTCCACCGTGAGGACACAGAACACCTACACTTACACTGCCACACTCTCTCAACAAAGACACAACTTCAACATTACCTCTCAACGAGACCTACGGACCAGTCCCACGGTGGTCGCTGGATACCTGAGTGCCGCCGGGTTCGCATAAGAGAACCCGGGGGCTACGAAGTAAGTAAGTAAGTAAGAGTCAGAGAATTGATGAGAAGAAAAGCTCACCACATACATGAGAAGCGTACTCCATACAGGGGCGGACAAGATTCGTTTACAGAGACAGCAAGTAAACTGGAGTGAAGAAACTGCGAAGGCGGTACAGTACACCTAACCTCTTACAAGCTAGAAAATTAGAAAATGAAACGCCAAGAATGTTAAGAGAAGAGAAAGGTTTGAGTTGTGTATTTATTGTTGAAGATAAGGGGATAATCGTGCGGAAGATTGTGACGAGTAGACAGATGGAGGAACTGAGTTTTCGAGGGAATGAAAGCCACAAGGTTGTCTCTGCCCAACCAGAGATGGCAGAAAGATCAGATGTCAAATGTACCATAGCCGTCCTACGCGAATCATGAAGTGACTGTTGAGAGGAACGCTTTGGCAAGTGGGTTGAGAAGTGAAGAGTGGAACCATTGGCATAGGAATGGATAGGACAGGAAGTGCGACGTATAGATCACTGATAAATAAAAGGAAAAGAGTGGGTGACAGGACAGAACACTGAGGAACACCACTGTTAATATCTTTAGGGAAAAAACAGTGTCCATCTATAACCGCAGCTAAAGATCGGTCAAAAAGGAAGTTGGAGAGGAAGGCACATATAGAAGGATAGAAACCGAAGGAGTAGTTTGGAAATTAAAGATTTGTGCGAGATCCCATCAAAAGCTTTTGATATGTCTAGCCACTAGACATCTGTAGGTATTTTAAATCGTTTAAATTTTTTAACATGTAGCCTACCCTTACCATGGCATCCATGAGTGATAGTGCTGAAAGTAGGCTAGTGGTGCAAAGAGAAAGCATGTTACTCAAACTATCATGCAAATGTTAGACAAGGGTGAATTGTTGTGACGCTCTTGCTTGTCCAGGCAGCTCAGTTTATACGACAGAAAGAAACAACGTGAAAAGCTACTTGAAGTTCTGTGTGGAAAGTGAATCAAAGAAGGGCGTTGTGAAACGTAAATCTGTGCACGGGGATAGGCCTATACCTCGGCCGACCTTGATAGGCTAGTTGTGTTTATGAATGGTATTGAACCCAAACCATTATGTAGGTTGGAATGTTGCGCAAACTTTTTTTTCTTCTTTCACTGTTCTGTCTTTTCTTTTTCTGAAAAAAATAAAGATATATATGTATTTATATATCTTTATTTTTTTCAGGTGTGTTCTCGAAAGCGTAAATACTGTGATGAGATTCTTGCCCTCGGTTTCACCAGCATTGTGGACGAGGGCATCGACAAGCCTCAATGTGTCGTGTGCCTTGCAATACTTTACAAGGAGTCAATGAGGCAAGCAAATTGAAGGGCTACCTACAGAGAAAGCATCCGACTCTTGTCTTCAAGCCTTTGGATTACTTTCCCTGCTTGCAGGCGTGGCCAAACGCCAACGCTTGGATTCCTATCTATTTCAGTGAAAACGTAGCAAAAAGGGTAAAATTAAATAACAATATAATAGAAGGCATACATTTAATGAATACTTAAGCATATGATTCTACATGAGCACCATCAGTATCTCTATAGAGTTCGAATCTGTCAGCAGCATTGCGGAACACATTTTGGAGCATGACAGGGGTTATTTTTGTAACTGCTGTTACGATACGAGCACGTAAATATCCCAGCTTCATTCAGATGGCGTTTTAAACACCGTGTCTTTCAACAAGATGGGGCACCTTGTCATTACGCAAACATTGTTCGGGAGTACCTACATCAACGATTTCCAAATCGTGGATCGGACGTGGAGGCAACAGGCCCTGGGCGGCTCGATTTCCTGACCTAACGCCCTTGGATTTATTTGCATGGGGCTTTATCAAATCAAACGTCTATCAAACAAGGGTTACAGATCTGCAAGATTTACGTGCTCGTATCGTAACATCTGTTAAAAAAATAACCCCTGTCATGCTCCAAAATGTGTTCCGCGATGCTGCTGACAGATTCGAACTCTCTAGAGGTACTGATGGTGCTCATGTAAAATCATATGCTTAAGTATTCATTAAATGTATGCCTTCTATTATATTGTTATTGACTTTTACCCTTTTTTCTACGTTTTCACTGACATAGATAGGGACTTTATAAACACCCTGTATAACTCATTTAGAATAATTTCAATTGTTTCGTGAACCAGTACGTTTGAGAATAAACTTGCTACTTCCACTGACATTAAACAATCTGCATTTTTAACTTTTAAAATATGAATGCATAATAAGAATTCGTTTGTTGATTTAACTATATATTTTTCATTTAGGTAGGCCATAATAACTTCATAACTTCATTTAAATGTTGAGGAATATCATGGGGTATGGCAATACACAAGCTGATTATTGGTCGTAGTGGAGGATTTGTAGGGTTCTAATGGGTTTTGTTTAAGTAGTCGATATAATTCTTTTTATGCATGAAGAAAGGGCCAAAGGCGAATGCCTATAAAAACTCCCCAAAAAATGTAGGGGGTTAAGAGAAGAGAATAAGGGGTTAAGTAAGTAGCAACACCTATCACTCTTGGGTTAACATTCATTCAGAAAAAGAGAAAAAAGACACCATCATCATCCGCCGGCCACTGCTGACAAGTCGGAAAAATAGTCGAAGAGAATAGGAAAGGGGTGAAATATGAAAAGAAGTAAAATAAGAACGCTTGCAAACCATGCAGACACAGTCTTAACTCACTGTCATACCATGCAAACTACAGACATGCAAGTAAAGAGAGTTACAGACATACAAGTAAGGAGAGGATAAGAAAAAGAAAAAGAAAAAGTAGGTAAAGCTAAACAAAACGTGGGTTAGTTTACGCTACGAGCTACATCTACGTTCATGTTAGTCTAATTTTTTTATTATTAATTTTTTGCTGGCATATCACACGCTGGCATGTAACAAGCTGGTATTATCGTCAACTGACTCATCCTCGACCACCACCACCAGAGCCCCTGTTGCTAATTGTTTTTTTTATTTTAAACAACGTTAATACTTTTAAAATGCCTATCTAGACGGTTCTTAAACATATTAACGCTGGTAGAGTTCACGACTGGCGCGGGGAGATTATTCCATTTATCAATTACTTTAAACGTAAAGAAGTTTTTAGCGATATTAGTAATGAAACGTCTGCCACGCAACTTAAATCCGTTATTACGAGTATTGCTATTATCGAAAGTGAACAATTTGTCAAAATTTACGTTATCGATGTTATTAACGATTTTGAAAACTTCAATAAGCTCCCCCCTTAATCTCCTAGTTTCGAGTAAATGCAAGTCTAACACTTTAATCCTATCTTGATAAGACTTGTTGCGCAATGACGGAATTCGTTTCGTGGCACGACGCTGAACCCTTTCTAACCTATCAATATCCTCACGCAAGTACGGGCACCAAAACTGAATGGCATATTCTAAATGAGTCCTGACAAGGGACTTGTAAAGGGGCAATATAATATCCTTCGATTTAAATTCGAAATTACGCGGTGTGAAGCCTAACATCCTATTAGCTTTTGCGCAAGACTCCAGGCACTGGTTCCTAACCTTTAAATCCTTAGATACGCGTACGCCTAAATCTACTTCCTCGTCAACGCTCGCTAACTCTCTATCATCCATCGTGTACATGTAATTATTGTTACGAGGACCTACACGCAAAACTTTACATTTGTCTACGTTAAATTGCATCTGCCACTTATCTGTCCACTCCATAATCCTATTTACATCGTCTTGGAGCCTATTTCTATCGTTCTCGTGAACAACCTTACCGCCTATTTTAGTATCGTTCGCGAATTTTGACACGTTACAAGTCAATCCTACATCTATGTCGTTAATGTAAATTACGAATAGCAATGGGCCTAACACGGAACCCTGTGGGACACCGCTACCTTCATCCAACCACCCTGATTCACTACCATTAACAACGACCCTCTGTCTCCTAGCACGAAGCCATTCCTCTAACCAATTAGCTACCTGATCGCGTATACCGTGCGCTTTAACCTTCGCAATTAATCTTCTATGCGGAACTGTATCGAACGCCTTTTTAAAATATAAATAAATAACGTCAGCCGCTCTATGCCTATCGTATTCGCGCACTATTTCGTTATAAAATTCTAACAAATTAGTTAAACAAGATCTATGGCGTCGAAACCCATGCTCACTACTATTAATCAAATCTTTACTTTCTAAGTAATCGATAATACGATCCCTAACTACAGATTCCAAAAGTTTACCGACAATTGACGTTACGCTAATGGGCCTATAATTACTAGGTACCGTGCGGTCGCCTTTTTTAAAAATGAGCGTGACGTTAGCTAATTTGAAGTCTTCAGGAATAACCCCCGTTTCGAGTGACTGATTAAAAATCTTCGTTAAGGGGCCTACGATAACGCCTTTCAAATCTTTCAAATGCCTGGGATAAAAAGCGTCAGGGCCTGGAGCCTTGCTAAATTTTAGCCTATCGATATAATGCGCAATCTCACCCTTTTAAACAGTTATTTCATCCAAAATAGTCTCGCTACTAAATGGAACGATATCGTCCACGTCGGGGACATTATTTACGTGTTCTACTGTAAAAACTGTCGCATAAAAGTTATTGAAAATACCCGCCATCGCCTGAGCGTCAGAAGCCAAAGCGCCCTTAACATCCACTAGAGGGCCTATGTTATCTTTTATCGGCTTACGATTATTGACGTATTCAAAAAACTTTTTTGGATTATGTTTACTATCCGCAGCTATAAGTATCTCTAAATTACGCTTAGCATTCCTAACTGATCTTTGAACCTGACGTCTAAGCTCGATATATCTATTAAAGTTACCTGCCATGCCATTGCGCTTATTAAGTCTATACGCTCTATTACGCTCGTTTATGAACTCGCCTATTTCCCTTGTCCACCACTTCGGCCTACCATGATTTTTAGCGCGCTTGGGCCTACGAGGAAGAAACTCCCTTTCAATATTCCTATAACTTTCTTTAAACGCCACCCAATGCAAATTTGTGTCATTACCCATAAATAAGTTATCCCAGTCTACTACTCTCATCCTATCCGCAAAACTATCAAAATTAACCCTACGAAAATCAGGGACTTCTATTATGTTACTATCCTTAGTGTTTTCTATCAATAACTTAAACCTAAGAATTTGATGATCACTACATCCTAAACTCTCGCCTACTTCTAAACCTTCGACTATATTCTCGCCGTTCGTCATCACCAAATCTAAAATATTATCACCGCGCGTTGGTTCGGTAACCATCTGTCGTAAAAAGTTATCTTACATAAACTCAATCAATCTCAAACCCTCCTCATTACCAGTAAAAGTCTCATAATTAACATTAGGGCAGTTAAAGTCTCCGACAATTATACTATTCCGATTGTCAATAAAGTTACCAAGAACTGAGTAAAATCTAGTATCTGTATCGAGGGGTTGAACGGGAGGTCTATAAAGAACAACAAAATTAAAACTAATACTACGCGCCCTAACTTCAACACATATCGCATTAATTGCTGCCGGAAAATCTAACTTAACCTCGATAGCCCTAAGGGAATTATGAATGTACAGCAAAACGCCGCCACCAATCCTATGTAACCTATCATTAGTAAAGAATTTAAAACCCTGTATATCAAGTTCCCCCAACAAGTCCCGAGTCACGGTATTTAACCAAGTTTCAGTGATAGCAACTATATCGTAGTTGCCGGAATAAATTATCGCCTTAAATTCGTTTAATTTATTTCTAATACTACGCGCATTAGAATGAAAGACGTTTAAGTTATTTTTTACCACGGGCCGGGGTTTTAAACTATTTTTCACGTCGGGCCCGCGTTCCCAGGACCCACTACGTTTAAAGAAGGCTTCGACCTATACAGCTTTCGCACGTTTTCGTCTATTAACCTACCTCGCCTAGCATTACCTATTTCATTAAAATGCACCCCCATCTTTTATAAAAAGGCTAGGATCACTGAATTCTGACCACAGCTTTACGAAGGGTACATTTTCCTCAGCACAAATCTCTTCTAATTTATTATTCAAAAATATTGTTTTTGACGTAATCCTAAGACCCAACCCGTGCCTAGGGGTAATACCTAGAACTAAAGACCTATCTGACCTCGCCTTCAGGGACCTAATTAACCCCCTATATCTCTCCAAAAGGTCAGGCACTCTCGTATCGGGCCTTTACGAGTCGTTGCCTCCTACCATCGTCACCAACATCGAATGACGGGAGGCAACGTCAATCCTATCCACTTCGCCTCTAACTCTTTCAACCCTGGCCCCTGGGAGACAGACCCTCCTCCTCTTGGTTGGATGCCGTTCAACGAACTCTTTGTCCATGTGGCGCACTAAAGAGTCCCAGAGTTTTCGAGATGTCTGAATACGTTAAGTTTGAAAGACTAGAGTTGGATTTAAAAAATATGAACAATAAAATTTACTTGAAAACACAGTAAAAGTTTTATATAAATCGTAATGAATAACATAAGATAAAATAATAGCCCATCACCTATACTAATATTTGTGACGGTCGAACTGCCTGCGAACGTTCTTTCTCTCTTTGTTTCTTATGGCTGGACAAACCACTAGCCAGATTTGGATGAGACTTGGGGGATAGGAGTAACTGAGGCCGGGAAAGGACAGGCTATGTAGCATTGGCCTCTGAGATCGTCTGAGGTCACTGGAGGCCTTTGTATTCTGGATTGGTTGAAAGATAGTGCATCATAGAGACGTCATAAAAGAGTGACATAAAATGAGTGGAGCTCTGCCATATATATATAGATATATATATATATATATATATAAACATAGGCTATGTGACGTCGGCCTCCGAGGTCATATATATATTTCGAAACCTACGGTTAAATTATTGAATGCCCGGTTAGGTCAACTGTATGCCCGTGACGATTGGTTAGGTTAAGTCGTGATATTTTTGTTAAAACTAACGAAAATATCACGACTTAACCTAACCAATCGTCAAGGGCGTAAAATTAACCTAACCGGGCATTCAATTAGCCTACCTGAGTATATATATATATATATATATATATGAATAGAAACGACATAAGTATTAAGGAACGTTTCTGCACACGAGGAGGAGAGATAACGAAATAATGAAAAATGAGGCGAACCGCCTGGGAATCGAACCCAGGGCCTTCCAATTGCCGGTCGGACGCTCTACCATTATGCTACGGACCTCACTCAATCACAAATCGAAATTCTCCCAAATAGGGCAGAAACCAATGCCCTCAGAGAGCACCCTCGCAAATCGTGAATATGCGCAAATAACTGCAATGACCGCGCAGTATATAAATGAATAGAAACGACATAAGTATTAAGGAACGTTTCTGCACACGAGGAGGAGAGATAACGAAATAATGAAAAATGAGGCGAACCGCCTGGGAATCGAACCCAGGGCCTTCCAATTGCCGGTCGGACGCTCTACCATTATGCTACGGACCTCACTCAATCACAAATCGAAATTCTCCCAAATAGGGCAGAAACCAATGCCCTCAGAGAGCACCCTCGCAAATCGTGAATATGCGCAAATAACTGCAATGACCGCGCAGTATATAAATGAATAGAAACGACATAAGTATTAAGGAACGTTTCTGCACACGAGGAGGAGAGATAACGAAATAATGAAAAATGAGGCGAACCGCCTGGGAATCGAACCCAGGGCCTTCCAATTGCCGGTCGGACGCTCTACCATTATGCTACGGACCTCACTCAATCACAAATCGAAATTCTCCCAAATAGGGCAGAAACCAATGCCCTCAGAGAGCACCCTCGCAAATCGTGAATATGCGCATTGGTTTCTGCCCTATTTGGGAGAATTTCGATTTGTGATTGAGTGAGGTCCGTAGCATAATGGTAGAGCGTCCGACCGGCAATTGGAAGGCCCTGGGTTCGATTCCCAGGCGGTTCGCCTCATTTTTCATTATTTCGTTATCTCTCCTCCTCGTGTGCAGAAACGTTCCTTAATACTTATGTCGTTTCTATTCATTTATATACTGCGCGGTCATTGCAGTTATTTGCATATATATATATATATATATATACAGGGTGTCCCGTAAGTCTGGACCCATAGGGAAAAATAATAAAATTACAAAATAGTCCAAAAATTTATTTATAATATATTTTTTTATTATTTTATTATTATTTTTATTATTTTTTTATTATGATCTTACTCCGCTGGAGTTTTTTTGTGGGGCCACTTGAAAGCCAAAGTGTACGAGGTCAAACTTCAGAACATTTTCCACCTTAAAGCACGCATTGTGGAGGCGTGTCAAGAAATTTCTGCGACTGTGATTCAGAAAGTGCTGTCGCAGTGGAGATTACGTCTTCAACTATGTGTGCGACACAACGGCGGACACTTTGAACAGATTATGTAATAAATTTTTTGACTATTTTTTAATTTTATTATTTTTCCCTATGGGTCCAGACTTACGGGACACCCTGTATATATATATATATATAGCGTTCAACTTCCACCCGGGCAACGCCGGGTCGCTCCACTAGTGCGTCATAAATTAGAGCGACTACGTGAGCTTACGTGACTCTCAACAGGTCCATATCTAAAATCTGGGTAAATTACTCATACGCAGCAGTCAATTTTAAATATGTCAATTGCATAAACCCAATTGCATTCCTTGTTACGGGTGATGTCAAATCACCCAAGGCTTTTTGTTCACTGGTGGTGCTTATTTCATTTAACGTCAGATCGCGCATATATTTTCTCCCAATCGCTTTCCAGTAAACAACCTGCGCCAAAAATGATAACTGGAATTTAATTATCATAAATTATAGTAATTTATCTTTCCACTGCCCATGATATAATATTACATTCTTTTAGAAACAAAAATAATATAAAACAATTAGGATTATTTAAAACCCTCGGTATGATGTGTTAAAATTGTCTTTCTGAGTTCTAGGAAGGTATGACAAAGGAAAAAGAGAAAATAGAACTGTCACTCACTCTCAGTCCTCAGTTGCCTCTTAGATGTTATAGACGGTGGTTTGCTGTTATTGCTCTTGTACCTACTTCATAGTTATTCTACTAGACGAATACTACAGTTTAACTGTAAGTATGGATTATTGATTATTACAATTATTTATTATTATCATATTCTTCTGTCTAATTATGTTGTAATCCCATGAAATATTTTTTTATTGAATTTTAGAACTTCGAATGACTAAACTTTGAAACATCGTAATTGATATAAAATACTTAAATGTTTTTCTTTCTTTTCAGATATTCCTAAGATGCCAAAATTGAAGACAAGAGTTTCAGCCGTCATGCCACTTGAGCCTGTTAGTCGGTACAGGCAAGGAGCTTCCCGTATCAGAACTACCAACAGTGCGAGACATGCTGAGACTAGGGTTACTCCTTCGTGAGCAAAATACAAAGGATAGAAGGAACTACACAGAGAAAGAGCTCATAAGGGACATGATTCCCCCTCTTCTGCATCAGTGGAAAAAAGCTAATGTGTTATTCAAACCACCTGTACTCAATCAGTATAGAACTATTGAGCTAAAATTAACAAAGCTGTGGCACAAAGCAGTTGAGACATCACTTGGTAAAGGAAAACTAGCAAAGAAAAATAAATTTCTGCACACACTTGATACTCTACTTGACATTTTTAACTGCCAGTGTCCCATAGAGTTGTGTTCTGAAGCCAATTGTTCTCCCTCATGCAGAAGAGAACCTCACCTTCACATTGATTGTCGCTGTCCTCGTGAGAAGAAGATCCCTGTTTTGGAGCTGGTTTTCATAAAGGCGCAGAGAACAAAGGCAGGAGGCCAAGGAAGTATGCAGATTGGTTCGGCAGATTATTCAGAAACCAAAAAACAGATTGTTATCGCTAAGAAAAAAGAGAAAATCCGAGAGAGAGAAGAAAGGAAGAAAAAGAAGAGTGAAGAAGCCACCCAAAGAGATGAAGAGCTCTATCAAGAGGTTTCTCGCTTCTTTGAAAGCTCTTCAGATGAACAGAAAGAAGCAACATCAGATGATAGCTCCAAAATGCCATCTGAACCTTCGCCGAAGAGAATGAAATACAACAGTAAAGACATCTCAAACATTGCCCTTGCCAGTATTCGCCACCATACGGGGCTACGAGAGACTGCAGAGATTGGCACTGCCGCTTGGATAGATGCAGGCCTCATCAGCCGAGAGGATACATCCTTAGTGATAGATCATAATAAGATAAGAAGAGCACAAGAAAAAATAATGAAGGAAATATCTGATCAGCATGAAAAAGATTTGAAGGAGGAAGGTCTCTCTTGCCTTTTGTTTGATGGAAGAAGAGATGACACAAAAGTTCTCCTAGAGGTAGAGGGAATGGACAGAAAGCTTCCCGGCCTCATCAAAGAAGAACACTACTCTGCGTGTTCCGAACCTGGTGGCCGCTATTTGTTTCACTTTGTTCCTGAAGCAGAAGTAGAAGGCAAGAAACATGCAGAGGCAATTGCTGATCAAATAATATGTTGGCTTCAAGAAAGAAGACTTGACAGTTCACTGCAGGCCGTTGGTGGAGACTCAACTGCGGTGAACACTGGATGGCAGGGCTGTGTTATGACGCATTTAGAGAAAAAATTGGAAGAAGGTTTGTTTGGATTGTGTGATTTGCACACAGGGGAACTACCTCTTCGTCGTCTCATCCGGGAACTTGATGGTCCTACAAAGAGCAACAACAAGTGGTCAGGCCCCCTTGGCAACATGCTAGATGAAGCAACGGAATTAGAAATAAATACAAAATTTCCAAAGGTCGAAGTAGGCCCTCCCCTTCCAGTGTTGCCTGAAGAAGTTATCAAAGACCTCAGCACGGATCAATCTTACGCTTATCGTATTGTTCAAGCAATCAGATCAGGAGAGTTGCCTCAAAATCTGTCTCTCTTGGAGATTGGACCCGTAAGTCACAGTCGTTGGTTAACTACAGCGATTCGTTTCTGCAGGATTTGAGTTTCCAAACATGCACTGAAGGACAAAATGCTACAGAATTTGATGTTGATTGTTGAATTTATTATTGGGTTTTATCTTCCTCACTGGTTCAATGTAAAACTTAATCCAATGTGGATGGAGGGGCCCAACCACATCTTGTTTCAATTACAGCTACTGAGAACCCAAAGGAAAGTAGTGGTGGACATCGTGTTACCTGTGGTGAGAAGGTCCGCTTGGTATGCTAGGCCAGAGGCAGTTTTGCAAGCAATACTCTGCAGCCAATGTACCAAAGAGCGAACTGAGGCTGTGGAAATCATTCTAAAGCTTAGAGGAACATCACTAGATGATGACCAGCTGGGAGACTGCTCTGTTCAGACAAGGAAGGTACCTCCGATAAACGTCAATGCCACGAAATTGTCAGAATTAGTTAACTTGAGTTCGGAAGTTTTGGAGCCACCACTGACAACATGTATAACAAACAAAGATTTAACACAACTTAAAGAGGCCCCAATGCAAGTGCCAAAGTGGCCTTCTCACACTCAGAGTGTGGATAGATGTGTGAAAATGGTCACAGAAGCAGCTAGTTAAGTTTACAGTCACGAGAGGCGAGAGGGCTACATCAAAGCGCAAGTAGCAAGCCGAATGCTGATGTCAAGGAACCGCAGCAAAAAGGACATGACTGCATTGGTTACTTTCAAATAAAGACTCTGAATGATATCTTATTGCCACTTTAAATGTTGATAGGATGTTTGCGCACATTTGTTATTTTGTTACGAATTTACAGAAAAATGTAATTTTTGAATTAAAATTTATGTAGGTAGGAGTTATTTTTTATTGTTTTTGAAGCAAGGATATTATTTTGTATGCCAAATGATTACATTAAATTGCTACCAAATCACATGATTTTCAATTTAGTCATTTCACCCCCAAAATTGACACACCCTATTGTACATTGTACAACAACTATATGACCTTGGAAACACTCCATATGCGATCAGTGGGATAATTCTGTGACAGATGAATAGTTAATCAATTTATGTCCTATTATTTAGTAAAAGAGTCAATTTCTGAAACTTTAAGGTAAAATTGATGTAGGTAAGGGTTATTTTATTTCATTTCGGTTGGCCAATTTCAAGTTTTGACATAAAAAGACTATATTTTCACTACCAAAATTGATTTGAAAAAAGTTGACAAAATTGACACACCCTAGTTTAACAAAAGTTTCTCAGGGAACCATTCTGAGTTGTATCATATATACATATATACTGTAGATACATAGATATATCGACAGAAAAACCTTTAGATACTTTCGCGCTTTCCACACAACCACGACCAAGATGACGTCACATCGTGAGCCACATTCAAAGCTAGATTGGTTTCAAACCTTCGGCCTTGAACGTCACACCTTAACCTCGTTATAGGGACTCTTTGGCACGACGCCTCAACCACATTACTTCTAACTCCTCTAAAGAAATTCTCAGTGACACGTTCGATCTCATCATGTAAACAACGTTGTAACAGGTCCTCATTCGCCTGGTGTCATTCATCTAACTTCATATAAAGAATATCATTTCCTCGTGCGTTATTAATATTGATTTCATTAATCAAGTGCACATTTATAATATCTCAATGCAACTTTCATTCAAACAACTGCAACCTTATTTGTTTCACTTAAATATCATTTATTTTGTTTAAAAAAAGAAAACTCGCTCTATTAATTTCCTTAATTAATAACATTATTTATTTTGAAAAGAACTGGTGATCCCAGCCTCAAGTAATCATTAACATTCATGAACTTAACCTAATTAACATTCTTATTATTATTATAGTGCCAACGAGGCAGTATATATATATATATCAGTGGGGTCGGGTGAACTGTAATTTATCCGGGCTATTTCTCTAAAGCTAGTGCTTTCACCTCATTTGTAGATTAACTCAGTCGGTCTGTTTTTTTGTTCTATCTCTCATCCGAGATGTTCTAGGCCTCTGCCTGTTTCACTTTTCATTAATTTCTGCAACATTCGTGGCCTTTTCTAAAATTTTCAATCTGTAGAACACCACCTCTCCTACTCTGAATCTCAACTTCTTTTACTCACTAAAACTCAGGCGTCTCAGACGATTGACAGCAACCCCTTTTCTGTACCCTCTTACTTTCTCTATATTCAATTTCACTCCAAAGTTGGATGTTACGTATACTGTATGTACTCCCGAATTCTATACCCTCTAGCTACGGTTTACATGCCAATCTGAAACTAAATACATCTGCGCTGTTTACCTTTCTCCTAATTCTACTGACTATCCAAAGTTGTTTGACTACCTCACTTCCAAAGTGGAATACATTCTATCTCGCTCTCCCTTTGCTGAAATCTTCATTTTAGGAGATTTCAATGTTCAGCACCACCTTTGGCTTGCTTTCCTCCTATTTCACTAACATCTCTGGTGAACTAGATCACACCTTTTCTATCTTAAATGATCTAGAGCAGATTGCACAGCAACCTACTCGTATCCCGGATCGTCTTGGAGATAGGCCCACTATTCGGGATATATTTCTTACCTCTCATCATTCTTCTTACTCTGTCAAACTTTTTTCTCCGTTGGACTCCTCTGATCACAATCTAATATCTGTTTCCTGTACTATCGCTCCAATTCTGCCTTTGGATCCTCCCAAGAAGAGGCGCCGTTGCCACTTTGCCGCCGCTGATTGGGAGGCCCTAAGGCAGTACTTCTGTGATTTTCCATGGAATGATTACTGTTTCCGTGGCCGGGGCCCTTACGACTCTGCTGAGCGCATCACGGATGTGATTCTCTGTGGCATAGAGGCATACATTCCATATTCTATTCCTACCACTAACGCAAAACAACATTGGCTTAACTTTTCTCGTTCTAATGCTATCTGCAACAGAGAGGAGGCTTTCAGAAGATTCCGTCGCCCTTCAACTCCTGACTCTCTCTCAGCTTATATTTCTGCCAGAAATCGAGCAAAATCTATTCTTCGAATCGCCAAAAATTCATTCATCCGACAAAAATGTGAAAACTATCCAATTCTAATTCTTCTCGCTCTTTCTGGCATCTAGTAAGAACTTCTTGAACAACTTTACTTCCTCTTCTTTCCCTCTTTTCCATTCCGACGACTCAGTTGCCATCTCTTCTCCTGACAAAGCTGAACTTTTCGTTCAAATTTTCGCTTCCAACTCAACCCTGGAAGATTTCGAAGCTATTCCTCCATCTTCTCCTCCCTCTCACTTTATTAGGCTTGAAATTAAAATCTCATCTAAAGATGTTCTTTCTGCCCTAGCTGGGCTCAACTCCAGGAAGGCATATGGTCTTGATGGTGTTCTCCTGTTGTTTTTAAGAACTGTTTTTCAGTGCTGACACCCTGTCTAGGCAAACTCTTTCGTATTTGTCTCTCGTCTGGTACTTTTCCTTCCTGCTGGAAGTTTGCTTTCATTCAGTCTGTCACAAAGAAGGGTGACCGCTTTCAACCCTCCAACTATCGTCCAAATGCTTTGATTTCTTGCGTTTCCAAAGTTTTTGAATCTATCCTTAATAGAAAGATTCTTAAACACCCCTTCTAACAATCTTCTTTCAGATCGTCAGTATGGGTTCCGCAAGGGACGCTCGACTGGCGATCTTCTTGCATATCTCTCTGACTCTTGGTCATCCTCCTTTCGGGACTTCGGTGAAACTTTTGCTATTGCGCTTAACATATCAAAAGCTTTTGATAGAGTCTGGCACACATCTTTAATTTCGAAACTGCCCTCCTTCGGTTTCTACCCTTCTATCTGTGCCTTCATTTCTAATTTCCTTTCTGGCCGATCTATAGCTGCGGTTGTCGATGGCCATTGTTCTTCCCATAAAGTTATCAACAGTGGTGTTCTTCAAGGTTCTTTCCTGTCACCCACTTTTTTCCTTTATTTATTAATGATCTTTTAATTCATACTACTGTACCTGTTCTATTCACGCCTATGCCGATGATTCGAGTCTTCACTTTTTCATCCGTTTCCCAAAGCGTCCCTCTCATTAGTCACTCCATGATTTGCGTAGTACGGCTATGGAGCATCTGTCCTCTGATCTTTCTGCTATCTCTGATTGAGTCAGAGAAAACTTCGTGGATTTTAATGTTTCAAAAACTCAGTTCCTCCATCTGTCTACTTGTCACAATCTTCCACACAACTATCCCCTTATCTTCAACAGCACACAACTCAATTCTTCCTCTTTTCTTAACATTCTTAGTGTTTACTTTTCTCGTGATCTTTCCTGGAAAGATCACATATACAGTACTCTCTTTCCAAAACAGTTTCTAGGGGATTAGGTGTGCTTTGCCGCCTCCGCAGATTTTTCACACCCGCTCAGTTGTTGTTTCTGTACAGGGGTCTTGTCCGGCCATGCATGGAGTATGATTCTCATGTGTGGGGGTGGTTCAACCCACACAGCCGTACTTGACCGGGTGGAATCAAAGGCTTTTCGTCTTATCAGTTCGCCTATTACTCACAGTCTTCAATCCCTCTCTTTTTGCCGCAATGTTGCCTCACTCTTCCTTTACTATCGTTATTACAACGGACACTGTTTTTCTGAATTCTTTAACTGCATGCCTCCTCCTTTAAGGAAAGCACGCAGCACTAGACTTCAACACTTCCCATTCCTTTTCTGTCCAACTCTCTGACGCAAGGGTTAATCGGTATTTCCTGTCTTTCATCTACTCCACCGGTGAATTCTGGAACAATATCCCTCAATCCATCTTTCCTCCTGCCTATGATCTCCAATCTTTCAAATGCAGTGTCTAGGGATCTCGTAAACCTTGGACCTTCATTTTGGCTCTCTTCTTCCTTCTTCCATTAAAAACCCGTCCTTCCTGCATTAAAAAACAAAAAAAAAGGACCTGGTCTTCAGCTTCTTGTAGCATATGATCACAGCATTCGATTGCACAGGCCCATTTGTTGTCTTTTCTTCTTCATTTCATTTCAGTAGTTTGTTCTGAATCATCAGGTACCTCTGACGCCTTTTGACGAATTTCTTTTATAGATGTACAAAATAAGTGACGATGTTGCTCGACGGAAACAGGCGTTGTAATTTTTTTTGAAGAATGTTATAGAAGAACTCAATTACCGGCATAATTTTACTAAATATATTAAGAAAGAAAATGAACTGAACATTTTTCAGGAAGTTCAGTAGAACATTTGCTTGTTGTTGACACTGAATCTCATTCAGGTTCATTCTGGATTCGTTCGAATCACTGCATCAATGATGCTTTATTTTCCTACACGGAATTTACGACTCTGCTATAAAAATTCCATCAGGTTACAATCGCACGAGGCAGACGTTCTCCGCAAACTTCTTGCAGCATAGCTGTCCTTTTGGAAGAATGTGAGAAAAATGAGGAGAATAAAGTCAAGTTAGCGAAGAATATCCTGACAGGAGCAACAGAAACAGCATAACAAGGTTTAATTGATGTGCATAACAGTGTACAAAATGAGCTTTGGGATAGGGTTCTCTTATCAATTTCTGTACTCCGTTACGTTCGCCAGTCATCACTGGAGTGCCATCATAAGCCTGTGCAATCAACTTATTTTTCAGACTGTACACCTTGATTTCTTCAAGAATGCACTTAGTTGTGCCATCAGCAGATCTATCTTTTAGTTCTACAAATCCAAGGAATTTCCATTTCAATGCCCATGACAAACCGCAATATAATAACAAGTTGCGATATATGGGAATTGACACGAACATTGCTTCATTGAGTTTCTCATGTAGAGCATCTTTATAAACGGAAAGCATACAGTCCAGCAACTCATTTTGGATAGTAGCAGAAGTGTGTTTTGAAACAGTTGCATTTTGTAAATGTTCGCGCAACTGACTGTCTAATTTGGCAAGTTCACTCAAAAGATCCAAGCATACACCTTTGTTCAGAGATTTTTCTGTTTCATCATGACCTCGGATAGCAAGTTCATGGTTGCCACAAGATTTTGAACAGTCAATGATTCTATTTAAAACCTGCCTATTCCTGTCTATTAATTCGTTATGCCGTTGGACTGAAATCTTATTCCCTGCGTCTAAATGCGTTGCATATTCACTTTTCCAAGTAAGTTTGTTTTAAACAATTACTGATGTGACGAGTAGTTTGTTCATGTGTTTCTACTCTTTCTGAGAGGTGTTTCAGATCTTTTACACCATTACGAGTCCAAGCAAGTTCACTTCCAAACAACAAATAGTTGAAAGAGTATAAACTTTTACGATTTTCACTAGCTGTTAGTCATGGCTTTCTGTTATATCATTCAATATTAAATGTTCTTGATTGTGTTTTGTGTGTTTAATTTATTAACATATTAGGTTGATGAGGCTCTAATTCTTTAGTTAACAATTTAGTTTGTAAATCTAATCTACTAAATGGATTATCTAACAAAAAGTCAACCTTATTCATTGTTAAGTACTTCACTCGCGGGATAGCCTATGAGTGGGTAGGCACAAACAACCGCGTTTAGCTCGAGCTGACGCGCAACTGATTTCAGCTGGCCCCGTTTACTAGAATCACACCGGGTCCCCTTCCCTCCCTCTTCATTCCCTTCCCCTGCACTCCACCGTGACAATCGTGAAGTAGCCCCAATGGCCAACGTTTTTGCTGCTACCAGCTAACCAGCGTACAGAAGAAAGGTTTTGCTTATATTATAGGCAACTTTTACGTATACTGAAATTGAGGTGTGGAATAAATGGCAATTTATGGTCAACTTCGGATGTTTCTTAAGTGATGAAATATTCATGCGGGGCTAAGTCCCGGAAGTCCTCATGTACGCGACACCAGTGATATATATATATATATATATATATATATATATATTATATATATTACCTATCACAACGAGCGGGAACGTTTCAACAGGGAAACGATAATGTAATTTTTTACCATCAATCCGATTTTAATTTTTTTGGTTACATGAGAAAATTTTATGAATAGGAAGGAGGCTTTTGGGGGAAGTTGAGATGGTCATGCTGTAACAAATTGCAAAAGTTGTAAGAAATTTACGGGAGAGTTCCGGAACCTTTCTTCCGTTTCGTACTCATTTCATTCATGTCATTTGTTAATACGAGGTAGAAGACCTATGTAACCACACACACACACACACACACACACACACACACATACATACATATATATATATATATATATATGTATATATTTCTACATAAGTCTGCAACTTCTCCTTAAGGTATGAGTATGACATAAATGGAATAAATGCGAAGCGCCAGTGCGAATAAATGACTAAGTAATGCAATTAAGCACTAATAGTTAAGATCAATATTTGCTGATTAGTTAAATGGTTTTGAATGAAGAACCAAGTGATTGTTTGAAATTAGCAAAAAAAAACAATATTTCCCCTCAGAATTCGAGATCGAAGGAGGAATGAAGATCAACTTGAAAACAAACAACATACTCTTCTTCCAACCACATTAATACCCTACCACTTATAATGCATGTGTATGTATTTCCTTGGAATAACATAAGAAAAAATACTGTGAATGAAGGAGAATAAAAATGGTTGGTTGTCGTTTAGGTAGAGTGCAATTTGTAAATAAAAACTTACGTATCTTTGAGAACAATCATCGAAGGAGTGAGAGTGTCCTCATTGAAATAATTGCTCAGTTCAATCTTCTCTGGAGAGGCTTTCGTGGGACTCGTGCCACCCTTTCGCGTGGGCCCGTTTCCCTCACTTATATTGGCAGAGAGGGTTCCCCCGGGTGTGAGGATTAGCAGGGGAATGAACACGAGGGCAGCCCACACCATAATGTTTGCCGATTTAGGCACAGAGACGAAGCGAGAAGATTAACACGGATTATTTGGTTACTGCGTTCAAAGGGCTTTTCAATCGCTTTTTATTCTACTGGAGAAAGGGACAACTGCGATGCAACGTTTCCCTTTACTTCTTCTTTGTTTCACTTCGGATTTTCTGGAATCTGCGAAGTAAAATAACAGTTGGAAAATTGCATACAATAAATTGTCACTAAAATTTGAAGTAATATGTATTAATGTATTAATGTAGGAAATTCACTTAATATATTTGAAATTATTATTTAATACTGTGACCACACTGCTCTTAACATCTCCAGTTTTTACGGCATATTTCACTAACGAAACATTAATAAAAAAAAACTATGAATTAACTCGGCAGTTACTCCCCAAATATCGAGAGAGAGAGAGAGAGAGAGAGAGATTGATGCTCATGTAGCTTTAACTATGAAATTCTGATGTCTGTGTTAGTCACACTTATGAAGTCACTCCCTTTAAACCAAAGAGGACATAAACTGAATACACTACCCACGAAAGGCAATATGATGTCAACACTGAATTTAATAAGAAGGCAGATGGAGAGCGCACTCGTTTACAAATGTAAAAGTTATTCGAGTTTGAGCTCTGACATTCGATTATTATTGGGCACGTGTATCTTTTCTTAGCTGGAAGAGTGGGTTTGAATTCCACATCAAATTAAACTGAAAACTGTGAGTTCCTTTCGGACTTTGCAGTAGAGCAAGTCAGAAATGAAGGAATTTAATTTTAAAAGATAACTTAGCGATGTTTTAAATGCAGCCTACAAATTGATCAAATCCTGAATAAATGCAAAGATATATAGGATCAAGTAAAGATAAGCACCCCCAGCCTTCTTTAATTAGCCTGAAAGGCTAACTAACGAAAATATCACGACCTAACCTAACCAGTCGTGAAGGGCGTACAGTTGACGTAACGATTGGTTAGGTTAGGTCGTGATATTTTCGTTAGTTAGCCTTATAAGGCTAATTAAAGAAGGCTTGGGTGCTTATCTTTACTTGATCCGATATATATATATATTATATATATATATATATATATATATATATATATATATATATAAATGTTAAACACAGACCGTGCATGGAACAAGGAACTCTTCTGGGAAATTACATCCACTATAGTTCGGATAAGTAATGATAAATAAATACTATAGTATTTGTCATTTATCATTACTTATTCGAACTATAATGGATGTAATTTCCCAGAAGAGTTCCTTGTTCCATGCACGGTCTGTGTTTAACATATAAGTTTCTCAGGGGACCATTCTGAGTTTGTATATTATATATATATATATATATATATATATATATATATATATATATATATATGTATATTAATGTAGTTAATCTTTCTTTTAAAGTACTGAAGATTGAAATTAATTTCCAAAATGTCTGTCTGTCAAAAAAAAACAAATATCTGGGTTCCCAACTAACAAACCTTTGAATGAAGATATACTATATATATTATATAAAACAATAAAATACATTTTCTGTAATCATATTAAATTGAAATATATGTAAAATATTTTAAAATTTATTACTTCATATTACATAAATTGCAATTAATTATGACCTCTAATTAAAATGAATTTGATAATATTCAAGTAAACACCTTTATTGGAGAAATTTTTCGAAAATGTAGTTTCCTTTCAGCTATAAATTATGAAATGCAATTTGGGATAAACATATTTTTAAATTTATGAAAGGAAACTGTTGGAGTGAAGGTTACTTATTTTTGTGCTTAGGGAAACCTTAAGAGTGTTCTCTGCAAGATTGAAGTTTCCCTCCTTTAGACTTTACCTCCTTTGAAGTTAATGACGGCTAGATGAAAGAGCCTTAAAATATATATATATATATAATATATATATATATATATATATACATATACCATGTGTGTGTGTGTGTGTGTGTGTGTGTGTATATATATATATATATATATGTAAAAATGAACCATAAATAATTCCCATATTCCTATATTATCTTATCCTTCATGTAATTCTTGTATTCATTTATATAGTCTCTGTATCCATTGTAAGAAAAAGTATCCATTTTAAAAATTCATGTGTTATATGGTTCATGTATAATCTTATATATTTAACTTTATATAATGCCTATACTCATATGTATGTACGTGTGTGTATTCATTTTTACATAAGGACCAAAATCGCCCAACGCGAGTTTGGATAAATATTTGATTCACTTTCTACTTTGCTAAATAATTGGTGACCTGTTGTTTTTTAAAATCTCATAATCATTTTTTAGATTTCGCTTAATAAGGAATCCTGTTAAGCTTTGCAATGTTCACATTTTGTATACACTCTCTTTCGTTATAACAATGAGATCATGTCTTGCCTAAGCATTAAAATTGTACATCTTAAACCTTAAAATTTCACTCATATGCATATTTTAGTGTAAAGATGCATAGTCCGATTTCCACTTTAGTTAACTTGGCAGATCATGATAACATCAGATCTGAAAAGTCGCGGTTTAAGATAAAAATATGGTTTCGTCTTCAAATATTTTGTTTACTCGTTCAAGCCTTACCACAGCTAAAAATTTTACTTATTTTCAAATATTATGCAAAAATAATACAGCCTTCTTAGCATTTAATAATAATAATGTTAGCAGTTTTTGGGTATATAAACCCATTCAAATTCATCCATTGTCATTCAGAAGCTAATTCAGAGGCTGAGCACTACCTGTATTTTTTAGCAGTAAATTTACAGTGAAGAAACTTTTTATTGTCCCCTTCGAGCCTTGCTCTCTTCAGAAAAACTTAGAAAACTTTCCGGATACGCTATAAGAAGAATCCGGAACCTTCAGCATTTAGATTGCAAATCTACCAGAGTCCTCCGAGCCACTATAGAAGAACTCGGAGAGTAACATAGAAGAAAAACCACTTCAAGGCACCTATCCGTTGCTTGCCTCCTAAACCAGAACCCCCGTCAATCCGAACCACCCCAGGGCCATAGACGGAGGGGTTAACATAATATATATATTTATATATATACACACACACACACACACACACACACACACACACACATGTTTGCTTGTACCTTGTGGTGAATGGACGTGCTGTCTCTCTCTCTGTACAGGGTGTCCCAGAATTAACTATCTATTTCAATGAAATCGGACAAATTTTTTAAAAACACACTTTTATTTATGTTTATCATGTTTAATATGTGTTAAAAATGTATAAATTTCTAAATTTTTTTCATAATTTTATTTTCATAATTTTTTCATTATCTGGTCCAATGAAAGACCGTCTGAAGTCATAGAATGGCAAAGAGACTCTCCAAAAGTTAACGTGTGGCTTGGAATGACCAAATCCAAAATTTTTGGTGCTCCATCTTGTTGAAATACAACATTATCAAGAATGCCATCATCAAGAAGCTGTGGTTCGAGAAACTGCTGAAGCATATCAAGGTAGACGGTACCTGTTACAGTTGCTTCCGCAGAGAAGAATGGGCCATAAATTTTGGATTTGGTCATTCCAAGCCACGCGTTAACTTTTGGAGAGTCTCTTTGCCATTCTATGACTTCAGACGGTCTTTCATTGGACCAGATAATGAAAAAATTATGAAAATAAAATTATGAAAAAAAATTTAGAAATTTCTACATTTTTAACACATATTAAACATGATAAACATAAATAAAAGTGTGTTTTTAAAAAATTTGTCCGGTTTCATTGAAATAGATAGTTAATTCTGGGACACCCTGTATTTAATACCCAAATAAATAGGGAATAAACTACTCGGCGGTTTATTCTGTTTACAGCCGAAAGTGTATAACGTATCAGTGAATCTGTGCATATAATATATAAAGTGAAATTCATTAAAACTAAGAAAGTGCAATACAGTTTACATAATTTATCACCAGTTTTAAGGTATATATTCAAAACGAAATACGGTTGGCATTCCAGAAAGTTTGAAACAAGGCAAGAGAAGGTCATAAAACGCAAAGGTCAGAAAAACCCTCGAAAAACCTTCGACCATCGAAAGGAAAGAAATAGAAATAAAAATAACTAAATAAAGAAAGAATTTGTATGGGCATTTCTTTTTTACGTTAATTAAGGAACAACAATGGCTATGGATCCAAATTCTCACTTAATCTGTAATTTTTGTAATCTGGAAACAACGGAAAACTCGGCGATTAGGTGTGATTTCTGTCAACGACTGCAAGACTTTATCTGCATGAATTGGAATGATAGGGAAATAACTCTTGTCTCGAACGCGAAACACGTCGTGGGGATCAAATTTCCATGTGGCGCATGTATACAGACGGTAAATTCATTCGCGGTATTTAAAGAAATGGAGATAGCAGACTCGAATGTTACAAAAAAGAATGAAATAATGGGGACACAAAGGTCCGGAAATATCCCACCGAAAAACTGGGTGGATGAGAGAGACGACGAAATAACGAATAACAGCATAATAACCAACAACAATTTAATAATGAATAACAATATAAACAATATAATATGGAAGGAAGACATAAATGAAAGAAAAGAAATAAGTAAAAGTTGCGAAGTAGTCAAACTGTCCAACGAGCGAAATGATAAAAAGATAACTAAAAACGTAGAAAATAAACAGCCAAAGAAAAATAGTGATAATACTAAAATTAAAAACTTTGAAAATAATAAGAAAACAAGAAGTAGAAGCGTAGAAAATATCGTATGTAAATACTACGCGAAAGGGAACTGCAGATATCGGGATGGGCAATGCATATATGCACATCCCACATTATGCAACACGCATTACACAAGTGGATACTGCAAATTTGATAAGAAATGCAAGTTCCACCATCTTACGTCTGCAACACCTATGCAAGATATGGGAGTTGCAAATACGGAAAAAAATGCCGTTACCACCACCCTCAAAGGAACGCAACGAGTGAACAGAAAAACGAACATCAAAGAAGAGTGCCAATTTTTTAGACGCAGCCAACACAATTCAGCTGCTAAATACTATCCAGCAATTACAAAATCAGCTGACAAATATAGGAATCCAAGAGCCGGACAGAAGGCACGCACAAAGGCACTTCATGCGTTATCGGGACAACAGGTACCGACAAAGATAAAAAGAGGTAAATTCTCGGAGGACCACAAGGCAACGAAACCGGCACCCCCATTGGAAAACAAATCGGAACCACCTGTATGCGAAAACGAAAGAGAAAAAATAAAAATAATCCTAGCCAACATTCAGGGCCTTAAATCAAACCATTCCCGAACAAAGTTTTATACCTGAAAGGACTCATGCAAGAAGCCGGAGCAGACTTTGCATGCCTCACGGAAACTCATCTAAAGGACTGCCAGGCGAACTGTGAAAATTGTGAGTCCTGTATTGACAAAAAAGAAATACAAATTGACAACTATAACATCCTCCGAGCCGACAGAACAGTGAGACGTAAAGGAGGATGTGCTATTTACACACGCGAAAGGCATATGGCAGAAATAACTATAAGTACCTCAAACATTTACATAGAATGTGTAGCAGCAAAAGTTGAAAAATTAAATATGGTACTAATTGTAATGCACAGACCCTCAAATACGCAAGCCTCAAAATTTTCAGATTCCATTACAGAGGTAAGAAACTGGGTAAAAGGTCTACACTCTCTAACCCCAATTATTTTTCTCTGTGGTGAAATATACAAGGATAGGAAAAAACTACAGTATATGTATACACCAGGACAAGGAGGGCACACGAGAAGACCAAGAGCAGGTAAAACTGCTACTAGCTCTAGCTGATGAATTTATGTTAACGGAAGAAATAACAGAAAACACAAGAAAAAACAACTGCCTAAATTTGGTATTCACAAACAACAGCAACCTAATTGATAATGTAGAAATATCCCCAACTATGATGTCGGACCACAACATTATTGAAATAACAACTAATATAAAGGCAACAGGAAAGGAAAGAACACGCACAACAGAAAGAAGCAAATTCGAAATTTTTAATTTTCACTCCAAAACTATAAACTGGGAAGATGTTACATCCAGCATGGAAGTAATAGATTGGAAAACCATTTTCGAAGCCAAGACAACGGAGGAGATGCTAATGACTTTACAGGAGAAGGCGTTAGAAAGCGTGGAAAAACACGTCCCAAAAATACAACAAAGAGGAAAGAGAAGCAGGTTCGAGAGACAAAAGAGGGCATTGTTCCGAAAGAGAAAAAGAGTGACTGAAAAATTAAGTAACTGTAAAGATAACAACATCATAAAAATATTAAATGATAAACTGCAAAGTATCGATGACGTCATACAGGAACTAATTGAGAAGCATACAGAAAAAGAAGAAGACGACGCTATAGAAGCGATAAAGGCTAACTCAAAGTACTTCTACAATTTCGCAAAAACAAAGTCGAAAAACCATGTGACTATCGAACCTTTAAAAAACGAGAACAGTGCTTTATCTGATGATCTAACAGAAGTATCTGAAATATTAAGATCTCGGTACGAATCATCTTTCAGTATCCCAAAGCTGACAAATTGATATGCGATAGAACCACGTTCTTTGAAGAAAAACTACAAGTGGAAAGTATAACGGACTTCGACTTTACGACGGATGATATTACACAAGCCAGAGGGAAACTAAAAACTCACTCAGCGGCAGGACCAGATAAATGGAATGCCACACCGATCAAAAACTACAAGAATGCAATCGTTCGTCCCCTATACTGGATATGTAGACGATCACTAGACACGGGAGAAATACCGGACATCCTAAAGAGCGCGAACATAGTCCCAATATATAAAGGAGCCGATCGATCTGAGGCCAAAAACTATAGACTAGTGTCGCTTACATCTCATCTCACTAAAATATTTTAAAGAATAGTTAAACAGAAAATATATGACTTTTTGGAAACTCAGAAAAAATTCAATGGTAACCAACATGGGTTTCGGTCAGGAAGATCATGCCTATAACAACTAATGGAACACTACAACAACATTATTGATGCACTTGAAAGTAAGGAAAACTACGATGTACTATACACAGACTTTGCTAAAGCGTTCGACAAGTGTGACCATGGAATCATAATCCATAAACTGAAATATATGGGAATAACAGGAAAAGTAGGGAAATGGATATGTAGTTTCCTTAGTGAGCGGCGGCAAGTCGTTACAGTGCAAGGAGTATCTTCATCAGAATCAGAGATCCTCAGCTCAGTACCTCAAGGAACAGTATTAGCTCCACTACTCTCCATAATCATGCTAACTGACATAGATGAGGACGTTACCAGAGACAACACAGTAACATCCTTTGCCAAGGACACAAAGATCAGTAGAAAAATAAGAAACTTGGAAGATATAGGATCTCTACAAACCGACATAAACAGAATCTACAAGTGGACGGTAGACAACAATATGAAGTTTAAAACCGAGAAATTTCAGCTGTTACGGTTCGGAGAAAGAGAAGACCTAAAATCCATGGAATATTATACCCCAAATGGAGAGGAAATTCAGAGAAATTCTAGAGCAAAAGATTTAGGAGTTGTAATGACAGATGATGCTAAATTTGAAACATAAAATAAGATAGCAGTAAACATAGCAAAGAGAATAACGGGGCAGATATTGAGAACCTTTAAACGAAGGGATAGGAATGTAATGATTCCTCTACTGAAAACCCTGATCATACCCAAATTGGAATACTGCTCGGTCCTAACATGCCCATATAAAAAAAAAGATATTAGACAGCTAGAAGGAATCCAGAGAAGCTTCACAGCCAAGATCAATGGGTGCAAAGAACTAAATTACTGGGAAAGGTTACGCGAACTAGACCTATATTCACTGGAAAGGAGAAGAGAGAGATACACCATTATTTACACTTGGAAAATAATGGAGAAACTAGTCCCTAATCTTACTCTGAACCGCATAACTCCCCAAACAACGGTGGAATGGAGAAACGGTAGACTGTGTCGTATTCTCAAATTAAAGGCGAGACAAGAAAGAGAAAAGAGAAAAGTTTTGTGGTGAGAGGACCAAAACTGTTTAATCAGCTGCCCAAAGACCTAAGAAACACGAAGGGAGTTGCAGTGGACATCTCCAAAAGAAGATTAGCCGCCTGGCTATGTGAGGTGGGGAGCACAAGAAACCAACTTACTACTTCACCAGGCCAACTCGAGAGGAGGGGCGACAAGTGACCTTCGCGAAATGCGGAATCTTCGCGCGGAACCTTTGTAATGTTGTAAAGTGTGTATATATATATATATATATGTATATATATTTTTTTTTTATTGGGGCTGTTTAACCTCCGTCGCAACATCTAAGGTCATTTGACGGAGGGGACCTACAGCTTTACGTGGGATCCGAAACACGGGTCGCTACATAATCTGGGCGCGGAGGACGGTCTTCCATCCAAATACTACCCAAACCCAATGTCGCTTAACTTCGCTGATCTCCGGGAGGCGGTGTTACGACATTGGCCACGACCTAACCCATATATGTATATATATATATATATATGTGTGTGTGTGTGTGTATATGTGATCAGTCTTTCCTTGTGAACAGACGTGTTTTATCGAGTGTCCAGTGTTACCAATTGATTAAGTGGTTTTCGTTGAAGTGTCTTTTTAAAAAATAGTGTTTGGTGCATTCTTAACTAAATTACCTCATGTTACAAATCATTCATTAACGAATATACTTCATTTATTGACTTTATTCATTACTATTTTATTTCATTAAAGCAAGGCTAGTGCACGTGGTTTGCCTTGTTTGTTTTTCGAATCTATTAGAAAACGAGGCTTAATAAGGTTAATTTTGCCTTGCTACGGGAATAACCAAATAGGGTGTGGTCACCCTCCGTGGGAAAAAGGAAAAAAAGGGAAAGAAAAAAGTTGGTTCAATAGTGGACAAATAAGTTTTATTAATACCTTTTCTTTTACAGATCCTTCATCGGTAGCTTAATTAAGTATGTGGTCATTTAGTATAAATTTGTATTACCTGTTTCTGCGTTTCAAGAACATTTTTGCGGGCTTGCGCAGGTGACGGCACAATAAGGACGCGGTTGACCGACGTTGTAATTTATTAATTTCCAAACGCTCTTTTTTTTTTAATGCATGGCACCCCCGTCAAGTACTTGCAGTCGCCGTGAAGGGAAATTTGCCGCTTATGCGTTTACTTTGGCTAATAATAATGAACAGTTAGTTTGCAGGTGGTGCTCAAGCATGGAAGTGCTGAGGAACGAGTTAGAACGTGAGAGGGAGGCCAGAGTTAGGCTTGAAGAAAGCGTGATGCTCCTGACGCCAAAATTAGAATCCCTTGAGACTTCAGTTACGACCCCTCCTGCCTCAGTTTATACTAATAATATAAATAGTACAAATAGCCCTCTCTCTTCCTCTAGTTCCCAACCCTTCGTTCAAGTGCGTAATGAAGCCCCATTGAAAAACCTAAGACTTGTCTACCAGTAATAACAATAGGTTTTTTGTTTTAGGTTTCGAAGATGCTGATGAACCGAAAATACGACTCGTTGGCGATTTCACTGTTCGAGGGCAGCTCGAGGAATTCTGTGGGAGAAACCCTCGTCGTATTTCATAATACTGTCTCTTCTTTTCAAGTTGCCGTAACTTGAACGGTCCCGGCGTAATTTCCTCAAATTTCCCTTGCGCTCGCGAAGGTATCAAAGATAATATTGCGAACGTTATAGAAGTAAAGCACAGAATTCCAGAACCGATAGATTCGACTATAGCAGAACTTAAATTGAACGATTTCAAACTTCTTGTTGTCGTTATATATAGGCCCCCTAATCAAACAGTTGATACGGACGAAGCGTTATATCGTGAACTAAAGAGAATAATAGGAAGTGAGCAGGCCTTAGTTATGGGTGACTTTGCGCCAACGTGAATTACGATACAATGCAGGGAGACGCGAAAGGTAATCGTTTAGTTAATTTTCTCGAGGATAGCTTTCTTATTCAAAAGGTTGGGGAACCTACGAGGTTGGACAGTATTTTAGATTTAGTAAAAACTACGGATGATAGGCTAATCACGGATCTTCAAGTAATAGAACCGTTAAGTGATGCGATCACAATATGGCAGAGTTTGTTCTCTCAGTAAGTCACTCGAAACCAGCTAACTCGACTAAAATTCCTAACTTCCAACACGCAGGCTTTTGTAAATTTAGAAATGAATTGTCACACGTCAATTGGGAAAACGTAATGGGAATCTCCAACGCAAAACTAATGTGGGAATCGTTTGAAACAGTATTTAGGACTATAAATGAGGAATGTGTACCGTACAAGATTAAGCGTGCGAAAGTAAACAACAAGCCCTTGTGGTTTACTTCTAGAGTAGGAGATATTATAAAGAGTAGAGATATGGCTTATAGGCTACATAAGTGCGATAAAGACAATTTGTGGTTACGAAACAATTACATATCTCTAAGACGTGAAGCAAAAAGTGTAATAAAAAAGTCCAAGCGCGAATAAATCTCTATAACTCGTGACGGCAAAGAAAACCCCAAGCGATTCTTCCAATACGTCAACAATAGGAATCTAGTAAAAAGTATCTTGGGGCTGTTGAAAAATTTTAACAGAGAGCTAGTTTCTGAAAAACAAGCAAATGGCTACCTTGCTAAAAGAATTTTTTACGTCAGTTTTTACTAGAGAAGACGTAACGAATATCCCTACGGTCATAGACAAAATACCTTTTGATAATGGTAACACTTTGGATAATATTGTGGTTAGTGAAAGAGAGGTAATGCGCTATATTGATAAAATGAAAATGCATAAAGCACCGAGGCCGGATTCCATATATCCCATACAACTAAAAGAATTAAAAGAAAGCAATGTTGTGCCGCAAACAAAGATTTTTAATGCGTCTATTTCAGAGAGGTGCGTACCAGATAATTTCAAGTTAGCAAATGTAATACCTATCTTCAAGAAAGGCGATAAGGGTGCGGCAGGAAATTATAGGCCAATCAGTTTAACGTCTGTTGTAGGTAAGCTACTGGAATCAATAATTAGAGATCGTATAGTCGAACACTTAGAATTGCATACCTTGATTAGAAGTATGCAGCACGGTTTAAGGCGAAACAAATCTTGCTTAACTAATCTTTTAGAATTTTTTCAAAGCGTGGTTGAAGTTTACGATAGTTATCGGGCGGTAGATGTAGTTTAGCGTTTGACACCGTACCGCACAAAAGACTCATTGAAAACACTATGGCTCATGGAATCAGGGGTGTAGTAATAAATTGGCTAGAAGAGTGGTTGCGAGCTAGAAACAGAGGGTGGTCGTTGATGGAACGGAGTCGTGTTGGGCTAATGTAGCGAGCGGCGTTCCTCAGGGTTCTGTATTGGGCCCCTTGCTTTTTCTTATATATATTAATGATTTAGATGTTGGCCTAGTCAGTAGTTTCAAAGTTTGCGGATGACACGAAGTTGGGTGGTAGGGCGATTAATGACGAAGATAGAGGTAAAATCCAGGAAGATCTGAATAAAATCGTTGATTGGTTAATCACATGGCAAATGAGATTTAACGTCGATAAGTGCAAAAATGTTACATATAGGTTCGCGTAACGGTAATTTTGTGTATAGTATGTCAGGGAACGAGTTAGCAAGCGTAGAGCAGGAAAAAGATTTAGGAGTTATAGTCACTGGTGATTTAAAAGTGACGAAACAAAGTACAGCAGCGGTCAATAAAGCGAACAAAGTGCTAGGTTTTATAGCTAAGAATTTTGAGTACAAATCACGCGATATTATTGTTCCTCTTTATAAATCATTAGTTAGACCCCATTTGGAGTACGCGATCAAATTTTGGAATCCGCATATGCGAAAAGATATAGACAAAATCGAAAGAGTTCAAAGACGAGCAACTAAGATGATTCCGTCGCTTAGGTCGAAGTCGTACGAGGATAAGCTTAAGGAGTTAAAATTGACTACACTCGAGACAAGGAGGCTAAGGGGTGATCTAATCCAGGTTTTTAAAATTATGAATGGGTTCGATAACGTACTGTAGATAGAGATAGCGTTTTCGAAATATCTCAATATAATAGGAATAGAAATAACGGGTGTAAGTTGACAAGTAGAAGGTTCGAGACAGCAGTTGCCAAAAACCTTTTTACGCAAGAATAGTAAAGAGCTGGAATAGTTTGCCGGTAGAAGTAATTAGTAACACATCTATAAACATGTTTAAAAATCGATTAGCCGCATATGTTGATAGACTGGGTATAGTTTAAGGTAGTAAAATTAAGGCCTTGTGGTTCGGAACCCACGTAAAATTGTAGGTCCTCTCCGCCACCACGGAGGATGTGCACAATACACAATTACGAACACCGTTAGGTAGACTAGCCATGAGTGGATCCTAGGGTCTTTGTTGGTCTGAAACATTATAACATTATATATTATATATATATATATATATACACTATATGATCAAAGTATTCGGACACCGCATGGTTTTGGGAAAAATGGTTTTATTATGGGATTTAGTAACCAGTAGGTCCACCCTTTGCTTTTATTACAGCGTCAACACGTCGAGGCATACTTTCCACCAGTTTTCGGTAAGTCTGTGCAGGAATGGCTCGCCATTCCTCTTTGCAGAGCTGATGCAAGAGATGCAAGTGAAGCCGGGCGTGGTGTGCGGTTTCGTATCCGTCGCTCCAGTTCGTCCCACATGTGCTCGATTGGGTTGAGATCGGGGCTCTGAGCAGGCCAGTCTAACAAATCCACCTTATTTTCACGAAACCAGTCCTGCACACGCCTTGCAGTATGGCAGGGAGCTCGATCCTGTTGAAACAAACATTGGCCATCTCCGTAGTATTGCCACAGTGTAGGGAGGGCCGAATTGTCCAGAACGTCGAGATAAACGTCAGCGTTCATGGTAGTGGGTATAAACAACCAACGGGCGAGCCCTAGCCAAGAAAAATAACCCCATACCATGATGGACCCTCCACCGAACTTCACCGTTGGACGTACACAGTCAGGAAGAAGCCGTTCTCCGGGCTGTCGCCACACCCCAAACACGCCCATCAGACTGGAAGAGTGAATACCGCGACTCGTCGCTCCAAAGAACAGTTTTCCAGTCCTCCACGGTCCAGGAACGACGGGAGACACACCAGGCCAAACGAGCGTGGCATTAACTTTTGTAATCAGGCTTGTGTACAGCTGCTCTACCATAATAACCGAGTCTGTGCATCTCTCTGCGGATAGTTACAGTACTAACGGAGGTACCGGATGCTCTTCCTACCTCCTCAGCGATGGAAGCGGCAGAGGACGTGCGGGACTTCTTGACATGTCTACCAGACTTCTTCTATCACGTTCCGTCAGTTTGCGTGGTCGTCTGGAACGTTTTTTCGCGTTAGTTGCACCGTCGTGCTTCCATCTCATGATAACATCCCGCTACAGTCGACTTTGGTATATCCTGTTGGCTGCAATGTTTCGTATAGAAACGTTGCTTAAATAACATCCGATGACGAGTCCACGTTGGAACTCGGAGAGTTCACGTCCGCGCGGCATGGCTTCACAACAGTTACTGATAACTTAACAGAACACCTCAGCATTATAGATTCGTCACGCTTTTTCCAAGCATACCTTTCGGCGAAGGTGATATTTGCAGAAATGCGGATTTTCCGGGGTGTCCGAATACTTTTGATCATATAGTGTATATATATATATATATATGTGTGTGTGTGTGTGTGTGTGTAAAAATGAACCATGAATAATTCCTATATTCCTATGCTATCTTATTCATTCGTGTAATCCTTACATTCATTTATATAGTTCTTGGATCCATTTTTAAAATTCATGTGTTTATATGGTTTATGTATTTATATAATCCTATATATTCATATATATTTAACTTCATATAATACCTATATTCATATGTATGTACGTGTATGTATTCATTTTTACATAAGGACCAAAATCGCCTAACGCGAGTTTGGATAAAAATTTTGATTTGCTTTCTATTTTGCCAAATAATTGCTGACTTGTTCTTTTTAAAATTTCTTCATAATTTTTTTTAGATTTAGCTTAATAATGAATCCTGCTTAAGTTTTGCAATGTTCATGTTTTGTATACATTCTCTCTTCGTTATAAAAGATGAAGTCATGTCTTGCCTAAGCATTTAATTGTAAAGCTTAAACCTTTAATTTTTACTCATATGCATATTTTAGTGTAAAGATGCATAGTTGAATTTCCACTTTTAGTTAATTCGGCAGATCATGGTAACATCGGCTCGGAAAATACGCGGTTTAAGATAAAACTATGGCTTCATCTTCAAATATCTTGTTTATTCGTTTAAACATTACCACAACTAAAAGATTTACTCTATTTTCAAATATTGTGCAAAAATAATGCAGCTTTTTCAAAATTTAATAATAATGATGTTAGCAAATTATGGGTATATAAACCCACAAAAATTCTTCCATGTTCATTCAGAATTAGACTTCGAGGCTGAGCTCTACCTGTACATTTTAGCAGTAAGTTACAGTAAGAAAAAGTCTTTATCTTTTCCTTCGAGCCTTGCTCTCTTCAGAGAACTTAGTCATTAAAATTTTCCGATACGTTATACGAAGAATCAGGGAACCTTCAGAGAATTTAGTAAGCCTCCCAGAATCCTCCGAACCACTGTAGAAGAACTCGGAGAGTAGTATAGAAGAAACTACTGCAAGTAACCAATCCGTTGCTGCCACCTAACCAGAACCCCCGTCGACTTCGAACCAACCCAGGCCATAGACGGAGGGGTTAACATATAATATATATATATAATATATATATGTGTGTGTGTGTGTGTGTGTTAAACACAGACCGTGCATGGAACAAGGAACTCTTCTGGGAAATTACATCCACTATAGTTCGAATAAGTAATAATAAATGACGAATACTATAGTTTTTTCTTTTTCATGATGGAAAGCCCAACGTGAGCACCGGGTTACTCGCAAAGAGGCCCCAAAATATAGCTTCCCTCACCAGCTAACTGCAAAGCAGATAGGATCCAGCTTTGGGACAGGATTTAAGGTTTTGGGGCCTCTTTGCGAGTAACCCGGTGCCCACGTTGGGCTTTCTTTCATGAAAAAGAAGAAACTATTGTATTCATCATTTATCATTACTTATTCGAACTATAGTGGATGTAATTTTCCAGGAGAGTTCCTTGTTCCATGCACGGTCTGTGTTTAACATATAAGTTTCTCGGGGGACCATTCTGAGTTTGTGTATATATATATATAAATAAATGAAAATAAAACTGTCTAATCCCGTATGTTGGATATGGAGATAATCACTAGACACGAGAGAAGTACCAAGCGACCTGAAGAGGGAGCGTATAATTCCACTTTGTAAAGGAGGGGATCGATCTGAGGCAAAAATCTACAGGCCTGTGTCGCTGACAACTCATTTCACAAAATTATTTGAAGGAATAGTGAGAAAAAAATTAGGACCTTTCCAA